>VDFB02252616.1:127368511-127783578 GCA_007258455.2 Sequoia sempervirens
GTAATTCTAATAGAAAATGAATAATAATTATATATTAAATTCAAATTAAATCATAATTTATATTTTTGTAAAGCTGAGAATCTCCTCTAAAAACCCTTTTCATTTTATTAATTTTTTATTAATTTTGGGTGAAAAAAAAGTCGTCAGCCACATACCCTACAAATACCCATAATATTGCCACTTTTTGGCGCACCATGATCCTGCACATACCCAGACCCAAGTTCAAACAATTCTTGTTGGAGAGGGGTCAAGATCACTTCCTTCTACTAGTATGGATGATTATATAAAACTAGCAAAAACTTCTCTCACTTATAGCATCATGTTTTATCAGTTTGTTTGCTTGCAGACATAAACTTCAATTATATAACATCATCTCTCACTTTTGTTTGCAAAATATTTTGTGACATGTAGGAAGGGCTTAACAAGCAGGAAGTTTTCATGCTCAAGTCGATTCAAATCTAGACATTGGATCAAATGAATCCTCTCAAGAATGCATGGTCCTTGAAGAGAGGGAGGAGGCACAAGTTCAAACAATGCATGTTGGAGAGGGGTCGGGATCACTTCCTCCTACTGGTATGGATGAGCATATAAAACTAACTGAGAAGGTGAGGAAACAAATTTCTCGTAGAAATTTAGATCATTTACTTGAAATGGATATGGAGAAACTGAAATATTATGCCAACTAGCCTTATAATAAGAGAAACAAGTCAATGACTAAATCTGTAAAAGGAATGATCAATCATAATTTCAATCATCTTGATACACTTGAAAAAACCCAATTGTTATCACGTTTACTTCTTCGTGATGAGCTCAAAGAGTCATTATAATTGTTGGGTGTACATCGACATCAAATAAGAAGAAACACATGGGATTACAAAAGGATATTGTTCAAAATGTTAAAAAGGGTTTAGATTCCATTGGAAAAGGATCTCAATCAGTGGATAAGGCCACTACAAGAAGGGTGATGTTGGCATCTATTGCACATCAAGATATAGCAAGAAAAAGAAAAATGTTTGCACTTTCAACTGAAATTGGTTATAGTAGAACCACATTGATAAAATATAAGAAAAAGAGAAAGTTTTTGGATGAGAGTTTAGAAGGCAATTGGGCAATTATGTGTAGAGCTCCCCGTTCTGACAGGATTGAAGATGTTGTTAGGAACTTGGTCTTAGTTTTTTGGCATGATCAGACTCGTCCATCATCAAATACTAGAGATGTTATGAGACACAAGATTGGACCTAGTATTTAAGAAAATCATATCAAACATTGGCTAGACATAACACAATTTGAGATGTATATGAACTTTTGTAATGCATATATCCTCATATAAAGATTGGGAAAACAATGTTTCAAAGGTTAAATCCATATTATGTGAAGATAAACAAGTTTTTTGAAACTTGTTGTCGTTATCATATTGAATTTGATCTCTACTATTAGGTGTTTCAAAAGATGAGAGAAGAAAGATGTGGGTTTCAAAATGCACCTCCTAAATAGGAAAGTTTGTTCATAAAGTCTATATTATGTGATCATGAAAATGGACCTCAAATAAACTGCATAAAAGGAATTTGTGAGACATGTGGAAATTTGGCTAAATTTCCTTCAAGAATTGAGGATACTGACCTAACAAAGACAGTAAATTGCAAGAGGTAAGTACTATTTTTAGAGAGTTTATTTGTTTCAATTTCTCATAGATCAAGTTATTTGGATTCTCTTTGATGTAATGTTTCATTAATCAAGTGTGGTTTATTAGTTATTCACATATTTTACTGACACAGGTACAAGTATGTAAAGTTGCAAACAAATTTTGGGAAAGAATCCACAAGGTTGAACTATGTAGAAGAGGATTCCCATTGGAAAATTTATGGAAGATTTTTGAAAATTGATATGACCATACACACATCATTCCTTTTTTGCTAAGTGGCAAGCACAACAATTCCAAACATTGAGAGATACTTTCCCACATGGAACAGTTCTATCAGTAGTTGACTTTGCAGAAAATTACTCCTTTGTACATCAAAAGGAGATTCAATTAGAGTATTACTTTTCAAAGCAGATCACTATTATGGTTCATGTGTGTTATCGACATGCACAATCAGAATTGGATGGTGTTGAGAGTACAGATGAAGAACGAGCCATTAAGAAAGAATATCACTTTTATATTAGTGATGATAAAGAGCATGACACACTTTTTGTCCAACATTGCTTTACAATATTTTTGAGAACTTGAGAAGCAGGGGTGTAAAATTTGAAAATCATTTTGTATGGTCAGATGGATGTGCAACACAATTCAAATCTTCACGGCCATTCTATGCACTTTGTAGATATCATAAAATCTACAAAATACCACATGTTTGGAGTTTTTTTGAGAGTGGGAATGGAAAGTGTGAGCATGATGGAGTAGGAGCTTGCATCAAACAAGCTTTAAGAAAGCATCAAATGACTTATCCAGAAGATCATCTAGACAATGCTCATGATGTTGTTGAATGGTGCAAGAAACACTTTGCATCAAATGTGGTTGGAACATCTTCAAGAATGAACTAACACATTCCACATAGAGTGTTTTGGGATATATCGGGTATGTATAAATTACATTAAATCAAAAATTTGAATTTATTTCAATTTAATATATATATATATATACATATTTGTTCACATAAGTTTTTTGTTGTACATATGTCTCTAGGTGTGGATAGAAGATCGATGCATGGATGCAAGAGGGTAGAAAAAACAAGATCTTTGTATTGTGTTAGGAGTTCAGATAGTCGCCATGGATGGATATATTAAACACAAGGGATTACTCTCTTTTTTGCACTGAGTGCATTGAGGGAAAATTTGATTATGCATGCAACAATCAAGAACTTGGATATGTTGGTAAATGGGATACGGTGCCACTAGTTGTTTCAGAAACATATGATGAAAACGAGGAAGAAAGATTTGAAGACATTCCTTTGATTTCAATTGATTATGACCATATTTCAAGATTGGTTAGAAAAGGTACACATGTGTAAGTTTTCAATAATTTAAATATTATATATATCTAGTTAATGATCTTTAGAGACATTTCTAATTTTTTTAGAAATTTTTGTGTAAATTTGGTGTACAAGAGATGTTTTTGCAGTCATAGCAGAGCCTGGAAACATCGAAGGTGTTAGCTATTATTTATTGTGTTGCACAGAAGAGAGGAATAAGCTAACAAAACCTGAAACAAGTGATGGAATGTCATTTCCCACAGGTGAGTTTGAATTTAAAATTTTATATACATTGTATTCACATGTGCACATTACATTATAAACATTAAATATATATTGTACAAACCTTGAGCAGGAAAATGTTGCACACGTTCATATGTCTTACCTTAGGTTCATGTTTACCATGCAGGTTTTGTTGTAGTGTAAGGGACATATCTAAAACAAGTCAAAGTTGTTCAGCATGGGATTCATTTTGTTGACTATCAACTTGATAACTAGGTATATCAATATAGTCACTTAATAATTGCTACCACTCAACATATCCATGCAGTTCCACATGCACGTGGCCGAAGAAAATGGAGACTAGATAGTGATGATCATCAAAAAATTCTACATGCTATTGAAGAGCGGGCCGAACCTGAATCTTTGACATAGATTATATCCATGGTTTTCAAGTTCACTTGTAACCCTATACATGTTCAAATGAGAACTTATAGTAACTTGTACATAGTTGTAACTCATTTTGTGTAAATTACAATTATATGTACATATTTGTTCCATGGAAAATTCTTAAGTTCAAGAATCTTTGATAGAATCATCTCACTTTTTTTGGTTGCATGTAAACCCATATATATGCTTTGAATCCTTATTTGAAACGTAGTGAATTTTTTAAAATCATTTTGCCTAAATTACAATTAGATGTACATATTTGTTCCATGGAAAATTCTTAAGTTCAAGAATCTTTGATAGCATCATCTCTCACTTTTTTTGGTTGCATGTAAACCCATATATATGCTTTCAATCCTTATTTGAAACATAATGAATTTTTTTTAAATCATTTTTCCTAAATTACAATTATATACAACTTATATTTGTTTCATGGAATTCTTAAGTTCAAGAATCTTTGATAGCATCATCTCTCACTTTTTGGTTGCATGTAAACCCATATATATGCTTTCAATCCTTATTTGAAACATAGTGAATTTTTTAAAATCATTTTTTCCTAAATTACAATTATATACAACTTATATTGTTTCATGTTCTTAAGTTCAAGAATTGTTTTAAATTTATTATTATAAAATTATTGTACACATATATAAATGTTGTATTATCTAATTATAAAAATTGTACCCCTACCCTAATCCTTAACCTCTATAAACCCTACCATACCCCTCCTATTTTCTCCCACTCCCCCTCTCCTGGTCTCCCTCCCTCTATCTCTCTCCCTCTCCCCACCCCCCTCTACCCTTAATTCTCCATAAACTATAAACCCTTGTTCCCTCCTTTCTTTTATCTCCTTCCCCTCTCCTCTACCCTTTTAACTCCCTGATTTTCGATTTTCTGTCTCATTCCCCTCTTGTCTCCTCACATCTGTTGAGGAATTTTCCTCTGCCTGATTTTTTATTTCCATTTTGATCCCCCCCTCCCTCCTCCTTCTTCCTTCCATCTCCCCCTCCTCCCCCTCTTGTTCCTTTTTCGATTCCCTTCCCCCTCCCTATCCCTCTCTTCCTTCCTTTTTTCTATCCCCCTCCTCTTTCTACCATATTTTTCGATCCCTGCTTCCTTTCTACTCCTTCCTCTCTCTCTCTTTCCCCTCTGAATTCTGATTTCCCTCCCTCCCTGAATCCTTGATTCCATTGATTTTGTTTGATCTCCTCTCCTCCTTCCCATCCCTTGACTTTCCTTTTGATTTCTCCTCCCCGGACCCCTGACTTGAGATCCCTCCAATTTCTTCTTTTTGTCTCTGATCCTGATCCGATTGATTTCCTCCCTGATCTCCATCCTGACCATCTTGATTTTTGATTCCCTCCTGATTTCCCTCCCCTTCCTAAACCTTCGGATTCCATGATCCTTCCTCTTTTGATTTCTTGAGTCCTACCCTCCCTAGATCCTCTCCTCTCCCCTCTCTCCCACTCCCCCTCTCTCTCTCTCAAGTATCTCCCTCCTACCCCCACTCTCCCTTTCTCTCCCACTCCCTCCATATCTCTCTCTCAAGTCAATGATATGGGCCTTCTGTAAAATTTTCCATCCATACTTGCCATTCTCTCCAGCTGAAAAAATCAATGTAGGCCCATTCAAAAATACTTAAGAATAGTTAAAGAATACCCATAAGCACAAAGCTAACAAATCTTCAACTTCATTGCTCAGGTGATTTAAAGCATCAGAATAAAATAACCTTCTGGGTCTCTAAATCTTATACAGTATATGATATGAAGCAATTTCATCATTGTGGGAAAATCACTACACTAAAAAGATTTCTAGAGAAAATAAAATCTAGGAGGTTTGTAGGGTTGTAAATACATTAGAATCAGAATAGGAACAACTAAAAAGGAGTGACTCATAATCCTTTTAACCACAGTTTACATTTTGAGAATACAAAAAATTGGAATATGCAGATCATCAAATTAGTTAGGCTGTGTAAATGGACCTCATCTTTCAACCAAATATTCTCAATACGCAGATGTTGCTCTTGAAGACAAACTTCTACAATAACAACAGGTGCTCTGCAGTTGGTTCATATGGGATTTCTCATGGCTTCTTTAATTGCCATGTTCTCCAAGCGAAGCTTCTCGTTATCCTGCCCAAGGAGAGTGTTTTCATGACTCATGTTGAGCCTGAAAATCTAAGATTTGAAAAACCATGATTAGAAAAAAATAATATATAGTTTTTAACTATATACTTTTAATATTATAATAATAATATATATAGTTTTTAATTATATACTTTTAATATTATAATAATAGTTATATATTATAATAATAATATAATTATTAAAATATATTGCAATAATAAGTATATTATTTATTATAATTTAAAAAGAATATAATTTATATTTATATTAATATTAAATATTAATTTTTAATAGAGGGGGTTCGACCGAACATTTTTAGAATGTTCCTGAACCCCATTCAAATCTATTTTTTTATTGTATGTCAAATGGGTTCGGTCGAACATTAGTTTGGTCAAACCCTTATTTAACCGAACATTAATTTTTTGTTCGACCAAACAGTGGTTCGACCAAACCCACTTATTTTCACCCACATCCTCTCAGGCACCAAAATTGCTCAAAATTTTGCACTTCGAAGCTTGATTTGAGAATGAAAATGGAGGAGATCTCATAAACCCAACTAGTATCAGGTTTCCCTCAAAACGAGCTCCAACGAATATAATTTTAATATGTTTTGATTATATTATCTATTTGTTTTTTAAGTTTTATTAAATATAGGTTTTTCACTAAAAACAAAACTCTTTGTTCTACACATGTGGAAAAATAGAAGATTATAAAAAAATGAAAAATAAAATTATGAGTTCACCAAATATTGGAGTCCTTGATCCAACAAAAAAAATAAAAATCAATACATACAGTAAAAGTATGTGTTATACGGTCACGTTATGTCTAAATTATAATTGATTTGACTTTGAAACTTGATTAAAGAAAAAATATTCAATAAAAAACTATCTAACCAATTAGAAGCACTAGATATCAGAGTTACAAATCTAAATTCAAAAGAATTAGAATTTTATCTTTCAGGGAAAAAAGTTATGTGTTATATGTTGTGCGTCACTTTTTAAAAATGTTGTTTTTTGAAAAAAACCAATTTTCGTGGGAGATGGAAAAAGAAGTGCAATCTGATTCCAAATTTTTTAAAAAATATACTTTTAGAATCTGCAGACAAAATGTGACAAGACTCTAGTTTGCATCATCTTCAAATTCCTCACGATTCAACCACTATAGGTGCCCGAATGTGAAGATTTAGTTAAAAAAAAAAATCAATGTCTAGTTTGGCCAAAAATTGTAAACCACTATTGTGGGATCACCCTATATATATTATATTATTATTTATTATTATTTATTATTATTTAATATATATATATAATATATATATATATTATATATTTTAAATAATTGGATTTTATTTAATTTTTTTTGGGAAATATATATGGATTTTATAAAGTATTTAAATAATATTTATATGTTTAAACATATATTTAAATATAATTATTTTTAGATTATTTTTATTATAAAAGATGAAAAGGTTGATTTTATAAGAAAATGATTTTATTTTTTTTAAAAATGATTCTTATTATTAGTTATAATTGAGAAAATTTGAAGTAAAGTAATTGGTTTAGTTTCTTATTTAAATTGTGAATGGAATTAAGCAATTAGGTTTTTAAATTCCTTAATGTTGCAAATGTAATTTGATTTACCTTAGGTATTTGCAAACAGTGTATTATTGAATTATTTGAATTTAGGAAATCCTAAAGTTAGATTAATATGTTGCTTGAAAATTGTTCTTTTAAAGTTGTGTTATCTCTTATTCTTGTTGTTGGGCAACTAAGTTATTTGTTTATGTAAGACTTTCAGATGTGTTTTCTTGAGATGGGGATTGTAACTTATGTTGGTTTGGCTTTTGAGTTTACTTGGGTAGTGCACACGGTTATAGTCAGTTGAACTTCTGGTTATTATGAACATGAAATGTGTTATGGTATGGATACCTAGTTTCTACAAACGGGTTGTGTGACCTTATGTCTTAAGGTTGATATTTGTTATCAGTTTTATGCTTCTAGTCTACCCATGGTATTGTGGATTTGAACCGTGTGTTGTCAATAGGAGAGTGGCTCTTTGTGGGGGTCTGACACACAAAGGGGCGCCAGGGTAACTCACTTAGGGTTTAATAAGTGATAACTTAATGAAATGTTTTAGGAAAAAAAAAAGGTAGTTTAATCACTTAACTTATTTAATGCCTCGCTCATGGACTCAAGAGCTAGTAGAGACTTGGGATGAGATGAGAAGACCTGGAATGGCATGATTGATATCTTGTTTTTTGGAAAGATAGTTGATTCTACATTGGATTGCATGTCAAGGCTGGGTATCGTAAGAGGTCACCAAGGTAACCCAAGATGGGGGTCAGAGCCTAGGAAGATACACCAGGGTAACCCATGCAACTCTGTGATGACACTCCTCCTATAACAACCGTGAGTCAGTTTGTTGTATTGTGTAGTTGATCATTGTTATCTAGAAGCATTGTAACCATTTTGTAAGTTTTGTACTTGTTTAGTTTAATATTGTTTTTTCCTATATCTAGAGGTTGTAGGTTTTGCCTAGGAAGCTCTTTTACTATCTCTTGGCACGGGGGTTGGTCCTTTAGGTACCACATGGTTGGGTGGAACGTGCACCTTACACCGTTGGCTCCCCAGTTCTTGTTCGTGATGACGAGTACTTCATGATTGGAAAGCTCATGTGTTCCAGTGAATTTGTAATTCTATCTTGTTCTCTCTTGTATCTGTTGGATACCTTGTAATTTGTAATTGTATCACTCCTCAATTGTATTTGAGGAGAATCTTTGTAATTTGTAATTGTAACACTTTTGTATAAACTATCTCATTTGGAAATGAGAGTTGTAATTGTAATATTGAATGTATGCAATGTATGAATGGATCATTATTGTACTTTACACTTTATATGATGTATTTTAATGTTACTAGATGTATGATCTTTTATTCATGAATAATAATCTTATGTTATGTTTCATAACTTTTGTTAGTAATGGGGTTTGTAATTAAGCGTCATCACACACCTTGGAGAATGTATGTGTTAGTGTAGTTTACATTACTTGTTTAATTACACTTTAAAGAAAAAAATTGTTCGCTTCCATTATGTGTGTGTCATTCTCGAGGGTTTCGAGGTGGGCGTTACATGGAGAGGAAAGGAGGAAGATTTTCATCCCCTCACTTAGAGAAAGGAGATAAGTTTTCCCTACTTTCACCCTCCCTTGTTTTATTGTTGTAATGATGTGAGCATGTTTATATGAATCATTATTGAATATGTTGAGTGAAGAGTCCATAGGGATGTAATTTGATGTTATGACATTTCATCATTTATGTAAATTTTGAGAACACTCTGTTCATCATCTTAGGGTTAACATATTTTCTTTCTTGGGGGTATGGCTAGAGCCCACGAGGCTCCATGACACCATTATGGTAGGATGGAGAGCAAGCCTTAATCAATTGTGTGTCCCTAATTGTATTTCTTTAAATTTGTTTGTAATATGGAAAGCTAGTGTTTTGTTGTAACATGATAGGGAATGAAAAAGAGCAGGTCTAAGTTCGTTGCCATGTAAATACTTTATGAGCTAGAATTGAATAAATGTGGAGGCATAAAGAAACTTTAAGTAATATTCAAGTAGATTTAAAGTTGTTTTCTTGAAAAAGAATCATTCATTGGAGTAACCATGAAAGATGAAATTTATTGTTATCCTTCTATTTAAAAAAGAAGATTCCTTTATTATGAGAAGTAAATGGATAAAGGTAAAATAAATATGATAGTTGTCATAGGATATAAAGTTGTAGTAAAGAAATTTTGCTTAAAGTATGTTAAGGGTATTAAGCAAGTTTTAAATGCATAGTGGGATATTACTATGGAGATACACAAAGAAAATCAGAATAGCCACCCATCATGATATTTTTTTTTATGGAACAATGGAAGGATTATATTCATTGTGATAAAGATAAAGGAAATAAGGTCAATATGTATTACACAAGAAATTGCACCTTAGTGTGCAATAGGGTACACTGAAGAAGTGTGGAAAGTCAATTAAGATAAATTTTGATCTATTTTTGTAATATATAAAACCATTTTAATCATTTTATGTAATTAATAGTTTTATTTTAAAATATAATATATAATAATAGGTATAATTAAATTATTTGTAATTTTATTTTTATTATTAAATTATAATCCACATTTCATATAATAATTTAAAAAATTAGTAATGATATAAATAAAATCAATTTAAAAAATTATTAATGATATAAATTAAATCAATATAAAAAAAATAAATTTAAATAAAATCAATATTAAAAATTAAAAGTTAATTTAAAAAATTATTAATGATATAAAAAACACCATTCAAAACATAAATTTATTAAAAAAACAAGTTTGAAGTACATATTGAAATAAGTAGTTGATATGGAAAGAATTAATGAACACATGGAGTTAATGAATGAAAGAAGGTACGATCAAGTAATGAAGTTGATGTGGGGCGTGGAGACAAGCTCTCCGAGTCCAGTGACGTAGGGCATGCTCAGCTCATCAGAATAATAAATCAATCATTTCAAAAACTCACCCACTACCCACAACTTCATTAATGTTTCATTTTCAAATACTCGCCATCTATGCCTTGGACACAATAATCGATTCCTATTAACCATCCTTGCGCTCTCCACAAAGCATTCAAGCTTTTATAAAAAACCTTTTAAATTTTTGCAAAAAGCGGTGGGGAAAGTAGCTAGGAAAAAAACAGTTGGTAAAAAGTATGAAAAATAATGAATGGCTGAGATTAGTTTTGTAGGACCTTAAATCTGCATTAGCTCAAAAACAAAAACCCTTAGTATTGTTAGTAAACCAAAGCAAACAAAAGATCCCCTATAAGATTCATCTAATCACAAGAATAATGCCAAAGAGACAAGCAAAACATAGAAAAGCATTATTCTAATAATCAAACTAGCATCTTATAGTGGATTGGTGCTTCTATGGGAAGAAGCCCTTTCCTAATCCTTGATTAAGCTCCATGATAAGCTAAATGATATAATGCAAATGATAATGATGGTGGCAAAATCAGTTCTCCTGAAGAGAGTGACTTTACATGAGTGATTGTGGAGGATTTGCTTGAGGATGAAGCCTTTATTTAAGGATTTTCAAATGCTAAGTGTTGAAGAGGGACCAATGTGGGACTAAGAAACAGGCCAATGAAAAGAGGCCACTTGTCATCATGTGAGTGGTTGATGCATGTGCGAGATTTGGGAAGTGTGTCCATGAGAGGGAGAATTTGAATTCAAATTTGGCAATAAATTTAGAGAGGGGGACAAGAAAAAGAGCAATAAATGCAATGTTGGAGGGACAAATCAACTTGTCATGATTTTTAAATTTGAAGGCCATGTTGAGTGAAAATGAGAGTTTTAATAAATCAATATATTGATTTATTTGTGCAAGTGGAGATATCTAGAGGATGCAAGTGGGTGAAATTAGTATTTAATCAAGGTTAGATTAAATAGATGATGATTATGTTAGTTTAATGATGATCAGGTGAGTTTGACTTTCATGATTTAAATATTTGATTTATTTAAATCAGAAAAGGATGAAATATAGATTGGATTTAATTAAATAAATGTTTGATTTATTTAATTAAAGGGATGATGTTTGATTTATTTGATTAAAATGTTGATGATAATGTTTGATTTATTTGATTTTAAATGAATGACCTTAGGAGATGGGAATTAATGAAATTACTTGATAAATGAATGAAGGTGAATCTGATCAATCGATGAATGGACCTAATGCAAAATCTAGTTTAGTTAATGAATTAACTTAATCAAATGCAGAATGTTAATTTTGCATGTCTACAAGTTTAATGGTAAGTAGATTGATACGAACCATTAATTGGCACTTTTTAGCTTTGTCTTGTTGAAATAGGATATGCCTTCGGCATGAATTATATAAATGTAGATATATGTCATTGGGGAGTATGTGCCTTTCAAACAATCCCATTTCAAAAAGAAATAGAAAAATAAATTTTTAGAATATATATATATATATATATATATATATATATATATATATATATATATATATATATATATATATATATACATGTGTTTGTTTATTTTAAGGATATACAATAACTACTAAATATCTATTTTAATATTAAAATTAATTAACTGTCGATAGAAAAAAAAAGTCTATATAAAATGTTTCAGAATTTTTTTGGAAAGTGGATTCCACTAAAATTCCCCTCCTTACGAACATTGAATTCAGTGCTACAATCGCAGAGTTACCTATTTAACCACAACAAAAAAAACTTCGCCATTGTCATTTATGCCATCAACATGAGCATTTCTTCGACAATGTCTATACAGCCTACAAATCCACCATTTGACTGCATTTATTAATGGGGCATGAGTGAATTTAATTCCTTATAGGATGATGTGATTGAATCAAATCTTATTTGATTCCTTCTTGAAGCTCTACGCATTAGGTACCAGAGTGGGTTAGGGAGGCACCAGAGGGTCTGACTCACTAACAGCAGTGCCACTTTTGCACGACAACTACTCTCCCTACACTCAATTTGAAGTACCTCCAACGCCAATGGCAATAACTTAGCAAGTCAGGAAATGCACTTCTACCGCCCAAGACATGACATTCCATAATAATACTCACCTTGACTTCCCCGCAGAGATAATAACTCGATTCACAGAGTCATTGTCGTCAACCAACCCCTCGAGCCTGTCAGGGCTTAGCAGCCGGGTATGGGTAGGTAAACTGTAAGGAGTTGGCAGAAATTTAACTACTCCAGATGTTTGTAGAAAGCCTTCATCAGGCCATTTTCAATTCACCTAACCAATAGAGTCAAATCTATGTTGAGGCTGTAGGACCGTGGTATAATGGCTTGGCATATTAATGAAGTAAATTGCTGGATTTAAATCTGTGCAGTATAATATGAGGTTAATTTAAATTAAATCTTGGGGCATTTATTTCACTTAGTGCAGCTCCCTGTAACATGCAAAGCCTTGAGAGCATAAAAATATTTTATTTTCTCTTATTCTTTTCACATACGCTATGCTTGGCCAGGTTAAATTTAGGACATCAATAATCTTTTGAAATATCTTGCACGCTTATTTAAAATGGGAAGATTAAATAAAACACGTGATCACAATCTATATTTTTCCAGATGGAAACTTGTTGCCAGCCGCTGCATTTATCATTGTCACCTATTTTTTGTTAGAACGCTTGCTCTGATAAGCACCTTATCATGTGAGCCTTAAGTTAATATAACATTGCATAAAATAAAATCATAAACTATTTGGGGGAGGCGTAGAAGTATGAGTAAACTATTATATAGTAGCATAGGAGGTTTTGTAAATATCAAGGGTAGGGAATATACTTATATGTTATTCTATATATTATAAATTTCTATTCTAAACTCCACGTATCCCTCCTACCAAGACCTAACCTTATTCATATAATTACATGTCCTTTAACTATGAGAAAAAAAACAAAAGAGGGGAATCTATTCTTAAGAATAAAATGATTTAAAATAAGAAAAACAAAAAAGAAACATCAGATATTGTTAGTGTTACCTTTTAAGGGGAGACTTTTCCTTATTTTGATTTTATTTTTTCTCTCCCACCATATATATGATTTATTATTTTATAATCAACCTTTCTTATTAGTAATAAGATAAATAATATAATAAAATAAATATTAATTAAACATGAGTAAATAAATATATATATTTATGTATAATGGCGAATATATATGCACATATATATTGGAAGGGAAATTTTAATTAAATTCCTTTTTAGTCAGGTTGTAAGAAATAAGGGATAAATTCTAAAATGGTCAATTTTAAGTATAAAATAGGGTACTATATTTATAATCGCTTATTAGAATTCTAAAGGTAGCAACAATTGGAAATCAAGAAGTTACAAGTAGTAAACTTGTTAACTTTAGTTGTTTAGATAACTATGCCTAATTAACTAGTGAAACAATAACCTCTTGATGGTGGCCATTTATGTGGATCGAATGAAGGGTCATAGTAAGTTATAAAAGGGATTATACTTAAAGTGTTAGAGCTATTGGGTTTCATAACATTAGACCTCTAGATTAGATCAACCTTAAGGACCTTGGTCTCCTTGGATTTCTATGAATGTCCAACCTTCTTTAAGCACAATTGAACCTATCGGTCATTCAATCGCATCCTTAATATAACTTTTACCCTTGATAAGTGAGGCGAACTCGAAATGGAGTGCAATATGTATTTTAGTGGTATCCCTCACCCCAATCATTTAGATTATAATTAGCTTATTTAGCATATAGAAAAAAAATTGTTGCATTTTTCTAGTGAGAATTTTTGGGCATGACACTTGGTATCAAAGTCCTAGGTTGCAACCCTGGGGAACTCAGGGAATAAATTGGGCATAAGTATTGTGTGTGTGTGTGGATAAATGTGTAAACCACTTTGTGTTAGTCAAAATAAAATGTTAATTCTTAAGGACTTGCATGGTGGGATAAATGAGAAACTTAGTTTAATTATGTGACCCAAATAAGGTTGTAAAGTACTACATGGTCAAAAAATTGACCGTTATAGATGGGTTAAAGCAAGTATTTAATTAATGGATTTAACTTTTAAAAGGATACTCAAATCTAAACATGGTGCCTTGATTTAAGTAAGGTGAATTCCTAGATCCCCATATTAGACAAGTTGACCAGGGTTATGGAATTAATCTAGCCTATTGGCATTAAATTTTCTTAAACCTTAGAAAAAAGGTATAATTGAGTTATGAAGCATAATCTTTATTATAAGTGATTGAATAGTGAAATGGGACATCATGAGGTGTATCATCAAGGAAGTATTATTGTGTTGACTTCTTAAGGCCATAATCCTTAAAGATAATAATAAAGTAATTACCTAAATTTATGGGTGTTTGGGGAGCAACATATATTACAAAGACCTTAGTACAGATAAAGGATGGAACATCATAACTATAATTAGAATAATGTAACTAGTCAAAAGAAAATAGTTTATGAACCACGAAAGGGATTAATGTGTGGAAGGTTGTGATTAAATAAGTTTAAATCTCTAAACCCTTAAATTGATTAAATATAAAACCCTTGAACTATGTATTATGTGCCCTTATAGTGAGATTTAAAAATCTTGTCAAAAATTAAGACTAAACCCTTAAGGTGAAGGTTGTTAGACATAAATTTAAGGACTTGAACTCACATATTGAACTTATATCTTGTATTCTTTAGACCATGATTTCCCTAGGGCTTATCCCCTTACCCAAAGATCTTGATCAACATATAAGTGTATAAGGATTGATTCGTGAGGGAACAAATGATTTGTATTGCGGTTGGTAGGTAACAATTTCATGAATGATGACATCAATAATCAAAGCCTTGCATTATATTAGGTCCAATTTAGAAAGGTGGTCAAATCAAAAAAATTATTTAGATTTAAATGGTGAAAATTTAAAGCTATTTAAGCACATGTGCAAGTAAATGATGACCTAGTAAACTTAATAGAATTATAACAAATAACAAACCTTTGTACTCTATTATTTAAAGATTAAATAGTTAGTGAAGCAACATGGTGTCTTGGATTCAAGTCAAAGGTGAGAAAGTGTAGGAAGTTGCAACTAAGTCAAGATTGGTGGAAATTGATTTAGGTAATTTATGAAAATAATTTCCTCCTAGAAATTAAGTCTAAAACCTTGGTGAAAAGATCTTTTCAAATATCCATTTGGAGCTTCAACATTACTTAGGGAAGACACCATAGCCACTTCCTTATACATAACGAAGAATTAAAGACTTGTTGGTGCAAAAAAAAAAAACCAATAATAAGAAAGGAGACTTGTCATAAAGGAAGTAATAATTTATTTAGCCAGGGTTGACCTTGAAGATTGCATACATTCCATAAGAATTGAATAATCAATTGTATGAATCTCTGAATCAAGTAATGGATTAGAGGGATCCATGGTGTGGAAAGCTAAACTATATAGATAAGAGACACTAAAATAGACTTGTAAAACTTTCATCTAATGTTGTGCATTCTATACCATTGACTATACTTACTCTTTGAGGTATAAATATTTACACCTAGATGTAAGGAGAAAGCTTAAATGTAGATAGAGATTTCAAGACTTCTACGCATTATTTTTTTTATGAGGTTAGATGGAATTGCAATTGTAACAATGATTATTACAACATGTGAGTAAACAATTCAACTTTAGATAGTGAAATACAAGAATTATAAGAGATATTAATGGGTTGTGAGAATTACTATTCCTTGAGTATGATATGTCTTACGCATTGAGGATGTTTTCTCTTCTTATATTTCAATGTTGCAAATGAAAATGATTGATTTCCTTCCTTATTAAATGAGAAATCTTCCTTAGCATGTTGTGGAAAAAATAGTGGAATTAACCATCTTGATATGTCACTGAACATAAAAAATACGGTTAAATAAAAGAGGAAGTATGGTATGGATATATAGAAACAATCTTGATCATAAATGTGACATTAGTAAGATGGGAAGCATGATGTACCATGTATTTTTAATTGTAAGAAAATTGAGTATTACCTAGATTACAATTATGAATTATATGGCAATTTATTTTACAAGTATGCAAATGGACAAATGGTAACAAAAGGATAAACAAAGTGAACATTGTGTAAAGAAAATAAAGTGTGTGGGTGTATCAACATTTGTGTTAATAGTGTTGTGAACCATGCATTGTTAAGTTCTAGGAAGATGGGGTGATATACCTAAGCTACAATTGCACATTTTTTAGTTATTTCTTGTACTTATACAAAGTGAGTAGATATTTTTGAAATTGAGAGAAAAAAGTAAATATTGTCAAAAGAAAATAGAATATGTGTAAGTGCATTGCCCTTGTTCTATGGTGAATTTTGTGAAGTGTGTTGTGTTATGACATGTAAAGTGAAACCAGTAAATGTGTTGTGCCCCAAGTAGGAGATACAGGGTATCTGACTTGGGATGAGGGTGAGGGACATCAAGTATAATCCCCTATGTGTACCCTTTGTGATGGCCCTTTTATGTAAGCTAGTTAATTGTGAAATAATGTGAACATGATATGTGTAGATGTGTGTCTACTAAATGAAATGTGAAGTAATTATTTGTGCAAGTCTTGTTTGTGTATTAAATGTGTACCCCTAGCATACGGCTCCCCTATAGGATTGAGATGCCTACTAGCATAAATAGGGGTTGAGGGGTGAGAGAACCCTAAGTGGGAAATCCATGGTTTCCCTTGGATGTGTTCCTAACCTACTCCCCCACATGAGAACCAAGCTTTTTGGTTCATAGTGCAAACCCACTCCTTGATGTCTATACCCCATGGGTAAAGGATGGAATTACTTGGGCCATAATGATCACAAATTTTGGATACTTCAGCAATGTAGGGCATTGATACTATGTGGAAGAGTCCACCATGATATTGTGCACTATCATATTTATGTGGTCAAGGACCACAAGGTATTGCATGCTATTATATTTATGTGGTTAGAGAACCACCATTCCCCTCCTCCCCTTAGGTGGCTTTATCAAGGTCATGTGGTGTTCATAATGTGAAAGTTTTATTGTTGAAATATGAATTATTGATTATTTCTTAATTGATGTTTTGTTTTATTGTATGCCATCAAAGTTAGATTTTACATTCTTTTAATGGGGCTATTTGGCCATTTGAAGGTTGTCATGTAGTCCATTTCCTCAAGAAATTCTTTAATTTCTATTTTTGAATTAAGTTGGGATGTTTAAATACAGTTGCAACTGATATTAATTTATTTATTTATTTTTCCTCTCGAATTTATAACTTCGGTTTATTAATACATTAGCTTATGATTTTATGTTTCTCAGTTTGAGGCTTCTTATTGGTTGCTAATTGTTGGCAAGTGTGGTGTAATGTGACATCTATAAAATTGCCATATCCCGAGAAGTTCCTTAGCAGGTCGTATAGGGGAGAAGATGCATTGGGGAATTATGTGTTATTTGAAAGGGGTTGTAAATGGGACTAGCATGGGACGGTCACTAATCCATTCTTCCCCTATTTATATGATTATTATTTTTGTACCTTCCTCTTGGAGGCTAACCCCCTTACACAATCAAGGGAAGGTACCTAGGAGATGTATGGTAGGGTCCTTAGAGAAGTGCCTTGAGACCATCTTTCCTAATGGCTATGTTATCCAAGAAATTTGAATCCTTGTAAACCCCATTGAACCTTGTGATGTGAATTATGTGTAATTGTTGTGATGTACGGGTAAATTTGTGAATAAATGATGTCAAAATACTTAACTGTTATGTGAGAAAGAAAGTGACAGATAAAATTGAGACTTCTATTCTTGAAACATGAATTGATATTAGAATGAAAATGTTTTTTTTTCTTACATCATGAGTGATGCAAAAGAGAACCTTGAAGGGTATCCAAGGATGTTAATGTGTTGGACATATGTTGATATTATGAATATTAACTACATGGATGACAAACTACCATTTGTTATATTGTAACTACATTGGATAAATGTTCTATGGTGGAAAATTATGTTATGAGAATTTAGATGTTTGATTCATGAAAGGGAAATATTTAATATGTGCTTAATGGTCAAATGATATGAATTCTTCATCAAGATAGTAAAGTAATTCATATTCTAATATATTTATGTGCATTGCTATATTGAGACTAACTTCCCAACCTTAACGACTTCTAGGAGGAAGTATAAGCTAAGGGTAGGGGGATGTAAGACCTTGCTTGGCATGTGAATAATACAATCTTTTTTTTTTTTTATTCCTCCTAAATAGATGCTTAGATATATTTAAGACAATGAATAGTGTGATTGTGTGACAATGTATTTGTATTTTATTTTGACATGTCTTATTATCATTGCCATGAAGGAATTAGGCACTTGTAAACTATGAATATGAATTGGAATTTTAATGAAATTGTTGTATAATTAAATCTTACTTCAATTAGAAAATTAATGTGGCATACAATTGTTGCTTATGATTCCATTGGTAATGTGTAGGAAAGAAAGGGTGCCAATACGAGAAGGGAGAACCAGTGAGAAAGAAATTGAAAAGACATCCTCTAGTGGTTATGTATTGGATTTTCTTATTTTGGAGTTTAGAAGCAAATAGATTTAGTGTGCTTATTCTTCTGGGTTGAAAGTGTATTTAATTATGTGTCATGTGAAATTTAAGTTGGGGTTAAGGTTAGAAACCCTTGTATTCAAGTGTGAAACTCTGATGGAACCTTAAGTGGGTCTTTAAAGTGGGTTGTTGGTCAATTTCTTGGGTTGGGATGCATAAATAAACCCCCTAGGGTCTATAACATGGTGGTAGGGGTCAAGTGGGCATGCAATATGGCCCCAAGGATATGATTTGACTCTTGAAAAGTCCTCATAATGAGGAGTGACGGATTTTGAGTAAAGGATGGGGTGAAAAGATTGAGGGGTTGTCCAAGTGCATGTACCCCTCTTAAAGAAGGAAAAGACCCTTATTGATGATGGAGGTACACTCACACCTCCCCATCAAAGGGTTACAATTTGTGAGACTTCTATATAGTTTGGAAGGGGAGGAGTGAGGTGGTACCCACATCTCCTCTTGGAGAACTTTAGTGATGGTAGAAAGAATGAGAAGAGGAGAGGAGTTCATCTCTTTAGGAAGATAATGATAAAGATGGATTGATTTGGAGAGGAAAGAAGGAGGAATATTTTCATCCCCTCACTTAGAGAAAGGATATAAGTTTTCCCTACTTTCACCCTCCATTGTTTTATTGTTGTAATGATGTGAGCATGTTTATATGAATCATTATTGAATATGGTGAGTGAAGAGTCCATAGTCATGTAATTTGATGTTATGACATTTCATCATTTATGTAAATTATGAGAACACTCCATTCATCATCTTGCTTGGGGGTATGGCTAGAGCCCACGAGGCTCCATGATGCCATTATGGTAGGGTGGAGAGCCAGCCTTAATAAGTTGTGTGTCCCTAATTGCATTTCTTTAAATTTGTTTGTAATATGAAAAGCTAGTGTTTTGTTGTAACATGATAGGGAATGAAAAAGAGAAGGTCTAAGTTCTTTGCCATGTAAATAATTTATGAGCTAGTATTGAAATAAATGTGGAGGCATAAATAGACTTTAAGTAATATTCATGTAGATTTAAAGTTGTTTTCTTGAGAGAGAATTATACATTGGAGTAACCATGAAAGATTGAATTGATTGTTATCCTTCCATTTAAAAAAGAATATTCCTTTATTATGAGGAGTCAATGGATAAAGGTAAAATAAATATGATAATTGTCATAGGATATAAAGTTGTAGTAAAGAAATTTTGCTTTAAATATGTGAAGGGTATTAAGGAAGTTTTAAAGGCATAGTGGGATATCACTATGCAGATACACAAACAAATCAGAATAGCCACCCATCATGATATTTTTTTAATGGAACAATAAAGGATTGTATTCATTGTGATAAAGATGAAGGTAGTAAGGTCAATATGTATTACATTATATAAATGTAGATATATTTCATTGGGGAGTATGTGGCTTTCAAACATTCCCATTTCAAAAAGAAACAGAAAAATAAATTTTTAGAATGTATATATATATACATGTGTTTTCTTATTTTAAGGATATACAATTTAACTACTAAATATCTATCCTAATATTAAAATTAACTAGTAGTTCTATGTAGTAACACACAACAATGAGTCGATAGGCGGAGAGAGACATGAAAGGAAAGTGATGTGCAAGCAGTGTCTATGGAAAAACATTAGAATGTGAATGGCATGAGTGGGCACAATAGCTATATATAGATGTAGATAATATAGTTACTCATTAGGGAATCCAATGAAAAATACAATGGATCACTACATATAATATAGGCGATAATTAAAGTGATTGAGTGGGAACAATATTGTATCCCATTTTTAACTTACAATTTAGCATCATTATTTTTTTTTAAATTATAATGGGGACCGAAGGAGGGTGTTAACCCTAATGGGTTGAAAGGAGGATATGTATATGAAGTATAAACTATGTAAGCAATAGTTGGTGAAAAAGTAACTTTGTAGAATATATATATACACATATAGAGGTTTGGTTGAAGAACAATTGTATTAACATTCAATTAATTATTTGGTGACTCCTGCATCTCTACAGCAAGATTTTCAATTCCGGTTAATAGTTCTTCTTGTAGTTTTTTCCCTTCATCTAGAGGCATCAAACCGGGTGACCCATTGTTGTCTTTCCTCTTCATTCTTATGACTAAAGGTTTAAGTAGGGCAATAAGAAGAGAAAATGCCTTAGGATATTGGAAAGGCATTCAAATCCCAAACATGCAGGAAAGTCAAACACATGGTCCCTTTGCTAATGATACTTTGTTCTTGGGGAATGCTTATATCCCTGAAGCTAAGGTAATCAAAAGTGTAATAATAGATTTTTCATTAGCTTAAGGTCAAAAAATAAATCCTTCAAAATAAAAAAAAATCCTTCTTAATGTCCCAAATTTTATCCAAAACAAACTAATAAATTTTTGGGGGTTTTCTATGGGCACTTTGCCTTGTTCCTATCTTGGTATCCCCTTCTTCATTGGAAATAATCTTGATACCTTCTGGGAAAGAATTTGTAAACTGATTATGGATAAAATGTCTTTATGGAAGCATAAATGGCTTTCCTTTGCTAGGAAAATCCAAATGGTGAAATTTGTTCTCAATGCAATTCCTATTTACATGATGTTAGTTTTAAAGGCTCCCTTTCATACCTTAAATTAGTTGAAATCTACTTTACGCTCCTTCTTTTGGAATGATAATGTAGGGGGAAAAGAGAAAATCGCACTCATTGCTTGGGACAAGCTTTGCTTGCCAAAAGACCTTGGTGGAACTGATATAAGAAATCTCAAACTTCAAAATGTAGCTTTAGGTGAGAAGCTTACTTGGAAATTATATCAAAATCCACATTCAAGATGGGGGAAATTAATTTTTTCTAAATATTTTCACTCCCATCCGCGAGAATCTCTTTTCAGGGCCTCATCATTACCAAAAGGATCGACAATTTGGAACTTCATTTCTTCATGTAGATCGGTGATCCTTCCTCACCTTTCATGGCTGGTTCATAATGGTAGAAAGGAAAAGTTTTGGGAGGATAGGTGGAATGGCTATCCTATTCTTTCCTCTTTTACTGATTGGGGAAACCTAATGGATCTTTTAAAAAAATTTGGGGTTCTCTTGTTGCTGATTACTTCAATGTTGAATTTATTGATTCCATTCCAAAAAATTCTTGGAAATTGGTAGATGACTTAGATATTCCTCCCTCTGTCAAAGAAGCTTATAAAAAGGAGATGGAAAAAAGTTGCATTATCTTCTCACCTAAGGATGATGTCCTAATTTGGACCAATTCAAAATTAGGGGAATATTCAGTCAAAGAAGGTTATAACTCTCTTCTAGCTTCTTTAAATAAATCAAATTTCCCGCACATACTCTTTTGGGATGAAGCTTGTCTCCCTAAAGTGGGTGCTTTTTCCTAGGTTGTAGTTAATGGTAGGGCTTTAACTATAGGGAGGCTTGAAAAATTGGGGTTAGTTACTTCTTTTCCATGTGTCTTTTGTGGCTACTTCTTAGAAATTGGGAATCATCTTTTTCTGCATTGTCCATTTGCAAAGCATTGTTGGTATTGGGTTTTTGCCAAATTAGGTTGGTACTCAATGGTGTGTCCTACATTATCCATACAGTTTAAATCTTGGCCTATGTTACATCGTGCTTCTTTCTTTCACTGTTTATGGGTTGTAACACCATCTCTTGTTTTATGGTGCATCTGGAATGAAAGAAATAGCATAATTTTCAGGAATAAGTGCTCTCCTATTGAGGATGTGCTTATCAAATTGGAATCCTCAATTTCATAAGTGGTCAGATCTTTCATTTTTAAGAAAATTGAAATTTTAAAATCTTTCTCTAATTGGGATGGGTTTGTAATTAAGAATTGGCCCCTTTTTAAAACTTTACCCTTTCATGGAGCATTTTCTAATAAAGTAGATAAGATGTTACGCAAAGAGGCCAAATGGGTACCTCCCCCTACTAATTTCTTTAAACTAAATTATGATGGGGCCTCAAGGGGTAACCCTAGTAAGTTTGGGGTTGGTATAGTTATTATGGACTTAGACACTAACCTTGTTAAAGTAGCCTATAAGATGTTGTTGGTGGGTACGAACAACAAGGTTGAACTGGAAGCCCTCAACATGGGATTGGATTTTGCAAGGTCCCTTCAAATTAATTCATTAATCATTCAAGGTGATTCCATGGTTATTTTTCATGTTGTTTCAAGCCAAAAAACTCATGTTTGGCAGTTGCAATACTTGTTAGACAAGGTACTTATTCAATTGAAATGGTTCAATGTATTTTCACTATCCCATTGCTATAGAGAAGAAAATTATTCTATTATTAATTATTTAGCAAACAAAGCTATAGATGAGAAACTATCTTTTACAAGTTTTAGTAAGGAGGACTTCCCCCTTATTAAATGAGATCCTACAGTGGGCTCTTTAATGTTTCTATTGCAACTCAGGTGTCTTATTGGATTCTTTGTGGCATCTCTGTATTTCTTTGTGGTGAGTACATATGTTTTAGTATTGTTGCACCTATTACTGTTTTTGAATTGTCACTATTGTTGGCTCAACCTGGCTACTCCTTCATGAGTTCTTGCTTCATATATTTTTTACGGCTATTTCATATGGGACATTATCTTTTCCACTAATGTTATTATACTCATCTCTCTTGATGGAAATAGAGCATTCTTGGTAAATTCTTTTCATGCGGATAGTATGCTTTTCTCACCTTTGCTATTGTTGGTTGTGTTGGAGGTTTCAGTTGGTATTTTCTCATGGTTTGTGTGGTTTATTAATATGGGACAACATAGATTTCAATATTTTATTTTTCTAGGGAAGAGGCATGTTGTTATGCTTCATACTTGATGCATGGCATGGTGTTTAGGCTTTGTCACCAGGTTTTACTTATAAGGCATTTTGGTTTTCGCTGGCAGATTTATTTGCTCTATATGGCTCATGTCGGATGAGTTTTGAATCACAATATATATGATATGCCATTTTGGTTTTGATTGCTCATTTTTCCGTTCAGTCGGCTTCTCCATTTTCAATTACAGTTTCCATATATATATACAACATGGATTCCTTGGCATTTTTTTGGTTTTGAAGCTATACAGGTCTTATTTCTCCTTGGCATCATCAATGATTTGGTATAGGGTTATGGTAAATATGAAATGTAAATATTGTAAGGATCCCTATCCTTTCGACAATGGAAAAATTGGTCAATTTTTTGCCTTCGATGATGAGGACATTGATTCAATTCTCTGCAAGGTGGTTGGATTCAGGAAAATTCTAACACATCCTTTTTTGATATTTTATCTCACTTTTTTACTATTATCATAGATGTGTTTTTGGATGATAAGTTGGTAAATTTTCTTGCTAACAAGTTTGTGCACCCTAACTTGCTATATGGTTTGGATCTTCAGGAAGCCTTGGATATGTATTCCTTGGACAATGGTGCATTTCCTATTGTTGGGTCTATTCCTAAAAATTATTTTGTTACTAATGGTTGCTTTGGAGAAATTTTGATGATAATTAGGTCTAGCATTGTGGGCGATAATTTTAAGGAAACTATCTCGAGGTGCAAATTTCTTAGCAACAAGCTCTCTCCAGAAGTCTTGGCTATAGGGGTAAACATTCTCCTTGCTCTCCATTTATTGTTTGATGTAGCTACAAGATCTGATAGAGTATCTTCATCAGTCATGAAGTTAAAGAAGAGCTTTTCTTTGGATCACTTATGGTCATTTTCTTATTACAAAGCCAGTTATAGTTCTCAGGTGGATGGGGTGGATTAAGATCTTTGTTGTCCCTCTTCCATTTTCTGTTGGGTAGTCTTTTTTTGGTTGGGAATATTTTGTATCTGGGACCTCTAATTGGTCTGGTCCTTGGGTTGATTCTGTAATCACAATCTGTGACTTTATTTCTTCTACATGGAGCTATAACCAGAAGTTTTCTTCTCCTAGTTCTTTCCTGCCAGTATGCTCCCTTGAACAAGGATTTTACAAGAACTCTTTTACAAAATAATAAAATATTTTAGTGGCTTAGCCACTTTTTTTTTTTTTTAAACATCATTATTATTGGTAATTGGTTTGGTGGGGTAAATAATAATATAATTATGTAATTAAGTTTTCAATTAAAGAAAAATATTATTATTAAATTTGAAATGATTTCATTAAGTAATACCAATATCATTAATTTTTATTAGTTAATCAAAATATAATATTATTATGGATAGGGTTAATGTAATGCCCCGTCTTGAAACCTAAAGAATGATGCATTGTCTACGAAAGTGTGCTAATAATTTTTTTTTTAAAGTATAAACACTTACTTAACTAATCGCAAACATTCCCTAAGTAACGCGACAACACACTACTTGAAATTCCCATAGATGACTTTAGTATTTAGCATTGCATATATATTAATTCACATAACTTAAAAAGCATACATTGTATAACATTTGAATTTCATCATTGAGGGTATAACATACACAAAAGATTCTTTTATACATTGCATTTGAAATAATATTACAATACTCATTCTCTGAATGAGGTAGATCAAATAATGATTTACAATTACATATTACAAATGTTCACCTCATTGACAATTGAGGAAAGTTACAAATATAAGATTTCTAATGATACAAATAAGGAAGTACACATATATCCAAATACGAGCTCTCCATCCAAGAAGCACTCGTTGCCACGATCAAGAACTGGGGACCCAACGGAGTAAGGTGCACGTTCCACCCAACCATGTGGTACCCGTAGGTCCACCCCTCATGCTAGGATACAGTAATAAGGTTCCCTAGACATAACCTACAAACCCTAGACACAAGTACAAACCATAGACCAATCTACACAAGTACATACTTAACTTTTTGGTTACATTGCTTCCAGAATCGGGATAATCAAATATACTAAGTTCACAAAGTAAACCGTTATTTTAGGTCGAGTGTCATCACAATGTTGCATAGGTTACCCTGGTGTTTCTTCCTAGGTTCCAGCCCCCACCTTGGGTTACCCTGGCAACCTCTTACGAAACCTGGCCCCTCATGCAAACTGTTGTGGAATTGAATATCTTTTAAAGTAACAAGATATCAATTTTCCATTCTAGGCCTTCTCGACTCATTCTCAAGACTGAGCTAGCTCTTGAGTCCATAAGTGAGGCATAATTAATCCAGTTAAATATTTTAGAATACCCAATGTGTTGATTTAATTTTCTCTGATTTACTAACTCTACATGAGTTGCCCAGACACCACTTTGTGTGTCGGCCCTCACACAGAGCCACTCCCCTAAAAATAACACAAGGAATCTAAGTTCACTAACTAAGGTAGGCAAGGTGCACTCAAATCAACATATATTACAAAACATTTTACAATGAATTTCACATCATGTTCATAGAACCAGGTGTCTAAAATCATACAGAACCATGTGCACAACCCTAGTAAACCTATAAAGTGAAACCTTCATGATAACAATTCCCTTTCAAGATATAACGTCTGGAAGACTTGAAATCACATATAATCCCCAATCTCCCAATAAGAATATAAAAAACAACTTAAAGAAATTCAGACACAATAAAAATCTAATTTTAGGATTTACAAAATCCAATCAAATCAAAGATAAAACTTTAAACATAAAATTGTTCAACTAGAATATAACTTATCTTCTATTCAATATGAAAATCTTAACTATAATTTTCCCAATTCCATAATCATGTATAATAATGAAATTTTGTTTTCTCCATTTTATAAATTTCATTATTGACTATCTTTTAATAATTCTATTTTTTAAAATACCAATTAACATTATGACATTCATGTAAATAAATACACAATAAAACATTATAATTAATTATCCGTTTAAATAAATAGATATATACATATATACATTACATATATAATATATCTATTAAATAGTATATAATATATATGAAAAATATATATATATAATATCAAAGTTATAAATAAAATAAAAAAAACTAGAAAACATTTTAAAAACTTTTAAAGAAGTAAATGGGGCAGGGTCAGCTGTCTACACAGCCGAACCCTCCATGGGAGGGCACGGCTGTGCAGGTAGCGCTAGGCGCTGCCCTCACCACCAGCTCCCCTATGCGGGTCAGCCATGGGGTAGCCCGCGTCCCTTCACATAGTAAATAAAATAAAAATAAAAATTTTATTGCAAATAAAATTCAGAATTTCTTCTGGCGTTTCCTGTACGAAAATTCGCATATGGAAGTTTTAAAAATAAAGAATTTCATCACAAGAATTTGTCAATTTAAAAGATTAAATATATATTGATTTATGTATATGTATATCTTTCGATTATACATATAAATATATTAATATACAGATAATTTTATTTAATTAATAAAATTACTCAGATTGGGCTACTAATTTCAACAGAATTTGCTATAGGTAATTGAGAAAATTATCATTGTACAGAATTATTTCCTCATAAAATTCCAATTCAACCACAAAGGGGTTTCAATTTCATTTTAATAATAAACAATTTCCTTCATAATTTATATTACTCAAATACTCTAAATATTCTTTTCCGGTAAGATCTTTCAGAGGCTTCTTTTCACCAAATATCAGAGAAATATTATTTTACAAATCTACAGAACATACATCTATTTCCTTTTGAATCTTTTCTATTGTTTTCTCTGATTTCACTATATATCCATGTTTTCTTGAAATTTACACAGAAATCAACAAATTTCTACAAAAAGATTTTCAACAAACAATTTATCAAGAAGAACAAGGGTTTTAACAAAAAATACTTCTACAAGCAATTTAAAATTTATTTACATAGACAATCTTTTCCAAAGTAAACAAATTTAAATACACAGGAAAATACCTGTATTCCTATTAGCTTCAAAAACTTATTTGTAGAAGAAAAGCTTTGTTTGTCTGATGTGTGCAATCTTCAAAGCCCCTCCAGAACACCAATATCCAAGAGAAAACAAGTACAAATCTAGAAGCAATCTCAATATTTCTTCCAAGAATTTTTAAAGTAAAAATGCAAAAGAATTCAGCCAAAAATCCTTTCAACAATTCTCTGTACTTTTCATTTCCTGTGAAGTAATTTTCTGTTTTCCCCAAAACACATATCTTCCAAGAGAATCCTCAACAAGAAGCAATTAATTTAACTACCACACATGTCAAGAAGAAAATATCTTCTAACCACCTCTCGGATGATTCTTTCTTTCTTCCTTTTCAAGAATTCATGCATTTAAAGAACTAAAGTATTCAAATTTCAAAATACAATTTCCCTTTTCCTTATTTAATTTATTTATTTTACAATTAAAATTTCATTTCCAACAAAGCAATTTAATTTAAATTTAATCTAATCTTACAAATAAAGTAACTTTAATTTTATTTATTTATTTATTTATTTAATTAAATAATTTTAACCTCAAAGATTAAATTACTTAACCAAATAAACTAATTAATTAATTAAATAAAATGTAAAGCTTTATTTTCAACATTTAAAATTAATTTAAATAAACATTAAATTAAAGAATATTAATCTATCATTAATTTAATAAAATTTGTCTTTCATAACAAATAAACCAATCAAACGCAAACAAAACCACCAAAGACACCAGACTTAAACTGATGATATACTGTGACTGGGTTTAAGACTAGACTAGGAAGAACCTTGTTACTACCTCCCAATCAACATTTCCATTGAGTCTTGACACGCTAAGACTTGAGAAACCAGGTGGAGTCAGTGTCATGTACCTGCAATCCTGCAATCAGACAAATAACATGCATACATATAATCCATTATTCAAACACACCGTGCGGAGAAAATCACATAAATTACAAGGCACTTGCAAGCGAGTGATGCAACTCCGTTCTCCACACCAATACACATCACATCAAACTGACAAAACAAATAACAATTAATCTACCTTAAGCATATAGATAGCAATAACATTAGAAGTAAACATCTATGCTAACATAAAGCATGTAAGAAATAATTATCACCATACAATGTATCATCAAATCACAAAATAAATCCACTATCGCTCTAAAGTCAGTGATCAATTCACCAAAACAAAGTACCAAGGTCTATCAAAGTGAAAACATGCTAACAAAAAACACAAGCAAAATGGAGGGGTACTACGTCCTCCCCCCCTAAGATCAGGCTTATTCTAGGAAGCCAGGTAATAGAAAAAAAATAACACACACATCTATAATAGGTCCTCCCAAGAAATAGAAAACTAGCCACTAGGATCCCTTTAGATCAGTACTCAATCAACGTATCGACCCCTGAGGATCAACTTTCGATGTAGAAGGACGTGCACGGTTTCCAAAGAATGATGCCAGTCCTCCACCAGGAACCTCTCCTACTGCACCATGGTACTCAACCTGGTGGTTATCCACCACAGTAAACACCCTATGTGACCTACCTGCATCTACTACGGTTGACTCTGAAGCCGCCGGTCTCTGACTGAACCCAGAAGTACCCTTCTGAGGACACTGCCGAGCAATGTGACCCTATTGGCCACAAGTAAAACATCCTATACTCCTTCTAAATCCTCTATCACCTGAAGGTACACTAGACCATGGAAAAGTACCTCCACTAGCTGCAAACTGAAAAATTTGTGCAGGCTGATCAGAACGATCACGCTGCACTCGCTGCCCACTCTAACCTCTCTCATTCTGAAACCATCCACCACCATGTTGAGACCGAAAACTGTTACCCTGTTGAGGCTGTGAATTATTATTCTTTTGAGGAGTATGTTGCTGTTGTTGCTATCCACCCTTAGTGGGTGTCTGTTGGTTCCTAGTGGAACGTCCTAACTATACCTGACCACCCCATGGACCAGTACCTGCTATAGGAGCACTGCCTATCTGGACACTTGTATGTCCACCCAATGCTAAAACTAGATTCTCTTCCACAATGCGTGCTTTCTCAACTGCAACTTCCATAGTCTTCAGTTCGAAGACTCTAACTCCTCCACTAAAGCGAGCATTCAAACACCTTATAAAATGTTGTACCAACATCGCTTCATCATCTCCAACTCCTGTATATTGTTTGAGTTCATAAAATCTACGTTCATATTGCTCAACAGATAGAGCCATCTGACGTAAATTGTGAAACTCATCAACACGTCGTTGCCTCCAATGCTCAGATAAAAACCGTGCTCTAAACCTCTCCAAGAACATCTCCCAAGAAACTGACCCAATCTCTAAATGGAGCTTCTGCTCCTCCAAACGCCACCAAGTAGAGGCAAAACCTCTCAAATGCATGATGGCGCATCTAGCTCGGGTATTGCTACCATATGGGTGCATAGAAAAACATCTACCCAAGTCTAATAACTAGGTCTCTACCTCTAAACCACCACCTGTGCCATCAAAAGTAGGAGGGCGTGCCCTCAAAAAATCCCTCATATGCCCTACAACTATGGCATCCTGCTCTATAGTACTAACAATCCTCCTAGGAGATCTATCATGCTCCCTAACCACCTCCTAATCAACTTCCTGCCTCAGACCAAGTCTGGCAAGAACCTCTTCTAGTAGGGGATGCAACAGAGCTCCCTCAACATCTGGCTGTATCAGAATTTGTTCCTCACTTTCCTGTTCCAACCGAGGACTCAACTATTCCACATGTTCGCTCTCATGGGAGCTCTGAGGAGGAGTAACCTGAGAGATTGGCCCACGGCCTCCACCTCAACCTCTACCATCACCTCTAGTACGATGCCTAGGCATGATCCTACACATAAAACATAAACGAGTCTCAGATACAAAACAGACAAGGCTAACAGAAAATGATATTGTGTACTAGGTCAACCTAATGGGCTCACAATAACCCAGAGCGTCTAGTGTTAGAACCTTTGCTCTGATACCAATCTGTAATGCCCCATCTTGAAACCTAAAGAATGATGCATTGTCTACGAAAGTGTGCTAATAATTTTTTTTTGAAAGTATAAACACTTACTTAACTAATTGCAAACATTCCCTAAGTAATGCGACGACACACTACTTGAAATTCCCATAGATGACTTTAGTATTTAGCATTGCATATATATTAATTCACATAACTTAAAAAGCATACATTGTATAACATTTGAATTTCATCATTGAGGGTATAACATACACAAAAGATTATTTTATACATTGCATTTGAAATAATATTACAATAATCATTCTCCGAATGAGGTAGATCAAATAATGATTTACAATTACATATTACAATTGTTCACCTCATTGACAGTTGAGGAAAGTTACAAATATAAGATTTCTAATGATACAAATAAGGAAGTACACATATATCAAAATACGAGCTCTCCATCCAAGAGGCACTTGTTGCCACGATCAAGAACTGGGGACCCAACGGAGTAAGGTGCACGTTCCACCCAACCATGTGGTACCCGTAGGTCCACCCCTCATGCTAGGATACAGTAATAAGGTTCCCTAGACATAACCTACAAACCCTAGACACAAGTACAAACCATAGACCAATCTACACAAGTACATACTTAACTTTTTGGTTACATTGCTTCCAGAATCGGGATAATCAAATATACTAAGTTCACAAGGTAAACCGTTATTTTAGGTGGAGTGTCATCACAATGTTGCATAGGTTACCCTGGTGTTTCTTCCTAGGTTCCAGCCCCCACCTTGGGTTACCCTGGCAACCTCTTACGAAACCCGGCCCCTCATGCAAACTGTTGCGGAATCGAATATCTTTTAAAGTAACAAGATATCGATTTCCATTCTAGGCCTTCTCGACTCATTCTCAAGACTGAGCTAGCTCTTGAGTCCATAAGTGAGGCATAATTAATCCAGTTAAATATTTTAGAATACCCAATGTGTTGATTTAGTTTTCTCTGATTTACTAACTCTACATGAGTTACCCAGACACCACTTTGTGTGTCGGCCCTCACACAGAGCCACTCCCCTAAAAATAACACAAGGAATCTAAGTTCACTAACTAAGGTAGGCAAGGTGCACTCAAATCAACATATATTACAAAACATATTACAATGAATTTCACATCGTGTTCATAGAACCAGGTGTCTAAAATCATACAGAACCATGTGCACAACCCTAGTAAACCTATAAAGTGAAACCTTCATGATAACAATTCCCTTTCAAGATATAATGTCTGGAAGACTTGAAATCACATATAATCCCCAATCTCCCAATAAGAATATAAAAAACAACTTAAAGAAATTCAAGCACAATAAAAATCTAATTTTAGGATTTACTAAATCCAATCAAATCAGAGATAAAACTTTAAACATAAAATTGTTCAACTAGAATATAACTTATCTTCTATTCAATATGAAAATCTTAACTATAATTTTCCCAATTCCATAATCATGTATAATAATGAAATTTTGTTTTCTCCATTTTATACATTTCATTATTGACTATCTTTTAATAATTCTTTTTTTAAAAATACCAATTAACATTATGACATTCATGTAAATAAATACACAATAAAACATTATAATTAATTATCTATTTAAATAAATAGATATTTTGAATTATCCAATTTTAATTTATAATTCCTCAAAAAAACATATATTATAACTTATATTTTTAATATACATATATACATTACATATATAATATATCTATTAAATAGTATATAATATATATGAAATATATATATATATATAATTTTAAAGTTATAAATAAATAAAAAATAAACCAGAAAACATTTTAAAAAAATTTAAAGAAGTAAATGGGGCAGGGTCGGCTATCTACATAGTCAAACCCTCCATGGGAGGGCACGGCTGTGCAGGTAGCGTTGGGTGTTGCCCTCACTGTCGGCTCCCCTATGGGGGTCGGCCGTGGGGTAGCCCCCGGCCCTTCACACAGTAAATAAAATAAAAATAAATTTTATTACAAATAAAATTGGGAATTTCTTTCGGCGTTTCATGTACGAAAATTCACGTACGAAAGTTTTAAAAATAAAGAATTTCATCACAAGAATTTGTCAATTTAAAAGATTAAATATATATTGATTTATGTATATGTATATCTTTCGATTATACATATACATATATTAATATACAGATAATTTTATTTAATAAATAAAATTACTCAGATTGGGCAACTAATTTCAACAGAATTTGCTACAGGTAATTTAGAAAATTATCATTGTACAGAATTATTTCCTCATAAAATTCCAATTCAACCACAAAGGGGTTTCAATTTCATTTTAATAATAAACAATTTCCTTCATAATTTATATTACTCAAATACTCTAAATATTCTTTTCCGGTAATATCTTTCAGAGGCTTCTTTTCACCAAATATCAGAGAAATATTATTTTACAAATCTACAGAACATACATCTGTTTCCTTTTGAATCTTTTCTATTGTTTTCTCTGGTTTCACTATCTATCCATGTTTTCTTGAAATTTACACAGAAATCAACAAATTTCTACAGAAAGATTTTCAACAAACAATTTATCAAGAAGAACAAGGTTTTTAACAAAAATTACTTCTACAAGCAATTTAAAATTTATTTACACAGACAATCTTTTCCAAAGTAAACAAATTTAAATACACAGGAAAATACCCGTATTCCTGTAGCTTCAAAAACTTGTCTGTAGAAGAAAAGCTTTGTTTGCCTGATGCGTGCAATCTTCAAAGCCCCTCCAGAACACCAATATCCAGGAGAAAACAAGTACAAATCTAGAAGCAATCTCAATATTTCTTCCAAGAATTTTTAAAGTAAAAACCCAAAAGAATTCAGCCAAAAATCCTTTCAACAATTCTCTGTATTTTTCATTTCCCGTGAAGTAATTTTCTGTTTTCCCCAAAACACATAATATCTTCCGAGAGAATCCTCAACAAGAAGCAATTAATTTAACTACCACACATGTCAAGAAGAAAATATCTTCTAACCACCTCTCGGATGATTCTTTCTTTCTTCCTTTTCAAGAATTCATGCATTTAAAGAATTAAAGTTCATTCAAATTTCAAAATACAATTTCCCTTTTCCTTATTTAATTTATTCATTTTACAATTAAAATTTCATTTCCAACAAAGCAATTTAATTTAAATTTAATCTAATCTTACAAATAAAGTAACTTTAATTTTATTTATTTATTTATTTAATTAAATAATTTTAACCTCAAAGATTAAATTACTTAACCAAATAAACTAATTAATTAATTAAATAAAATGTAAAGCTTTATTTTCAACATTTAAAATTAATTTAAATAAACATTAAATTAAAGAATATTAATCTATCATTAATTTAACAAAATTTGTCTTTCATACAAATAAACCAATCAAACGCAAACAAAACCACCAAAGACACCAGACTTAAACTGACGACATACTATGACAGGGTTTAAGACTAGACTAGGAAGAACCTTGTTACTACCTCCCAATCAACATTTTCGTTGAGTCTTGACACGCTAAGACCTGAGAAACCAGGTGGAGTCAGTATCATGTACCTACAATCCTGCAATCAGACAAATAACATGTATACATATAATCCATTATTCAAACACACCGTGCGGAGAAAATCATGGAAATTACAGGGCACTCGCAAGCGAGTGATGCAACTCCGTTCTCCACACCAATACACATCACATCAAACTGACAAAACAAATAACAATTAATCTACCATAAGCATATAGATAGCAATAACATCAAAAGTAAACATCTATGCTAACATAAAGCATGTCAGAAATAATTATCACCATACAATGTATCATCAGATCACAAAATAAATCCACTATCGCTCTAAAGTTAGCGATCAATTCACCAAAACAAAGTACCAAGGTCTATCAAAGTGAAAACATGCTAACAGAAAACACAAGCAAAATGGAGGGGTACTACAGTTCAATGTCTAAATTGATGACATTACTAATGCGCATTTAGTTGGGAAATAATAATGTTGACATAAAGTTAGTTGAATTCATCATTATATAAGCCCACCCCATAATTTAGCCACTGCATCAATTCTTTATGATACAAACTAAGGGTTTTTTCATAGCTAGTAACAAAGAATCCTACATCAATTATAGTTAAAACAATCTAAAACTAATACCAATATCATTAAGTTTTATTAGTTAATCAAAATATAATATTATTATGGATAAGGTTGAATGTCTAAATAGTTGATGACATTGTACTAATGTGTATTTAGATAGGAAATAATAATCGTGGCATAATAATAGTTGAATTCATGATTATATAAGGACATCCCATAATTTAGCAATTGCATCAATTCTTTATGATACAAACTAAGGATCTTTTCATAGCTAGCAACAAAGTACCGTAGATGAATTTTGGTTAAAAAAATTTAATTATTTGTGTGATGTAGAGTATAAGCAAGAGAACAATAATCAACAATGCCTAATGAAAACTAACATAAAGTGTATAAAATCAACTATTTTACACCATTGTAACCATAAGCTTAAACATATGAATTTTTTTGATTCCTATGTCAAAAAGATAACGATCTGTACATACAAAATATAAAGTAAAAGTCAACACAATGAGGCCTGCTCTCCACCCTACCATATTAGGTCATGGAGCCTCATGGAGCCTCAACAAACCCCCGAGCAAGAATATAGATTGGCCACCACTCTGATTAGTGGTGAAATGAATATTGTGTATTACAATCAATATAGAGTACATTAGTATATGATTGTCTATTTGACCATTATTGTTGATTTTACAGTCACTATCATTATTTGGGAAGGTTGTTTGTAACACATTAGTTCATGAAACATCACATTATTGCTAGAGCATAGTCTAGAAGAATAACAAAAAATGTTAGTGTAATAAACACGCACCATTGGTACACAATAAATAAATAAGAAAATATAAAGACATACAATTAATTACAAAGATGATGCAATACAGTTGCAGTAGAACACAATAAGTAAATAAAATCTAGGAATACCTTCTGTAGGGAATAGATTGAAGTCTGGACATACAAAAGCAGGTTTGCTCTCCACCCTACCATATTGGGTCATGGAGCATCATCGCCTATTCTCCCTTGGGAAAGAGAGTTCAAGAAGTGGGATGTTGATTCATAACCACAGTTATAATTGCTTCATCTTCACAGTTGGTTGAACTTCATTTACAAAGGTCATCCATCTGTTTACCATATAAACTGGAATATCAACACCCAAGTTTTGCAACTATCTCTCCCAAGGGAGAAGCATGTTTTTTGGAGCAACTGTGAATATGAACAGATTGTAAAACTGGCTAAGAGCAATCAAATGATCAGTGAGGTAATTTAAAAATTCAAGCACAAAACACAAAGCATAAAGGGAGAGCAAGAGGGAATTGACAACTCAATAGAACCCTATCAAAAATTGAAACAACATAGCCTTTTTGACAACACCTTCTCAATAATCGAACGCTATAGCTTAGGCAAGAGAACAATAATCAACAATGCCCAATGGAATCTAACATAAAGTGTATAAGATCAACTAGTTCACTATGTTGTAAGCATAACCTTTAAAAGCATATGAATTTTTTATGAATCCTATGTTAGAAAGATAGCAATTTCTACATAAAAAATATAAAATAAAACTCAACACAATAAGGCCTACTCTTCACCCTACCATATTGGGTCATGGAACCTCATGGACTCTCACCAAACCCCCGAGCAAGAATATACATTGCCCACCACTCTAATCAGTCGTGAAATGAATATTGATTATTACAATCAATATAGAGTACATTAGGATCTGATTGTGTAATTGACCATTATTACTAATTTTCCAACCACTATCATTATTGTGAAAGGTTGTTTGTAAGACATTAGTCCATCAAATACTGCATTATGGCTAGAATATGGTCTGCAAGAATAACAAAAAAGTGTGAAGTTTAGTATGTTGATTATGCAAAAATAGAATGAACTACATAAAATTAACTATTTTATTCCATTACAGCCATCATGACAGAAAGCTAAAAAATGATACCCACATTCCTATGCAAAAAATTTACTACAAAGGCCAGACCTTCTAGACGTAATGCATTGAAGTTTGGACACACAAAAGGTGACATGCTCTCCACCCTACCATTTTGGATCATGGAGCATCGTCAGCTATCACTAGACCCTTGCAATTACTTACCATAAAGTACAATAAATTTTCATGATCATGCCAATGAATAGTATTGTTTAAGTGAGCAATTCAGTTGCACACATAGAAAATATAAAATGGAAGAGAACAAAATGAGGCCCTCTCTCTAATATTGGGTGGCCACTACTGTGATGAATGGTGAAATCAATGTTCCCATTCTCTTAGCCAGTCTTACAATCACTTCATCTTCACAATTGTTTGAAAGCTCATTCATCTGTTTAGCATGTATACTAGAATATCAACATCCCACTTCTTGAACTCTCTCTCCTAAGGGAGAAGAATGTTTTCTAGAGCAACTACGAATATGAAGAGATTATAGAACTAACTAAGAGCAACCAAATGATGGGGGTAGAAAAATAGAAATATACACCTCTTCCTACTTCAATTACATCTCTACCCACTTTCTTTCTCTTCCCTTCGTTCTTTCTCCACCACTTGCAAAAAATGAACACAAATTTATCAGAACCCACAACTTTTGCAACCATGAATGCATGCAAAGAACACAAGGTAACATCCAAGCACCTTCACAGAGATTCCATATCCCATGAATGCACTTTCACCTCCACATAAGCTTGCCATCCTCACTCACAGCTACCTTCAACAACAACAAAAACCCAGAGAATGAAACCCAATAATACTCTATCGATAACTACATAGACATTCGTTTTGTTTGTCGGGGACTTTAAAATAGATGTTACTTGCACCATCACCACTATGCAGAAACCATACAACAATTAATCTTGATGTTGTTTTTTTGGCCTCCACAACTACCTTCAACAACATAGACCTAGAGAATGACACCCAAAAATACGTTATTGATAACTGCATATACATTCATTTTATTTTTTGAGGACTTTAAAATAGATGTTACTTGCATGATCATCACTACATGGAAACCATACAACAATCAATGGTGATGACATTTCATTGGCCTCCTATACAACCATGCTATTTTTTTGGCCTCCTATATGGAATGATATAGCTTAAGCAAGAGATCAATTATCAACAATGGCCAATGCAAGCTCACATAAAGTGTATAAGATCAACTATTTTAGTACATTGTAACCACAACCTAAAACATTTGAATTTATTTGTGAATCCTATGTGAGAAAGATAACAATTTGTACATAAAAACTATAAAATAAAACTTAACACAATAAGGTGTGCTCTCCACCCTACCATATTGGGTCATGGTGCCTCATGGGCTCTCACCAAACCCCCAAGCAAGAATATACATTACCCACCACTCTAATCAGTGGTGAAATGAATATTTCTTATTAAAATCAATATAGGGTACATGAGGATAGGACTGTCTATTTGACCATTGTCATTAATTTTCTAGTCACTATCATTATTCTGAAAGGTTGTTTGTAACACATTAATTCATCAAACACTGCATTATAGCTAGAATATGGTTTGCAAGAATAATAAAAAAAGTCTTTAAGTTTAGTGTGGTGATTATGCAAAAATAGAATGAACTAGATAACATTAACAATTTTATTCCATTATAGCCATTGTGGTGGAAAGCTAAAACTCACAGCTACAGTCCTATGCAAAAAAATTAGTGCAAAGGTTAAACCATATACAACCTATGTATATACAAAGTGTGAATTCTAGTCTAGTGATCACACTTTATTGATAGACAATATTTAAATCAAAATATATCAAAGTTGTATATTTTATAATACATAATTTTCTCTCTACTTGCAATGGGATGAATGGATTAATTATAATTTAGCCATACCTAACTTGTGTGTGGAAGAATGCAGTATGCACAAAACAAAACAAGGCTCAATTTCCACCCTCCCATATTGGCTCATGGAGCGTCGTGCGCTCTCACCAAACCCCCGACCAAGAAAATAAACTGTCCACCACTATGATCAATGGTGAGAGCAATGTTTCGGCCGCCAATGACTCAATACAAGATCTAATCACATGAAAATTCTTATGAAGGACAATTGTTTCAGTTGGTAGACAACAAAAAAATGATAAAATATAAAGACTTATAGAATTAATTACAAATGAGATGCAATGGAGTTGCAGTAAAACAAAGTAAGTAAATAAAATCTAGAAATTCTTTTTGCACAAAATGGATTGGAGTTTGGACATAGAAAAGGAATCTTGCTCTCCAACCTACCATATCAGGTCATGGAGCATCATTGGCTATGACCAAACCCCTGAGCAGTAACATTAATTATCCACCACTTTGGTGAATGTTGAAGGCAATGCTTTCGCACCTGAGGAAATCTATTCAGTGGAAATCAACATTATACATTTTTTATAATTTGACATGGAGTTGTGAAATGAGAAATGCAAAAAAGGATATGTAGGTTTACATTGTATACAAATGGAATATCGCTAAAGGCCATACAACATGCAAATGTGGAATCATAAAGCCATTTAGCATTTCTATGGAGCCCTACATCTTGTCTATGAATACAATGTAGCTATATAATCTAAAATCATTTCAATGGGATAAACCTACATAGAAGCAAACTGTGAACTTTGGTAATTCAAACATGTTTTATTGGCAAGCAGTATCTAAAACATGAAATCTAAGTGGTATAATTTATAAGCAAAATATATGTAATAGGACAATTACATGTCACATATAAAAAATGATAATGAAGTGAATTTAGAGAGGGTGCAGATTGTATATGCATAGAGGTGAAGAGGAAAGGAGAAGCAATTCACTTACCATAAAGAAGAGCAACTTTTGATGATGATGATGATAATAAACAGTTTTGTTGGAGAAGATCATCTTGTTTGATTTACAGTGCACTGTAATTGTTGGTATGTATCATGTAGTTTCTAGCAAAATACAAAGGCAGGTCTACACAATTCAAGTGAGCAATTTAGTTCCTTGCTATTTGGTGCAATGTTTCTATATGTCTAACCTCCGAGACAAATCTGAGCCTTTTTGAAGAGGCACATATATACACATTGTTGATTGCATAGAGCACAAAAAATTGTGACTGGCAAACCAATGGGTAAAAATAACCCAGGGTAGTGAGCAACAAACCACAAAAAGAAAACTGGATTATGTTAAGAATTTTATTCCATTACAAACATAGCCAAAAAATCAAGGCCATACAAAGAAGCATAGAAAGAAATTCATGTTGAGAAGCCGATGCAAACCGCTAGCTTATTTTCAAAGAGAAGAACTGGCAAAAAATTATCACAGGGGACGCACTGCAAAAGTCGATCCATGAATGAAAAAATATTGGTTTGAATAAAATATATAGTCTCTCCCAATACAACCTTACCAAAAATAGAAAAATATACCCTAAGTCAGAGAACAACAATCAACTCTCCCTTACAGAAAACAAGGCAACCTGTATAACTTGAGCTATTTGATTTTCATGCGTAGAGGAAACAAGCATCACTTTGCATAGCTTACCATGCGAACATTGTCTCATGTATGTGCTACATATATTTCCAATGGTTGCAATAATACTTTGCATTTAAAACTCACCAAACTAATTGAGCAGTTTGCGGTAGTTTCAATGATGCATTGTTCAGCACTAGGTTGTGGATTGAGTTGCATAATATACATAATAAGCATTCTAGCCAAGAACCATATGACATCCACATCCAACATGGCACTATCATTAGGGATCGCAAAGCAACAACAAGAACACTTTGTAAGCATTAGATGGATACTTAGACATGATAGTTACATAGACAAATACATCATAGACACATATATCTACACAAAACTCTGTTAAGATATTCTATGCACTAAGAACATTGTAAACAAGATGAAAACAACATTCTCTTTAAAAAAACTCATAGATAATTGTAAATATTGAATTGTGTATGCATATATGCATAGATATCCAACACACAAACAAATATCTACACACATATGTACCAGGAAGTTGTATAACATAGGGAAATCTCAATTGCATGCATGTATATTGATCTATATGCATACGTAAATGTACACATACATACAACTATGTCCACAAGTAGATATATGAGTAGGTGTAAACAACGATACATCTCCTAAAAAGGACAAGAACTCTATATAAATAAATAGTATAAAATTAAATCATAAATATACACTTAAAACGTGTAGTGCCCCTCCATTCTCACTTGGGATGTGTAGGTAGTCTAGCTAAGGAATCTGAAGAGGAAGATAGAATAAGAGCTTCAGATGGTACTTTTGTGGGTATGATGCACATTGTTTTGTTATTATTATGATGCAGAGATTTATTGGGTAGTTAAGTGATGCAGTAGTATGTTGTGAGGATAGGTGGAAAGGGCGGCATCGTACCATTGAATGTATGGAGACATACGAGAATTAGATACGGTTGCTAGAGTTTCTTTCCTAGCGCCTTGGCTATTATGAATGTGTACTCTAATTTGTATGTTTGAGTGAACAAGTACAGGACATCGGCTTCACCTGGTTTCACAGGTCTAAGTGTGTCCATTACCCAATAGTAATGTTGATTGGGAGATAGTAATGAGTTAACCTAGTCAAACCTTTACCCTAGTACAGTGTGTTGTTTGTTCATGTATTGGTCGTATTCTTTATCCACATTTGTTGTGTTATTTTATTTATCGTGTAAAGTTTTATTGTGAGGATTAAATTATACGTTGTGATTAAGTATTTAAGTAATTTGTATTATTGATGTGGAGACTTTATAATAAATTAATTAATTAATTTAATTTAACTTATTATAAATTAATTTTAATTATTAGATTAAATGGGAATTAAAATAAATAAGTGATTTAAATGTGATTTAAATTAAATAAATTATTTTTAATTTCAAATGCATGTATTGGGAAAATATCTTTGGAAATATCTTAGTTGTTGAAGAAAAGATATTTGTTGTGTTAACTGGAAGTTAGAAAGTTTTGTTTTCTAATTGTTTTAAAATTGATTTCTAGAGAGATTGATTGAAATGGTGGGAAAAAGAGGAAATTGTTTTCACGAGAGAAAAAAGAGGGAGGTTTTTGGAAAATGGTAGAATTGTTTTGAGATTTGAGGAAATTGTGAATCTTAGCTCTTTGATAAATTTAGGAATCTAGTTTGTTGTATTTTTTGTTGTGGATTATATTTTGTTCTCTGGGAAGTCGCAATTCTTTTGGAGGAAGTTTTGGCAATTGAAGATTAAAGGAAGCTCGACATCAATCTTGGAATCGTTCGATATTTTGGAATAGGTTCCTTATTGCTTTGTGAATTTTAATTTGAAAAAGATATTTAATTTTAAATTGTATTGCAAATTGGAAAAGATTAGAAGAGGAATTATTTTATTTTAGAAGCTTTTGTTTTGAAAGAAATTGTCGTGAATGTTGAGCCTCTGTAGAAAACAATTTAGATCCTTTGTGTAAAGTGATTATTTAAAATAGATTTATGCTAAAGGAAATTATAGATAAATCTTAGAGCCTCTATGAAAATGGAATTGAAACTATAGGAATTAGTAATCCTCTATGTCAAGATTATTATTTTTCTATGTAGAAAATGATAAATTTCTGTGAAATATTTAGATCTCTATAGGGAATTGTTTTTAACACAATAGAAATTTCAAAAAGAAAGTATCTGATGAAATAGAAAACCTTTGTTAGTATATTTGAAAAAATTGAAATCCTCTCGTGGAGTTGAGAAGATTAAAACCTCTATAAATTTGTGAATCTTTCATGTAGAAAAAATACTGTAGAGAGAGTTACTAAATTAATCATAACTAAGCATTTATGAACTGGGTATGGTCGATTGTTTTATATGTTTTAAAAGACTTGATGGCGCACCTTCAATCAAAATTTCAAAGAAGCCCAGATCCGAAATATTGAAAGTTATTAAAGTTGCAACAGATTGGTTTTATGTTTAATATTGTTTAAAAATTGTAAATTAATATATCTAAAAAAATATATGTTAGAAAATTTGCATATAATTTTAGAATATTTAAATGTATTTTTAAATAGGTGCATGCACATGCACAATTAGATATTTTAATATGAAATATTTTAAAATAAATATTGGAAAAAAGTAATTGGATTAGGTAATTAGAAAATATATATATTTAGATATATATATATATTTATTTAAAAAGGATAGCTCTGAGTTCAAACTCTTACTATTAGATTTTTCTGCTATTTCTCCTATCATCCAACAGTCTCCAGAGATAGTTTTCGTACTTCCTTGAACACTAAAACAACCATTATGGCTAATTGTGACTTTGCATATTTCTTATAGTTCATGTTGGCTACACATCTAGTTTGTTTTGTTCCCTCACACTGTTTGTCGCATCAAAAAGACCTTTCCTTTCTACTGTTATTGCTTTGTTGTTTGTTTGAGTGGTTACATATTAAGACAATAAAGTATAACTTATAATGTTTAAGTAAAAAAAATTTAGTTATTTCCTTTTCTATTATTCATGTTGCTTATAATTTCATTACGTTTGTAAAACCCCTCCCCGTAACATAGAGGATGATGAAACATTGCAGAAGTGCAACTAATTTTTTTCTTAAAAAGAGTAACAATAACAAGTAATCTACTCTAAACACACACATCCTCTAGGCCACGCAACGTGTCTACATGTGAATCCCAAAACTTAAAATATTAATCTAACCATAGCATATGAAATTAACTCATGATAAACAACATACATCAAAGCATTAACCCATTGCATAATAAATTAAACATGGAAATGTAATGAATATATTTCCACAAATACAACACCATAAGGAAATTAAAACTAGTTGTTTAACTCCAATTTCACAAATACACATAAATAAAAATCTCAATCTTTCTAATAAAATAATTTTTATTATAGAACACCTACTTGTGCATTGCATGCACTAATTAACAACATAATATTCATTTAAATTATATAGATATATATAGATGTATGTATATATATATATATATATATATATATATATATATGTATATATATATGCACAATACGTTATTGAAAATTGTATAGACATTCACTTTATTCTCCGAGGACTTTAAACATAGATGTTACTTGCACCATTAGCACTACACGGAAACCATACAATGATTAATGGTGATGCCATTTCACTGGCATCCTCTATCGTTGCACCAAATGTTTTTTATTAAATTTAAAAAAAAACAGAACACCTACTACACGGTGTTGGAGACCTAGAACCATGAAGGCCGTTGAAAATTCTAACCAATGTTTCCCATAGCCCAATGCTAATTGTTATTGTCTAGCCTTGGTTATATACTTTCATTTACAATGCATAATAAAATAGCCAATATTATAGAGTTAATGTTGTTTTCCAAAAGACATTATTTTCGATAGGGTGGTGCTCAAGAGGCTGTATTGTTTCAATTTTTGATAGGGTGCTGGTGAATACATTATGTAAGTATATCTATATATATACACACATATATATATACATACATACATATATATATATGTACATATATATGCATTGTTCATCACACAAAGGACAAAAAAATTGTGCTTGGAAAACCAATGGATAGAAATAACCCAGGCTAGCGAGCAACAGACCGCAAAAGAAAACTAGATTATGTTAAGAATTTTATTCCATTGCAAACATAGCCAGAAAATGGAGGTCATAGAAAGAAGCCCGCAAACAAATTGACATTCACAGACCCATGTAAACCACTCCCTTGTTATCCCAAAAAAGGGTTGGAAAAAATTATCACAGGTGACACTTTCGATTTTCTTTTACAAACATCATTGCTTGCAAACACAAAAAATAGCCTCTAACCATCTATACAAAACTACCTATTAAGTTTTCCTTATGAAACTTAGTATACAGTCCATCACTTTGACAATTGCTTCTAAGGCTAAAGAAATAACAACCAGGAATGTGTATTTAATGCATGCTTTCCCCATTGCTGATAGCTATCTTGAAGAACAAGCTAAACCTAGCAAATGACACCTAACAATGTGTTATCGAAAATTGAAACAATATAGTTTTTTCTTAGCGGGACCCTCTTAGAAACAAATCAATATAGCTATAGGGCAATGCCCTTTCAAACATTGTGCAAGCATTTTTTATCCTTATGACTGCTTGAAAAGGAAGCTACTGCTTATACCTATTGTCACTACATGGAAACCATACAAAAATTAATGTTGATGCCATTTCACTAGCCTTCTCTATTGATGTAGTGAATGCTTTTAATATAAAAATCAAAATAGAATCCGCCAACTTCCTTTTCTCACCACACTAAATGGAGGCCAAAAATGAGATAATATAGCCTTGTCTAGACAACAACAATGAATAATTCCTTGTGCAAAACAATATTAATTGCATAACATTTACTATTTTATTCCATTCCAGCCATTGCCACAAAAATATTTCTTGCAACATCAACCCATATGGAACACCGTCAAAACACAAAAAACTTACGATAACAAAGTGAATCAAAGCCTCCACCACAAAACGTGGATGATTAATGAATCAATATTATATATATATACAATAGCCAGAAAATGGAGGTCATAAAAAGAAGTCGACAAATAAATTAACATAACCAGAAAATGGAGGTCATAGAAAGAAGCCGATAAACAAATTGGCATTCATAAACAAATTGACATTCATAGACCCATGCAAACCACTTCCTTGTTATCCTAAAAAAGGGTTGGCAAAAATTATCACAGGTAACACTTTCGATTTGCTTTTGCAAACATCATTGCCTGCAAACACAAAAAATAGCCTCTAACCATTTATACAGAAGTTCCTATTAAGTTTTCCTTATGACACTTAGTATATTGTCCATCACTCTGACAACTGCTTTTCTTAGGTTGAAGAAATAACAATTAGGAATGTGTATTTAATGCATGCTTGCCCCATTGCTGATAGCTATCTTGAAGAACAAGCTAAACCTAGAGAATGAAACCCAACAATGTGTTATCAAAAATTGAAACAATATAGTTTTTTTTTTAGTGGGACCCTTTGAGAACAAATCAATATAGCTATAGGGTAATGCCCTTTCAAACATCGTGCAAGAATTTGTTATCTTTGTGACTACTTGAAAAGGAAGCTACTACTTATACCTATTGTCACTACATGGAAACCATACAACAATTAATGTTGATGCCATTTCACTAGCCTTCTCTATTGATGTAACAAATACAAGTTTTTAATATAAAAATCAAAACAGAATCTGCCAACTTCCTTTTCTGGGCACACTGAATGGAGGCTAGAAATGAGACAATATAGCCTTGTCCAGACAACAACAATGAATAGTTCCTTGTGCAAAATAATATCAATTGCATAACATTTATTATTTTATTTCATTCCAGCCATTGCCACAAAAATATTTCTTGCAACATCAACCCATATGGAACACCCTCAAAACACAAAAAACTTACAATAACAAAGTGAATCAAAGCCTCTGCCACAAAACATGAATGATTAATATATCAATATTGTATATATATATATATATATATATATATATATATATATATATATATATATATATATATATATATATATATATATATATATATATATGTATGTATGTATGTATGTATGTATGTATGTATGTATGTATGTATATATCTATATCTATATATATGTATATATATCTGATAGTGAAGAATGCATTTTGGATAACAATATAAATTGTATAATATTAAGTATTTGATTATGCATTGCAAAGAGTGGAATATAGCAAAAGCTAGCGAACAACAATTAGATTGCATTGTGGAGACCAACACAGACTATTTTAATATATTGCAACCATTTACACATAACAGAAGCCATAAATGAGACAACATTAAATTTTGTTGTGTGTAGATTTGTATGTATGTCAAAGTAGATGTGAACAATGTACATGCGTACTCTTCCCAATATTTATTGTTTTCTCAAAATAGTTATTTTTCTAAATCTTGACATGGCATACTTCAAATGTTATACTTCATATTAACTATTCTATACAACATTGAAGTTTTTTTCCTAATTGTTTCTTTGTCTTCGTACTCTTGGTGTTTCTAGGGAAAAAAGGAGGGATTTTAAAATTGAAACAGTGAACCTGGAATACCAAATTGTATGTTAAGTATTATTTGAATCATTGAAGCCCTTGTTATTATTAATAATTTCCTATCATATTGTTAATGCCTGTGTAAAAATATTGAGTTCCCATGTGTTTTGAGGTCATAGACCTTCTAGCCAGCCACCGGCATTGTAGCTCTTTGATTCTATAATAGTAGATGCAACAATGTCAATGGCCTCTAGCTCTTCTGAGGCTGGTGAACAATCCTCAAGCAGCAGTCCTGTAAGTGTGTTTTTTGTTTAGTTTATTTGTGCTACCAATTATCTTGACAATTTCTCAAGTGCGCCAAACAAACCAAGAATATACTTCATTTGAATTAACAATTACTATGATATATGTTCTAACTTATTTATATTTGAACTATCTGTCCTATTTCCCCTTCAATTTATTGGCCATTCTGGAGTAACTTATATGTTAGAGGGGAAAATGTCTTAGTTTCCAAATGTGTCAATATTACTATTTTCTTTTAGATTTGATTCATAGTTATAAATATCTCATTGCTGCCACTATGCTGAGTTTAATTGCCTTGTAGGCTACAAATGTGAATCCAGCCTTAACAAGAGATATGCTATGATTTATAGATGTTGGAGATGTTGTCCCATCTCCAGTCCTCCAACTAATGTCTTACCAAAAAATAGAAGGTGATCAAAGCCCAGTTGATCAGTACAAAGTCATCCTGTCTGATGGAACCCACATGCAGATGGGAACTTTGCTTGCAAAATACAATGACCTTTTGTTTACAGGCGAATTAAAAATAGGTTTGATTATGTGCTTGACAAACTATTTGTCTAGAAAGTTGCAGGAATCGATGTTTGATATAGTTTTTCCTTGCTTGTACTTGTAGTTTCTTGCTTCCTTGTTTGTGGGGGCTTCCTTTTAAAGTATTTAATGTTTGTTTCATTCTAGGGAAATTGTCATATTGTCCCTAGATGTGAAGATGATAGATTTCCAGCTAATTGGAAAACCTAACTATTTGTTTAGAGATCAAGAAGAACAAAAATTTGGTTGTGAGTCACCCTCCCCATCCAAACGAGCCTCCACCTTTGGAATTAATACATCCCTAAGGAAGCAAGATGCTCCTACAAAAATCATCTCTATTAAAGGGTTGAATGTTTACCAAACCAAATGGACGATAAAAGGCCATGTAACAACAAAGAGGTATATGCACCATTATAGCAGGCAAGGGTGCGAGGGGCAAGTATTTAGCTTTGATATCATTGATGATGAAGGCACAAAAATATGGATTATGTGTTTTAATGACATTACATATGTGCATTATGATAGGGTTGAGGTGGGATGTACTTATTATGTGTCAAAGGGATCAGTGAGACAAGCAGACAAAAAATTTAATAAGTTAAATAGCCAAATGGAAATTATTCTAGATCAAAATTCAATGTTAAAATGCTATGATGATGAGGCCTTTGTGCTAGAGAAAGTATTTAAGTTCACCCCATTAAATGAAATTGCAAATTGCACTAATAATAGTTTAATTGATGTTATTGGCACTGTGGTGCATGTTGGAATGGTTTCGACTATACAAAGAAAGGATCGGTCCCAAACAATTTGGAGGATTGTTAAACTTAATGATTTGTCATCCTTTTCAATTGATGTTAATTTTTGGGGCTCAAACTGGGAAGCAAAGGGTCATGAGTTGGAGAAGTTGTACACCCCTGGTTTAGCTCTCATTCTTACTGTTAAAAATGCACATGTTGGGTACTTCAATGGAGTTGTTCTGAACATAGCCACATGTACTCTTCTATATATAAATCCTGACATACCAGAAGCACAACCATTGATCGAAAGAGGATATATTGATCCACCTACTAATGAGCCCCCTTGGGCAATCCCTCAAAAGGTTGCTTTGGGAAATGGGAGAGTCACTATTGCATATATGTTCAACCACTACCTTGGCTTGCCAGAGACTTTGCAAGCTACTCTCAAGGCAACTGTAAAATTTATAAAAATTGATGCATTATGTTATGTTTCATGCTCGTTGGAGGTGAATGGTAGGAAATGCAAGAAAAAGTGTGAACAATATGAGAAAAATACATGGTTCTACCCAAAATGCCAGACAACAATAGCTGACTGTGACTTTCGATATTTATTGCAACTAAAGATTGAAGACCACGCAGGTGAGCTTTGGGAAACTGCTTTTGATGAGGCTGCAATAAGCCTATTAAAAATGACAGCAAAATAGCTTTACATGTTACAATATGAGTCTACTGCTAAAATGAGTGTTGAGTTTGTTATCAATGTTGTCACCTACACGTCATTTTTTTTCACTGTTCTAATCAAAACTCAAACTTATAATTCAGAAACAAGACTAAAAACAACAATAGTGAAGGTTGCAAAGTTTAACTTTGAAGGGCTACACACACACACACACACATATAGATAGATATATAAGAATTATCACAACCCACACCTTTTGCAACCATCAACGCATGCAAAGAACACAAGATAACCTCCAACCACCTTCAGAAAATTTCCATAGCCATGGTGGGTTGTGATAGTTTTATGTTCATTTATAGAAGGCCATGGAGAAAGGACAGAGGGGAGAGAAACCAAGTGGGAAGAGGTGTAATTGAAGGAAATCAGAAGAGGTACATATTGGAAAAACCATTCGTGGAGTATTTCTAAAACAATTTATGTTATTTTAGAAAGGGGGTTATTGATTGTTGCTCTGTAGCTTACTGTAAATTGCTTGGTTTATGGGTTCTATGTAGCCACCATTGGTGGAAGAAAATACTCTTTATTTATTTTGTTTGATGTGTTTAGTAACCTCCACCCACCCTCGCAAAAGTTACACAAAGAATAATCCAGGTTGCACCATCACAGAAGCTTACCCTCATTGCTCATGGATCCCATATTAGGTATAGCAACAAAATGACACCAAACAATGCCTTCTTGAAAATCTCTGAGACATTCATTTTGTTCCTCGGGGCGTTAAATGACAACTATCATTACGACCATCACCAGTACATACAAAGCATATAGATATACATATACGAACATGTATATATGTAGATATATATAGTAGTTGTAACCATGGAGGGCAAGCTTGTATGAAGGTGCAAGTGCATGTAGTAGTAATGGTTGGCGTACACACACACACACACACACACACACACACACACATATATATATATATATATTGAGAGGAACCAACAAAGATTCAATGAGGAACAAAAGTAGAAGTATACTCATTTCTCAAAAAATTATATGTGTGTAAATATGTAGATTTTTTTCTCTGTTTACATATGTGTGTGTACATGTGTGTGTGTAAATCCTTAATAGCGTTAGCAATGTAATTCCCTTGTAGACATGGCTACAAAGTTGAAGGAGTAAACATAATCCCATACCCAAAAAATTGGTGTGTGAAGGCTATGTGAAAACATACTATTTTTTCCTCAACAAAACTTGATTGCAAATTGAAACAATTTGGGTTCACCAACAACATCTTCTTTTTTTTTGTGTTTCCTATGTTGAATTCGCGTGTTTATGTGGTTTTTTTCATCTGGTTGGCTCTTGAAACCAATATTGTTTCATTGTGTCGATTGTTGTTCAAAAGACTATATAGTTTCATGGGTTTTGGAAGGTGGGCGAGTGTTGGCTATATTGTTTAATTTATGGCTTCCATTTTCTATGAATGGTTCCAAAATAGTGAATATAGTATTTTTTTGGTGAATCTTGATATCAATATTTATTCTATTATGTGGGTTCTAGTATGCGGGTGATTGTTAGCAATATTGTTTCATTCATGGTTTCATTTATATGCACATTAGTGCCTACATTAATTATAGTATAAAGCAAGACCAATCTTTCATCTTATGCTTTATATACAATTGGATAAACAACAGCTACGATCACAAGCAGTGCAAGCACACGCAAACCATACAACTAATCTCAAAACCAGCTAACATTTAAGAGACCAAACATCCACACAACATATTCCCTCAATTGATTGGCTGAGGAGGCTACAAATTCAAAGCTTTTGTTTCCTATACTGATTCCTTGCTTTGGGCTATGCAGTATATTATAGCCAAACAAAGATTTGAATTCCTAGCCTTCTCATTCCGACAAATGAGGGAAAACTCAGTCTGGATGTTTTCTCTCTTTATAATTATGATCAAGCTAGTTGCATATCAAGGAAAAAATATATTATACACATCTATTTAGATATACCAGTCTCTACATAAATAAATATTTACATTTGTACATATAGATATTTATATATCTACCTATATGTGTGTCCTCTTGATTGACCCTTAAGGTGTTTATTTGAAGATTTGATGGGAAAATTTTTCCCTCTCAACACCTTGTTATCCTAATCAAGCACCATATGAAGCATCGTTGCAACTTATTTTAATAAGAATTATATAGTAAAGAAGATATTATTTGAAAATGGAGACAAAGCATTCAAATTTATTGTTTTTGACAAGATGGTTATTTAGTTTGAAAGAAATTTGTTATTTTTTTCATTCTTGAAAAGGAATTCCTATAATAATAGGCTTTGTATTGAACATACCAAAGAACATTAGCTGCCACATACATGTGTTCAACACCTTTTTGAACTTATTGAAGGGACAATCCAAAAACTTTTTCCAACATCGTAGAACTGAAAATGAAACAACATAGCCAAAACTAGACAAGGACCAATGACAATGCCCTATGGAAAACAACATAATCCACATTAGTCGCCTTCTCTAACAACATAGAGGGGAACACATGAAATATCTCCAAGGTAGCCAACAACCACATCTGGCACCCTTCCCGCAACCACCACAAGGATTAAAACAGGGGGGCTGGTGGGAATTCCAGCCTAGATATTTTTAAAGGGAAGGCCATTTGCCACCTTTTCCTCACTTGGCGAGAAGCTCGAAAAACAAAAAGGCTTGCAAGGATTCCAACCAAAGTACACACAATAAAACCAATGGCTAACAATATAGAGGACAACATTCAACATAGATTGTATAACAATAACTATTTCATTGGATTACAACCATAATGACTAATCGAAAACCATAAATCAAACAATATTGGTTTCTAAGTTAAAAATCCATGCAAAAAAAAAAATCTTGTAGCACCTCTTCCCACTTGCTTCAAACACACCTCTTTTCACCAACTTCCCTACACAAAAATGGGAAAAATATTATCATAGGCGACACTTTTCTTTTGCATTTCCAACCATCCACCCATGCAAAAAACACAAAATAACCTCCACCCACCTTCAAAGAAGCTGCACAAAGCCTAATCCAGCTTGCACCTCACAAAAGCTTACCCTCATCGCTCACGGCTCCAATATCAGGTATAGCAATAGAGCGACACCAAACAGTGTCTTCTTGAAATTATTCCAAACACTCATTTTGTTTCCCATGGTATTTAACAACAGCTATTATTATGACCATCCCCAATACACGCAAAGCATACAACAATTAATGTTGATGTGAACTAGCATTTAATTTCCATAGCCTTCTCTATCCATGCAGCCCAACAAACACCACCCTATTCCCAAAGCAGCCAACAACCACCTCCGCCACCTTTTCACGGCCATCAGAAGACAAAAAAATTGGCAAGATGACGAAAACTCCAGCCAAAGCTATAACCAATCTTCCACCCTTTCCTAGATTGCAGGAAATCTGGAACACGGGGAGGCTAACCAAAATTCCAAGAAAAGTTGACACAAATAGCCATATATATGTGTGTGTGTGTGTGTGTATGGGTGTGTGTGTGTGTACATACTATACATACTATACATATACATATATATACATATATGTATGTACATACAATACATGTTGTACACATACATGCATATACATATATACATACTATACATATACACATATATACATATATGTATGTACATATATATACATATATATATACATGTACATATATATACATATGTATACATAAACACACATATATATATACATATATACACTACAAAATACCAAATGTTATGAACATTATATATACATGTAAATATACATGCATATATATACATATATACATACAAATCTACATATACATATATATGTATACACATAAGATGTATATGGACCACTCTTTCACATGAAATGTTTTGCATAGGTCTATAAAGTTGTGATTTTCAGCATTCTATGGAAATGGTTGCAATGGAATAAAATAGTTAATGTTATGCAATTCATTCCATTGATGTCCACCTTAAACTATATAGTCTCATTTGTGGCTTCCATTTACTGTCTATGGTTGCAACACAAAAAAATAGTCAATGTTTTGGATGTTATATATACATATACATATAAATACACACACACACACACACACACACACACACACACACACACACACACACACACACACACACACACACACACACACACACACACACACACACACACATATATATATATATATATATATATATATATATCTGTGTGTATATATATAGATACATATACATATATATACATATATATATGCATATATATATATATATACATATAAATACATATATACATATATATATATATACATATAATATATATATATATACACATATATACATATATATATTAAAAAAATGCACAGCAACAAACTAAGCCAAAAAAAAACAACCCAGACTAGCCATCAGCAATTGACAATTGTGGGTTTTGACATATGGGTGATTGTTGGCTATATTGTTCCATTTATGGCTTTGGTTATGTGTGAGTGGTTGCAAAATAGTTAATCTGGTGTGTTTTTGGTGAATCTTCAAATCAAAATTTCTTTTATTTTGTGGGTTTTGGCATCTTCCTGACTGTTGGAAATATTGTTTCATTTATGGCTTCTAGTTTGTGTGAATGGTTGCAAAATAGTTAATCTACTGTGTTTATGGTGAATCTTCGCATCTGGGTTACCATTGAAACTACTATTGATTCATATAGGGTTTATGTTTTCCTAGTGAAGGTTTTGAGTTCATTTGTTACTGGAAGCTTTCTGTGTTTTGTGGGTTTGCCATGTGAGCCACTATTGGAAGTCATGCTTTTGTGTGCGATAGTTGCAACCCAATGAAATAGCTAATGTTATATAGGTTGTGTTGTTTTAGGGTATGAGTATGTGCAGGATCATCATGGAATAAGTTAGGCAAAATCAAGTATGCATTATATAGTTCATGTTGCTTTGCATAAGGCATTGTTCACTGTTGCCATCTACCGTATGCTATTTTGTTTCATTTATGGCTTCCATTTACCACACCAGCTCTTGTCTTATTGTTCCTCATTCCAATTAGGGTATGTATACATATGTATGTTTGTAAAATGAATGTCTATGTAGGTATTGAAAATGTATTGTTGGATTTCACTCTGGATTTATGTTGTTGAAAGTAGCTATGAGTGACGATGGCAAGCTTCTGTGAAAGTGCAAATGTGTTCATCAACTATGGAATCTATGTGAAGATGGTTGGATGTTATCTTGTGTTTTTAATGCAATAAAATAGTTAATGTTATGTAGTTTGTGTTGTTTTGCATAAGGCATTATTCACTGTTATTATTTTCTTTAGCTATATTGTTTGATTTATGGCTTCCATTTACCATAGCAGCCCTTGTCTTGTTCTTCCTCATTCCAGTTAGCCTATGTATATGTACGTATGTTTGTGGAACGAATGTCTATGTAGTTATCAAAAACATATTGTTCGGTGTCATTCTCTAGGTGTATGTTGTTGTTGAAGGTAGTTGTGAGTGAGGATGACAAGCTTCTATGAAGGTGCAAGTGTGTTCATTGGCTGTGGAATCTATGTGAAGGTGGTTGGATCTTATCTTGTGTTTTTTGTGTGCATTGATGGCTACAAAAGGTGCAGACATGTATCTATCTAGAATTAGATGCAGACAATATTCATTTATGTTGCTTAATATACTTATTCTTTTCATAGGTTAATGGTGATTTCTATTTGATCTATGGTTCCTGTCTAGTACCAATGGTGCATAACAACAATAGGTTTATTTTGTTCTAAACATATCCACAAAACGGCTACCATAAACAGAAACCCACAAAGATTCACAAAAACAAACCCAAGTTAAAATATACTCATTTCTCAAAATAACCCTATGAAAAAATTAAAACAATATAACCTTCTCAACAACACATTCTTGCAAACTAACAATGACAAACCATATACATAAATATAATCAGCAACACTCAAGAAATTAAAATATATATAAATATATGTATATATATACACATATATACGTATATATACACATATATATTAATATTACAATACACCCAATATAGCCTAAGGAAGAGAACAATAATTAATAATACCTAATGTAACCAAACATTGAATCAACAATAGTAATTATTTTATTCTATTCCAACCATAACTAGAAAACCAAAGACATAAGTCAAACAACAGTGGTTTCAATAGTGGCCCAGATGGAGAAAACCACAATATAGCCCGAGCCATACAATAACAATTGACAAAAATTGCATAACCTCAACAATTTTATCATGTTGCAAACATGCCCACAAAATGCAAACATTAAAGAAAAACCCGTCAAAAGTTGACCCATATAACATGTCTGTAAATGAAACATAATATGTTTTAACAAATATTTTTTTCTTTTATGAACAACACCTTATTGAAAATTGAAACAATATACATATATATAGTACACATATATTAATATTAAAATACACCCAATATAGCCTAAGGCAGAGAACAATAATTAATAATACCTAATGTAACCAAACATAAAATCAACAACAATAATTATTTTATTCTATTCCAACCATAACCAGAAAACCAAAGGCATAAATCAAACAACATCGGTTTCAACAGTGACCCAGATGGAGAAAGCCACAATATATCCCAAGATATACAATAACAATCGACAAAAACTACATAACCTCAACAATTTTATCCCGTTGCAAACATTCCCACAAAACACAAACATTAAAGAGAAACTCGTCGAAAGTTGATCCATATAATGCGTCCATAAATGAAACATAATTTGTTTTAACAAATAATTTTCTCTTCTATGAACAATACCTTATTGAAAATTGAAACAATATAGCCTTTTGAACATAACTTGATCAAAAATGAGACAATATAGGTTGAGCTAGATAGTAATAATCGACAAATTTTGCATAAGGTCAAAAAAAATTTCCTATTGCCAACATATCCACTAAATGCAAGCCATAAAGAGAGACCCGCAAAATATATGTGTGTGTGTGTGTATAGATATATACATATATATATACACATATATATTGATGTAAAAATATACTCAATATAGCCTAAGGGAGAGAACAATAATCAATAATACCTAATGTAACCAAACATAGAATCAACAACATTACTTATTTTATTTTGTTCCAACCATAACCAGAAAATGAAAGCCATAAATCAACCAATATTGGTTTCAACAACCACCCACATGCAGAAAGCCAAAATATAGCCCAAGGTATACAATAACAATCGACAAACACTTCATAACCTCAACAATTTTATTCTATTGCACACATACCCACAAACACAAACATTAAACAAAAACCCTTCAAAAATTGACAATAACAAACCCATAGAAAAAAAACTCCTTTCTCAACACAACCTCCTCAAAAATTAAAACAATACACCCTTTTCAACAACACCTTCTCTAAAATGAAACAATATAGCTTAAGCAACAAAATTATAATCGACATTGCGCAATGAAAGCTAACACAAAGCATATAGGATTGACTATTTTATTCCATTGCAACCATAACCACAAATCGGAAGCAATAAATAAAAAAAATCACAGTACCAATAGTACCTTATGGCAAATCAAGATAATTACAATCAACAAAAACTACATAAGGTCAAGGATTTTTCCTCGTTGCCAACATATCCAGTAAATGCAAACCATAAAGAGAGACTCATATATATATATGTACACATATATATGTATATATATACATATATATATATATATATGTACACATATATATGTATATATATACATATATATATATTCATATTAAAATATACCCAATATAGCCTAAGGTAGAGAAAAATAATCAATAATACCTAATGTAACCAAACATAGAATCAACAACATTAGTTATTTTATTCTGTTCCAACCATAAATAGAAAATGAAAGCCATAAATTAAGCAACATTGGTTTCAACAACCACCTAGATGCAAAAAACAACAATATAGCTCGGGCTATACAATAAGAATCGACCAAAACTCCATAACCTTAATAATTTTAATCTTATCTACATATATTGATATTAAAATATACGCAATATCTAGCCTAAGGAAAAGAATAATAATCAATAATACCTAATGTAACCAAACATAGAATCAACATTATTAATTATTTTATTTTGTTCCAACCATATGTAACTAGAAAATGAAAGCCATAAATCAAACAACATTACTTTCAACAACCAACCACATGCAAAAAACCACAATCTAGCCCGAGCTATACAATAAGAATCAACCAAAACTCCATAACCTTAACAATTTTAATCTTACATGTATATATTGATATTAAAATATACCCAATATAGCCTAAGGCATAGAACAATAATCAATAATACTTAATGTCACCAAACATAAAATCAACATTAATTATTTTATTTTGTTCCAACCATAACCAAAAAATGAAACCCATAAATCAAACTACATTACTTTCAACAACCACCCACATGCAGAAAGCTACAATATAGCTCGAGCTATACAATAACAATTGACAAAAACTCCATAACCTCTACAATTTTATTTTGTTGCAAAGATACCCACAAAAAGAAAATAATAAACACAAACCCTATGAAAACTGACATTAACAAACCCATACAAAAAACACTCATTTCTCAACACAACCTCCTTACAAATTAAAACAATACAACCTTTTCAACAACACCTTCTCCAAAATGAAACAACATAGCTTAATCAACACAACTATAATCGACAATGCCCAATGGAAGCTAACACAAAGTGGATAGGATTGACTATTTTATTCCATTGCAACCATAACCACAAACTGGAAGCCATAAACCAAACAATATTGGTTTAAAGACTAACCCAAATGAAGAAACCCACAAAACACAAAAAATGACAGATAGGAACCCATACAAAACCATAAACACAAAGCGTGAACCTTAAACCAAACAATACTCATTTTCACAAAAAATATAGTCTTTTCTCAACAACCCCTTATCAAAATTAGAAGCAATCAACAGTATTTTATGAAAAATCTAATGAAACAAAATGGAAAACGGTTTTTTGCATATGCACCTCTTGCCGGTTGTTTCAAACAAACCTCTTTTTGCTAGCTTTCTCTAGGCTACCTTGTTTCTCCAAGCCTACAAACATACGCAGATAACAGAAACCATAAACACAAACCCACAAAAAATCACAGCATCAAATCAATGCAAAACCATGCACACAAAACGCAAACCATAAATCATACAAGGTATTTGAAACAATTAATAGTACCTTATGGCAAATCAAGAAATATAACTGCCAACCACAAATCAAACAATATCACCAAGGGTTTCTTCCACATGTACCTCTTCCCACTTGCTTCAAACACACATCTTCTCACCAACTTTCCTGCACAAAATGAGGAAAAATATTATCATAGGTGACACTTTTCTTTTGAATTTCCAACCATCAGCCTTTGCAAAAAAACACAAAATAACCTCCACCCACCTTCATAGAAGTTGCACAAAGCTTAATCCACCTTGCACCCTCATAGAAGCTTACCCTCGTCACTCATGACTCTCATATCAAGTATAGTAATAGAACGACACCAAACAATGTCTTATTGAAAATTTCTCAAACATTTGTTTTGTTCACCGAGGCGTTAAACGACAACTCTTATTACTCGACGATCCCTAATACACACAAAGCATACAATAATTAATATTGACATGAACCAACATTTAATTTGAACCGCATCCTTCTCTATCCACGTGGCCTAACAAACGCCACCTTATTTCCAAAGCAGCCAACAACTGCCTCTGCCACCTTTTTCACGGCCATCGAAAGGCCAAAAATCTGGGAGGCTAACAAAAATTCTGACTGACCCGCCACCTTTTTCCTGATCATTGAAAACCTAAAAAATGGTGAGGCTGACAAAAATTCTGAACAAAGTTGACACAAATAGCCTATCGACTAATTAACTGTCAAAAAAAAATAAAAAAGGTCTATATTAAATGTTTCAGAAATTTTTTGGAAAACGGATTCCACAAAAATTCCCTTCCTTACAAACATTGAATTCAGGGCTAGGATTGCAGAGTTACCTACTTAACCAAGGCAAAAAAAAACCTTCGTCATTGTCATTTGTGCTGTCAACATGAACATTTCTTCGGCTACTTGGATAAACATCCAATTCCATGACAGCCATAAGAAACTGGTAAAAGTCCCAGGAATTTATTAAATAAAGGCAAATAAGGATTTATATGAGTTTGTTGAATACGTGTTTTAACAAAAAAAGCAAGGATTTTATAATCTTAAAACTATTTCTCTTAATTTTTTTTCTCCCTGCACAACTGCTCAGCTCACCCCCATCTATAGTTGCTTCATATCCATCACTGCCTCATTTGCTTATGCATAGTGATTAAAAGTTTTCATTTGTTTAATTGTAAACAAAATTAGAAAACATAATATACATATATTTTGGGGCTCAGCCCTCGGCTGGGCGCCCAACAAAGAGGGATCCACAACCCCATAAGGGGCGTGATTGATAAGTTGATATCATTAAATTTATTCCTACCTTCATGGTTTTCCTTCTTCCCTTGTGTGTGCAGCCAAGCTTGCTATTAATCTGTAAACAAAAAAAGAAAGATAATAGATAAAATAAATATAATTTGCCTAGCATTTTTAGAGGGTATATTGCAAATAGTTTCATGGTGGTGTAAATCTCAAAAAAAAAAAAAACTAATATGTTGTTCAAACATAAATTGGGGACAAATGAGTTTGTTACAAATTTTGGGTCTAAAGAGCTGAGTAATAAGTCTACATGACTCCAAAGATACAAGTATGTTATTGAGCAACATTACTGTGTATTATGTAGCCTCATGTAATTGTTGCAAAGCTCTTCAACTGGAAAAAATAAAGATAAACAAATAACACAAAATACCTATGCAGCAATCTGCTCAGAGAAAGCATTATGTGTTTCCTTCTCTTCCTGTGCAACCTCTCTCAATAGTTAATGTAATGATAATTCAAATGAAAAGGGGATGCAGTTTACTCGATTGCTTCCAACCATAAAAGGCTATCCTCTAACCAACAGTTATATAAGCATCTTCGAAGGAGGTGGTTAATGTTTTCAGTCCAAACATTCAAATGGGAAACTAGTGCATAGCCATTAACAATATACATTATCCATTTATCGTAGGCAGTATACAACTCTATGTTAGATGAAGGGCCGCATTAGTAACTCAACTGACTATTATTAATGCCAAGCTACTTATCCAATGCTCTGAATCAGGCAATTATTATGCATACATAACATACACTCTCACCCAACATTAAATATAAAGCCAGGAGGAGTAATGATAATAGGATTTGATCTACGTACAACAGGGAATTGTCATGAAGAGAGACGTGAGTGAATTTAATTCCTTATAATATGATGTGATTGAATCAAATCTCATATGATTCCTTCCCAAAGCTCTACGCATTAGGTACCAAAGTGGGTTAGGGAGGCACCAAAGGGTCTGACTCACTAACAACAGTGCCACTTTTGCACGTCAACTACTCTCCCTACACTCAATTTGAACTACCTCCAATGCCAATGGCAATAACTCAGCAAGTCATAAAACACACTTCTACCACCCAAGACATGACATTCCATAATAATACTCATTCATTTCTCTTGACATCCCCGTAGAGATAATAACTCCATTCACAAAGCCATTGTTGTCAATCAACCCCTCGAGCCTATCAGGGCTTAGCAGCTGGGTATGGGTAGGTAAACTATAAGGAGTTGGCAGAAATTTAACTATTCTAGATGTTTGTAGAAAGCCTTCATCAAGCCATATTCAATTCACCCAACTAATAGACTCAAATCTATGTTGTGGTTGTAGGACCATGGCATAATGGCTTGGCATATTAATGGAGTAAATTGTTGGATTTAAATCTGCGCAGCATATTATGATAAATCTGTGCAGAATAATATGAGGTTAATTTAAATTAAATCTTGGGGCATTTATTTCTCTTAGTGCAGCTCCCTATAACATGCAAAAGTCTTGAGAGCATAAAAATATTTTATTTCCTCCTATTCTTTTCACATACGCTATGCTTTGCCATGTTAAATTTAGGACAACAATAATCTTTTGAAATATCTTGCACACTTATTTAAAATGGGAAGATTAAATAAAATATGTGATCACAATCTATATTTTTTGAGATGGAAACTTTTTTCTATTAGATTTAATGGAGATAAATAAAAAACAAATATATAGAAACACAATAACTTACTCAACACATCAATTCGGATAAACAAAATAATTTACACAATGTGTTGCTACACACAAAATATATTTTTATTGCTTCATAAGATGTGGTTACATCTACAAAATCAATTACATTATGTCTCTTTTATAGAGGAGTTTACAACTTACAGGAAAAATCTAGAACATGCAAACTACAGAAAAACTTCACTAAATTTTAGTTTATTTCTAATTACAATAGATATTGATCATGCAAAACTGAAGTTTCTATTTCCACAACCAATGTTTCTATTTCCACAATCAATGGGAGAAATTACTTTCTAACACTCCCCCTTAATTTTGACCATATGGCTTAGCATTTTCATTCTTCAATTTTTTGTTTTCCAAGTCTTGTGACTCACTCAATCTTCAATCTTCATCATACCTTCAAATTATCTTCAACTCTTCACGAACTATTGTGGCAGTCCATTAAACTTTGTTTGATAACCAACATTGCTTTTAACATGCCAATATTTAGGCTTATACATCCTTTTAAACATAACTGTAACTTTTCTCCAACTGGATCCATCGATCCATCCATAATCGATCTTCATACAATCTTTTATAGATTGTCCATTGCACTCTCTATTCCAACATGAATTTTCAGAGTGATTCTTCAACCCAAAAATTTTACAAGGATTAAAATCCCAATATTTCTCTTTTCTATCTCCTCCCCTGTGACAACGAGAACATTGCATAAACTCTACGCTTTTAGATGATTTACATGAACTTGTAACACTTACATCTTTTCTATCTTTCTCACCATATCTCAGGCCTTCATTTCTTGGCCTCACAATTGGTTGTATGGGCTCTCTCATTCCTTGCCCATGTTTTCCCAAACCTTTACCTTTATAACCCATTTTTCGCATAATTTTAAAACCAACATTTCTCTCATTATCATTTACATTATCATCTTTATGTTTACATTCCTCATTTATAAGAACTTCAACTTTATCACATAAATCATTTGATTTATCAACTGAACAATACAAATCCTTTGTACCACAAGCAACATCACTTACCAAGTGTTTTTTCTTTAAACATTCATTTTCTTCTTTCAACTTACATATTTCTTCCTTCTGCAAACAATTTTCTTCTTCTAACAATTTCAGTTTTTTTTCAAAATCTTCTTTCATTTTCTTAACCTCATCAAATAATTTTAATTTTTCTTCTAATTCTTCATTCTTTCTATTAACATTACCCAATTCTTTTCCACGATTCTCAATTTCACATAAACACTCATATTTCTCCTTTATCAACTCCTTTATTTTTCTTGCTAATTCAAAATTATCATTTTTAACTTTCATTAATTCTTCCTCTAAAACTTCATTTTCTTTCATAACATGTTTACCAGCTTTACCCATTGAAATAAATGATTAACTACACCTTACCTTTGCACTTGACTATGATTTTGCTACCAATTTACCTTTCAATCAACTTCAAACAATTTATTTTTCCTTCGCTCATACTATGATTTTTAATTTAAACTAGATCTCACCCTTAGCAACAACAAAATAAACACTGCAACTTACTTTTTATCTTACCCTTTTAGTGACTTTAAACTGCATCTCTCTTTGGCTAGGGGCTTCTATGCTTTCTTTCAATGGCTATTAGCTCTACATACACCAACTTTTAGGAAATTGTCAACTCATCCATACCTGCAATTTCATTCAAAGATTTCTTGACTAGTTCAAATATATTTTGCAATGTTGAAATGTCCTTCATTTTATGAACACAGAGAAGATGAGCTTGGCGAACATGTAGTTTTATAGTATACAAATGCATATAGGCCCAAGAAGTATTTTCTACCATAGTAACTTCATCTAAAAATAATGCAATGAAATTTGGCTCTTTTACTTTCTCCTTTAAATCTTCCTTTTCAACTGTAGCAAGACAATTTTCCCATTCCCATCTAGCATTTACTAACCAATGTGAAAAGGGATAGTGAGGAGCATTCAAGAAAGATAATAAACCAAAATATTATGGGTAGTCTATCATAGGACACCCTTTGTACAAAATATGAAAAACAACACTCATCTAAACAGTTTTTGACATATTTGTTGCTTCCATTGCTTTTCCAAATTTAGCCTCAAGTGTACCTTTACATGTAGCAATGTTCGACATTATTTTTTCATGCTCTTCATAATCCGCGGCATACCTAATATGAAGACATTCTTCCTTTGGTTTCCATCGTATGACTGATTGTTCCTTTCCGTCTATGATTTGTTTTTCATAAACTTTACCGATATGTTTTTGTATAGTGTCAATCTTTAGCTACAACGTCTTTGTTCTTCCACATTTCCAACTACAAATCATACATTTGGCCAATGTTGTATTTTCAATATCATTTGCATTGTCAATCCCCACTGGTACCATGAATGGGTACTTTGACAACCAACCAAATTAAAAATTCCTTGTCATTTCCCACTTGCACCCCATTATTTATTTGCTTCTTTTCTTGTTAACAACATCATCATCCTCATCCAAGTCAATTATCTCATTCTGGCTAACCGGACCCAAGGCATCCCTTGGAACATCTTCTGTGGTATTGCCATCCTCATTTGATACATTTTGATTTAAATCAATGACAATCTCAACTTGACCTTCCAGTGGCGGTGAGGTATTGTGAATGCTACCAATATTTGGTGGAAGAGTTGATGATGTAGCTCCATCTTGACTTGATAGATCATAAGCTTTGGCAATTCCAAAGTAAGACTATGTGGTATGTCTACATTTTTGGCATTTTGATAGCCTCTCAGTCTCTTGACCGCCCTGAGGAGTGATAAGAGTCTCTTCACCACCCTGAAGAGCGGCAGGAGCCTTACCCTTGCTGCTCGAGTCGCTCGACATATTGATCTCACTTTGAATAAATACTAGAAAAAAAATTCTTGTTTAAGAAGGACAAAGAATATAGATCTCATTCCCTACTCAATATCATCTTTAAGACTAAAGCAAGAATGGAAAAGAGATAAAGAAAACTTATTATTATAACACTATGAAGAAATAATCACTCACCTTTAAGTCTACATTTTTGGCTTTCACTGACTTCCGAATCGAGAAGTAGAACCTCAGAACTAAACAAAATGTGTAATAATAAATGACACTTTCAATTGTATTTATATCAATCCATATTTGGCGAATTATGCGGGATTTTTAAATGGTATATTAAAAATTGGCGAATCTTGTGTGCTTATACAACGATACATTGTAATTTTCAAGGTGAAATGTGTCCTCAAATGTAATTATTTTTAATGTTATTGGCGAAATAGGTCTTCATAGGCAACTAGATTTATAAATTTTAATTGGTGAAATGGGTCTTCACAAGCAACTTTTTATAAATTTTAATTGGCAAAATAGGTCCTGATACAATGTTGTTTTAATAGTATTGGCGATTATGTAGGTGTTCTAAATTACATGCTTCCAGAATTCCAAGCGAAAATATTAGTCGGTCCATTTGAAATGTGTAGTTTGTTATAGCAAATTTGTTGCTTAAATATGCCTCATAAAAAAAATTGTTGGTGAATGGACATGCATTGAACCGATAGTTTGTAAAATCCGGCTGATTTGGACACCTTGTTGGGTACAAAAAATTCGCCAATTTCGACTTGGCTGATTCCTAAAATTCGCCACTAAAGTTTTCAGATAGCTGGATAGCGAGACTATAGACTATAACATTTTCCAATGGCAATACGGGGAGTGAGAGGTCCTGTACAGAAAAACAAAATACAAAAAACAAAAAGCACGATATTGCTTAGGTACTTTGTGATATGAATAAAAACAGGTTTGTTTGCTTTAAAGCTCACAGATTCGGCTTTTTGCTTTAAATATAGTAGGTTCGGCGTTCGAAATCACTCACATATACATTTAACTTAAGCTAAATTTTATGTTGTATTCTCTTTCTTCTGATCTTCTCTTCGTTACGAAGGGTTCAACTGAGGAGAGGAGGTGATTACTTAAGAGACATCCATGTTTCGCGTGTTTCGCCCCTGCTACGACCTTCTTTGTCTTTCTCCTATCATTTTCTATTTCTTCTTGCATTATTTTAGCTCTGCACAATTTTCCAGAGATGTTTTATAATAGATTAGTGAATTTAACAAAATGTGAATCGATTTATGCTTATATCTTGCTTGAGCATCTCCAACTTACAATTACGAGTTCAGGATATGTAGAATACCATTACGCTAGAATGTTTTTATTACTGAACTCCCAATTAACAATCACAGCGAAAGGGTTTGAATCCTTGATGCCAAGACCTAATTGATATAGGTGCATATGATTCCTGACCAAGTAGGTTTAACCTATTTTCTATAGAGATTTTATGTACGGTGGAGATGAGTTTAGGTCCCTCAAATTTGTTTTTAATATAAAATCCAGCCATTTGCACTCAACTTAAAATCTAATGACATATCAAGCATATTATTGTAAGAAATATCTCCTCAGAGAAATATTGTCAGTAGGCATAATCACAAGCTTTCTTATTCTTGAAGTCAAGGAAAACCTCCCACAGAATTTTCATAACTATTAATGAGCTACAACATGTGAAAAATCATCATAAATGAGAAATCATCAAAATTTGTACCATATATCTTAAACATCCCATCTAATTATCTCAAATGCTGATGGGATGGAAGATGCAGTTTCAAGACTAGGATATTCTTGTGAATTTATATGTCATTTTACTCAATATTACATAATAGAAGACATGAATAACATCTTAAAACTTTTGGAATCTAAAGAAAAACAAATTCACTACTTACCTGTTGCCAACCACTAAGTCCAATGTCATTCATATTATTTCATGAGCAAAACAAAGAACAGTCCAGACTCCAAGAATTGTAATAAAGCGCAGGATTCCGGGGATTTTTAAACTCTTCACACTTAATATTGCTATAGTGTATACAACTTGTAGTATCTGTATAGAAACCCCAAAGAACATAACAAAGATGTGTCCTTAGCACTCTATATAAAAAGATTGGTATAATTAATGTGAAATGAGACCCAAACATTGAAATATGCCGCTGTATTATAGAGCTTGTAAATTATCAGAGAAATCACTTGGACCAGAACCACAACATTTCTATCTCCCAAATACCTAAAAATGGTCAAAGGCAGTAGAACAATTCAAAATCTGGAGAAGGCAGAAATACGCGTACCACTGGAATAAATCTTCTCACAGTTAAGATTTTATGTATGTCTTATGGTGCATTATTAATGCTTTAAAAATGTTGATGCGTACAACTCATTGTGCAGATTCAGTAATATCCAACAAGCATCAATTTTTCACTAATGCAAATTTCAAATTTCCAAATACAATCTTCCCATGGCACACAACCCCCATATACAACATTACCACCATATTTTTTATTAATGTCCAAAGGAATTATGACATATTTTGGATGTCTCCTCTGCTACATGTTAAATGATAAATAATGGTAATAAGTAGTTAAATTATTTGTGCATCCAACAATGCTACACCTTTCTTACTCGTCAATTCATCATATGTAGCTTAAAATCAAATGAGAATGAACCAAACTATGTAAATGTCAAATAAGATTGGTAAATCATTATCTTCAATACATTCCAAGCTGACATTATCCGAAAGTAAAGCTGTAAATGCCTCAATAGACATTATCCGAAAGTAAAGCTGTAAATGCCTCATTCCTCAATAGAATTTAGGTTCCAAAGGTGTGCAGAAAATAAAGGAAATTCCAGTAACCTGTGCATCTTTTAACATCTATTGCAATTTACACTAATAATAAATAATTATTCATAAGTATTTCAAACTTGATCATAAAATTATTCATAAGTATTTCAAACTTGATCCCAAAATTTGGTCATATAATCTATATCAGATTATAAACAATCATCAAAACAAACAATTATTTAAAAGTATTTTGAACACGACGTCATAAACAGGGAATAAGAAACCTACTTGGATCACAATGGCTATAGAAGTCCTCCACATCTGTTTAGAGCTAAGCAAAAAAGTTAAGTCGAAATAAGCATATTTTAAGATACTACTGAAACTATAATTGATTATCAAATACTCGTAAATCCATAGTCACGAATCAAATCCCTTCTCCATGGGACAAAAGACACCTGACATATTGATTAGTGGAGACATATTGATTAGTGGAATCTCTAAATAGTTCGCTAATCTGTTTTTCCATATGAACTAAGCAGTTCAGCCACTTACAACACTTACCTAGAAGAAAAACACAATGAGATTAGCAATATGAAAACAACGACTACAGAACCACTGCAAAGCTCACCTTTTAATACATCACAATGAAAAATTGATCATATTATTGGTCAAATTTCTGCAAGGGATTGCTTATTTTATTACAATGACAACTTCAAAAGAATAGTTTAAATAAATTATAATGAAAAACATTTGGCTCAATAACCAAACGGTGTATAAAATCATGGATTTGTTAATTTTTATATCAGAAAAACAATTATATAGAAGTATTTTGAACACGACAGAAACAGGGGATAAAACCTACCTGGATCACACTGGCTGTAAAAGTCGTCCACATCTGTTAGGAACTTCGGAGCCAGGCAAAAAAGTTAAGTCCAAATAAGAATATTTTAAGATACTACTGAAACTATAATTTAACCCAAAAAAAAAGATATATTAAATTTTATAGATACCATAAATATATACATAAATACTAAAAAAGTTTTCCAGTTATCACAATTAAAAGAAAATCGATACAAAATATAACTAAAGCAGAAAATAAAGTGATTATAGTCATGAAAATTTTGAAGATAAATTCAAAGGAAACCCCAATTAAGGAACAGGCTTTATAGCAACAACATTAATTAAAAAACCCCATACAAATTATTTTTCCCTTTTCACAGACAAACACTTGGCATGCAAGCATTTCATGGTAATGGACTTGTATTGTATGTCCTATAAACAGGCTTTTGCATATTTTAATTGGTATTTTGTCAGGTATTGCGAAAGCCATCTGTTGCCGGCAAATGAAAACGCCATAATGATCCTTTGAGGGTTTGATGAGATGTAAGTCCACCACCAAAGCCCACGCAGCGAGTTCAAATAAGAAAAAAAACTTGCTCAGAATTATCAAAGAAATCGACCTCTGTAATAAACTTGCAGGATAAGGGTTAGTAAATTCTAGGGCAAAAAAAAGAATTTATTTTTTTAAAAATAGAAGTTTTCGCATACGCCTTGCTGCTGCCTTCTCTGACTTGTAATGGCTGAATGAGGTGTTGCAATAGAAAACCAGGGTTTGGAGATTCACTTTTGAAGATACCCATCTTGTCTATGTAGGGGAGAGGGGTCTATAGTGGAGCACCCTAATTTCCCGTTTCTCAAAATCTTACATGGAAATTTCAAATCACTCCCAATTTTGTACAACAGTTTATTTGGCAATTCATGTGCTTCTATATTTCGTTTTACCACATCAGTATGTTTTTGTTGAGGTATCCAAAAGGCCAAAAATAAAGTGAGACCCGTGCACTAAGTCATGTTTTATTATTGTTGATATGGCATCACATGATTTGTCACTTTGTGTACTTTATGGATAAAAAGTGTTTTGCAATTGGATATTAAAAGTGCTCCACTATGGGGCCCATTGAGAACTACTTATCCCACTATTGGACCCTACTATTATGGGTCTCTCTCCTAAGAGTTTCTTTAAGCTACTAGTGGGTTCATATCATTATACTTTTGTGACTGTCAAGCGATTTAATTACGTCTTTTTTTGACTATTATAAGGGGGTCAGTGTATTCATTAATGGCTTGCATATCCATGGGCCGACCTAAGCCTACTTAGGTATTCATTCTTGTACGACTCATTGGCATAGACTAGATATTTTCCTCATGAGCTGCCCAGCTAGTTTATAGACTAGAGAGGTGTTGATACACCACAACACCTCATGCTAGGATTTTTTTCCTTTATATGTCGAACCCTGGTTGTCTAATAGGCAAATCAACATTATGTAGTTTATTGATATTGTGCTTGCTATAAATCTCTATAGTTTGTTTAAGTTTACACTTATTCAATATTTGTTTATGCTAAATTATACCAACATGTTAGGGCATTGAGAGATCAATTTTGCACCATAAATTTTCTAGGTTTAAAAAACTAATTACACCAATATGTTGGGTTGGGTAGGTAAACAACAAATTAGGTTACATTCTTGCACCCATTCCTCTTAGATTTTTTGGACTATTTTGGTTAAAGAAAGTCTCTAAAGAGGCATAATATGGAAAACATGTCAAACTTTGATAGAGTTGTGAATAAAATTAGTAACACATATGGATGAATCATGTATTCCTATGATTATGTAAATAATTCCAATACAAAATACTCTAGAATATATTTCCAACTCAAAGAGATTTCCTCATAGTGGCAAGCAATCAAATGTTACCAAGAGGGTTAGTTTGATGTAGTGTTTAGGTATCAAGTGACCAACTCCATAAATAGTATGTGTCATGGTATATAAAATTTATTACACCAACATGTCAAGGGGTTAGGTTAATTCTAGAGGACTCACCATCCACATTCATTAAACCTTCTAGGATACATCATTTGGATGAGGTTTCTTAAGATACATGAGATAGAAAAATATCCAAAGTTTGATAAGAAAGTGCAAATAATCTATAACATGTATGAATGAAAATTTTATTACCATAGTTGGGTATTCAAGACCTTTATAAATTCCTCTAGTGGTTCTTTCCAACTTGAAGTGATGGTGTTAGGGCATCTATTGAGAAATCTAGAAAACAACATTTTATTCTATTAAAATAACTATGCTATCATCCACACCTACTAGAACAAGTCTGATTCATCCAACCATGGTTTATTTACACCGAAAGCGTATCCTATTTGAAGTAGACGAAGCTAATTTTGGCAATCGACGATGTGCAACGTTGGAGAGGGGATTGGAGACAAACAGAGTAATCTGATCCGTTCATCAGTGAAATTATTGCTTGCCAGTTAATTTGTTGACTGTCCTTGCAATGTGAATGTCGCGTCAAAAAATTGTGGAAGAAGGTACCTGCCACTCTATTAACAACATCGCTATGTAATCTAAACTCCCAAGTTCTCCTGTGACACTGACGAGTAACTGCCATTCGAATTATCAACGTCTGCAACGTCTTTTACTTCTTCGGCTGCAATGTCTTTTACCGCTTTCACTTTCCAATCTGGACCAGGCGACTCCAACTTGTGACCCTCCCATGGAGAAACTCCCAAAGTCTCCTTCTTATCCTTTGTTAAATCCTCCACTAGTATTCTTGGGGCTCTTCTGATGAACGCTCTTGCATTTCAATTGTGGAAGTTTCTTCAATTTCTTCGATGCATTCCACCTCCAAAAGCAATTCCAATGATTTTTCTTCTTTTTCTTCTTCATCAAGAGCACGCTCGCACACAATCTCTTCACATAAAAAATCCCCTGTTTCAATGTAAAATTGAAACCGACCAAAAAAATTGGGGATTTACAATTCATGGAGAGAAAGCTGTTAGAAACCATCAGGACTGAATGTTAAACTGAATCTGCAACTAGTGAACCTACGTGGTTGTAGATCCCTCCCAAAGATTTAATAACAATTAAGGCGTTCCCTATCTGAAGGAAGCCCGACTGATTTTGGATATCAACGCTCAAGATTTACGAAAAAGCGTGCAAGACGATTGAATTGTTTCAAGTCGTTGGATATTTTTCACCGGTTTTCAAGTTTTTGTGTTCCCACCGCCGTTTTCCTGTTCTTGAGCATCACACTTTCATCAAACGATTGTTGACCTGTAGGACCGAAACGAGAAGCATGGCCGCGACTAAGGAGGGTACAGAGAGTAAGATAGTCGATGGCAACCAAGGAGCTGCATGGAGAAAGGTGAGTAGTAGGCGTCTAACAGGGTAGATGTGAGTATGGATCCCACAGCCTGAGATCACGTCTTCAACCATTTGGGTAAAATCTTCTGAAGATGTTTCTCCCTCTTCATGACATTGTCGATGTTATGAATGCTTGCTCATTTTCAAATACGTCTTCAATCTCTCCTAGACCGTGCTTATTTATTATCATGCTTTGTAACGGCACAACTGTAGAACATTTACTTCCTTGAATATCGAGTCTGGCAACACCTGCATCAAGGGTTGTTTTCCCCGCCCCGCCAAAACTGTGTAAAATTACTGCTACCGCTACATTTGTTTCATTCTCCCATTCCAGAAGTCGAATTACACTATTCACTTAATCATCTATCTTAACTGTTTATGAAATTAATGCTAACAGTAAATCATTACATATAGTATCAAGCAAATGCAATTGGCAGGCGTAAATCCAGACTCAACCTTTGCTACCATTCTCCCTGACTATGCAAAAATGGAGGCTTTGGAACAGGGTATGGACTTCCATCAAAGCATAAAGGATAGAGAAATTGTGTCAGATGTTGTAATTGCAACTGCCCTGGTAGACATGTATACAAAATGTGGAGGCATGGACAAGGTGCGTGAAGTGTTTGACAAGGTGCCTCAAAGAGAGGTGGTCTCGTGGACTGCTATGATTGCAGGATATCCACGAAATGGATTTGTCATAAAGGCTTTAGCAATTTCCGAGAAAATGCAATTGTCAGGTTTAAAGCCAAGTTCCACAGCCTTTGCTAGCATCCTCCCTACCCATGCCAAAATGGGAGCTTTGGAACAGTATGGACATTCATCAAAGCATAAAAAATAGAGGAACTTTATCAGATATTATTGTCACAACTGCCCTAGTAGACATGCACACAAAAAAAGGACTGCAACAATTGTAGAATATGTACAAATCAAATGGATTTGTTGAAAGCATTTTAGAAACTTTCAAGCAAATGCAATTGGCAGATGTAAAGCCAAATTCCATAACCTTGGCTAGTATCCTCCCTACTTGTGCCAAAATGGGAGCTTTGGAACAGGGTATGGACATCCATCAAAGCATCATGGAAGGAGGATTTTGGTAGGCATGCTAATGTGGAAGCATAGAAAAGGCACGTGAACTGTTTGACAGAATGTTTCAAAGAGAGGTTATCTCATGGCATGCAATGATTGTAGGATATGCACAAAATGGAATTTTTTAAAAGCAAACGTTCAAGCAAATGTAATTGGTAGGTGTAAACCCAGACTCCATAACTTTTTCCAACATTCTCCAAGTGTCTGTGCCAAAATAGGAGCATTGGAATAGGGTATGGACATCCATCAAAGCATAAAGAATAGAGGAATTTTATCATATGTTGCAATTGCAACTGCCATCAAAGCATAAAGAATAGAGGAATTTTATCAGATCTTGTAGTTGCAACTACCCTAGTGGATATGTATGCAAAATGTGTCATCTCATGGAATGGAATGATTGTAGGATATGCACAAGATAGATTTTGCAAGGATGCTCTCAAAATCTTTGAATTAATGAAGCACTTTGGAACATATCCTGACATTATAAGCTTTGCTTTTGTTCTATATGAATGCAACCTTACAAGTTTAGTGGATGACGGTTGTACATACTTCAATCACATGAGTAATTCTTATTGCATTACACCGACAATTGATCATTAAACCTATGGTGGTTGTGTGGATGTGTTTTCTGGGTGACTATAGATCGCATATGAATATAGCCTTACCAGTATTTACATCAACATTGCTTTTTAATTTGGATCCTATAAATGTTGTGACATATGTTCTTCTTTCAAACATCTACGTAGAAGTGGGCAAGTGGGGTGAAGTTCACATGGCAAGGAAATGGATGGAAAATTAAAAATATCCTTGGATGTAGTGGATTGAAGGCCATAAAATGGTACATGTTTTTTGTGTAGGAGATAAATCATATCCACAAACATAGGAGATCTATTACAACTTTCAGACTACTAACATTTTTCAGGAGATAGATAGGATTCTTTGCAAATCTCAATATAATTTTTAAACTCTCATTTCATATATATACATGTTTTCATATCATATGCATATCAATGAAATGGTTATTTAGCAATTCATACTTGTTACAAAAGCTATCAAACACTAAAGAAAACTATAAATCTAGTGAATATATAGTCATTTTTATATTATCTCCATACCATATATATGAATATAAGAAAACTAAAAATCTTGAATATACATATCCCTTCTTTTATTTATATATAAGTGGGTATTCAACAGTCCAAACTTCTAGGAAACTTTTCAGCATCGAAGAAAGCTATAGATCTTAAAAATATATTAAATTTTCTTTAAGACTCGATAAAATTTTAGACTCAATAAAATTTCCTACAAGTCTTACTATTGAATATTCATTTCATTGATATATATATGGGAACATGTCTTTAAGTCTATGTTTGTGTGTATGTATGTGTATAATATGTATATATATTGGACCTTGTGATTAGCATACATAGTATATTCAAGGCTTTGATGGAATCCTTCTAAGTCCATTTTTTGTTTTCTTCAATGTTGGATAGATTTTTTAGCAAATCTTGTTGTTGAATTTCCATTCCATTGCATATCCATATAAGCATGTGTATGTATGTCTCTACCTATTTATATTTATATGTATAATACGTATATAAATTGGGCCCTTAGAGTACATATGGTAAGCTTTTTTGGAATCCTTGTAATTATGGTTTATAATTTTATTCAGTGCTTGATAGAATTCCTCACAAAGTCTTATTCTTAAATACCCATTTCATTAATATGTCTATAGTTGTGTATGAATAATGTGTATGCAGATTATGACTTGTAATTAGAGTACGCATAGCATATTTGATAGAATCCATGTTAGTCTGGTTTCTGAATATTGATATGTATAAACACATCATGTACATTTCTACATATGCAATCTATATACATGTAAGATTCTATGTATATAGTTGCAGTTTGCTTCAAGGCATGATAGGATTATCTCCAAGAATGATTCCTTATTATTGATTTCCTTCATATTTCACAAAAGAGGCACTTGTTTGAATGTGGAAGGCTTGATACACCTTGTTGAACAATATACAATGTAAGTGGAAAACAATGCCTTGCTATACATTATGGATCTCACTTGGTTAAGGAGAGAACACATGGTTTAGTAGGCTTGATAGGACATTGTTTCTATTTTTTGAATACCCATTTGATTTAAAATTTAAATCCACATCTACATGTGTGTGCACACACATTGGGTCCTATGTTTAGTTTAGACTAGTTAGTTTGGTATAAATCATTGTAAGTTTGGTTTCTAAATACACATTTCATTGATAGGCATATAACATAGGCTTATATGAGCATATACATGTATGTATTCTCATTGATACAACACATACACATTGAAGTTAAAATGTACTTATATTTACTTCTGAAAGGATTCTCTACAAATTTGGTCCTAAATTCTTCTTTGATTGATATTCATATAAACCTATACATTCACCCTTCTAGATCATGTGTACAAATTTGATCTTAAGAATAGAGTACACAACTTGCTTATTTTAATAATATAAGAAAGGATGTTACGCATCAATTTAATCATTTGCACCCCACAATTTTCTATATTAACAATATTCTTTGTACAATAATATTATACTAGACAATGGGCATGCCAAAGAGATGTGGAAGGTCATTTTGAAAAAAAATGATCTATTTTTTAAGTACATTTGTGCAATAAAGGTCTCAATGGAGAAGTGATATGCATCCATTTACAAGGATCCAAACACAAATGAAACAAAACCTTTGAATCAAGAAAATAATTGTTGTGCCATCCCACACTACCTTACCCACTTCTCTTTCCATAGGCACAAATTCACCTATCAAACTAATCTCATGTACAAAACTTGTACCAGATATCACAAGGCCATCTAGAGGAATTCTTTCACCAACTTTCATAGCCAAAACGGTGTTAATTTCCATAGCCTTAACAAACAATCTTTCCCTTGTTTCCTCGATCACAATTGATATAGCCTTTCGGGCTTGTACAGAAGTGAAAGGCTTCATTCACACGAACTTTAAACTTGATATTTGCATCAAGTGCTTGTCATACGCTTGACTAAATCTAATATCTCCTTTTTGCAATATTTTTTATGAATGAATGAGAGTGCTCTCATTGTCTTGCATCCCTTCTCTAGCACTACATGGACAATAATGGGAATAAGGAAAATAATGGCATAATGTAGTTTAAGACTCTCAAAAGTGTAAAAAAGTGTAAACAAGAGAAGTGAGAAAAAATATATTGTGGGTCAATCACAATGGATGCAAACCAACAAACATGTTATAACTTACTACATATTCAATGAAATATATGACTGGCATGTCAAATGTTCTAGTTACAAGTGTTGGTATAGGAGCTCTACAATAGGGTATGGCATCTATCACAACATAATGGACCCCCTCTCTCTCTCTCGCTCTTCCCCCCTCTATCTCTCCCTCTTCTATTTGTGTCTCTCCCTCTCTCTCTACTACAAACATAACATGAGCCCGCTAGTAATGGAGCCTAATTATCTTCCTCATTCAAAGGTTTTATTTCAGTCTTGGATCCCTATAAAATGATGCATAGTTGATTTGCAACTATCAATTCTCCATTGAGACCTTTGTTGCACCAACAACATCATTTGCTAAATGGCCTATCAATTGACCTCACATACTACAAAATGTTTGCAAAAAATAGACCAATTTTTTTCTTGATTGACCTTCCACACCTCTTTGGCGTACCCATTGCACACCAAGGTGTGATTGCTAGTATAACTTAGATAGGGCACATCAAATAGGTGAAGTCTCTTAAAATATGAGATATAAAATGTTCCAAATGGTACTAGCCCTAGCTTGATCATTACATGGATGCTTAGTTTCAACAATCATAATATAATCATTACATTTATAAATGGTACCATCCTTGGCTTAATTATTACATGGATTCTTAGTTTTAACAATCATAAAATGCAAGAGGTTTTGACTTAATTATTACATGGATGGCAAGAAGTATAATTTATGATTTTTTAAAACTTATATATTATTAAATAAAATAAATCGTTCTTATGTTCTATTTACTTTTTGGATTTTGATTTAATAAATAAAATATTTTTTAATTAATTAAAAATAAATAAATAAAATTTAATATTAATCAATTTTTTACTTATTAATATGTTTTTTATTAATACAAGTTTTTGATAACATCTTCATCCCTTAATGTAATTATTTATTTATGTATAAAATATCAGTTTTTAATAATAATTTAACTTACTACATGCATTGAAGCATATTCATAATAAAAAAAATTATTAATAAATTTTATTTATTTAGTTATTTTATTTAATTAAATGAGAAACACAAAAAATAAGTATTTATTTTATTTAATAAATCATAAACTATACCTAATGCCATCGTAGGGTTTTCTAGCATAAATATATATTTAAAATTGACTAAAGAAATACTTTCTTGAATGTTTGGAACCCTTTTTTCTTCCACCATGAGATTAAAATCGAACTCTAAGTACATTTACATTACATAGAATTTTTTGTGCATTTGAAACCACACCAAGCCATGTTGCAGACACTTGAAAACTATGATGGTTATTGCTCATGTTTTTTACGTAATTTATTTAATAGTTGATAGACAAAACTGCACGATTAATTGCTACGGAATGATAACTAAGAAAAGGGTAGGGTTAAGGAAATTGAGAAAAAGTGAAGTTAAAAGGGCCTACATGACACAACACCCAAACAGTTACCACTTAAAGTGTGTTGGTTAAGCCTAACCCTCTTGGTTAAAAAATAATTCTATGTTTACAATTTGTTATTGAGCATTCTCAATATAAATTATAAAAAGAGGCTCTACTTTACTAAGACACTAGACTAATGGGTCCACAAGAAATTTAATTTACCTGTGCATTGACCATAGACTAATTCAACTTTTTCTTTTGCATTGACCATAGACCACGACATCACATTCTTTCATAAAAGCTTTTCTTACAAGTGGTCCCCATGTTTTCTTCTTATGGGAGAAACTTGAGCCTGTACTAATACTATAAGGGAATTTATCGTAATATGATTTTTCAAATGAGCATAGGGAGAGGATTCAATAGTCGTTCACATTAATTTTGCACATCCTAAATGGTATATCAAATTTTTACAATTATTTTTGGGTTTTTTCATATATGACTTAAAATTTTAAAGTTGTTCTTTCAACTTCTAGATAGTCATGATGAATGTAGGAGGATTCATTATGTGCATAAAGGTTGAAAAGTGGTTATTTAGAACTATCGTCCAATATCCATGCTTACACACCTAGTAATCATGTGCTACAATCACCAAAAAAACCCATAAATGATCCTATATATAATAATAATCTTTTAGTGCCATAGTAAAATCATATTTTAATTGTAAACTTTAATAGTGAATTGTTTTCTAGTTCCAAACATCGCATAAGGGATATGCATTGGCACAATCTGCACTCCTACTAAAAGCTAATTTATTTCCTTTCAAGTCTGAATAGGGGATTATTTCCCACACATTTTCACCCTAATCATTATTCAACAAGCATTGCTATCAGTTGCCTATAGTCTCCACCATCCAATATACCTATCGAATCCTCTCCATGGGTATTTCAAGTAACATCAATCTATCATTTCTCCTTTCAAATTGCAACAATGTATTGGTTTGATTTGTGACCTCTTTGGGTCCTTCATTTTTTCAATTTTTCCACCATGTGACTTCCATCATTTGTTTAGTTGATTTTTTTTCTCTAGTAATTATATCTTTCTCCCATCAATGTATAGACGACTATTTTGATTATTTTTCTTCAAATACAATTGCATATATACAAATTTAATAAACTGTATATATCAAGGATTTTTTTCACATATTCCCTATTTATACCAAGGTTGATGTTTTCATTATACCCTATATACAAAAACCATTTAGGGTATCATTCTCAAAACCCCATCACCCTTTTTAGGGTGATATAATTAACAAAGTGTGTATAATTTGGCATCGTTAGTTTTTATGGTTTAAATAAAAAACACTCATTTCTATCCATGAAATTATGTATCTATTTTTACTACAATGCAAACTAATTATATAATACATTACAATAGTGGATACTATAATATCTCAATGATTCATTGTGGCATGATAATATATTTTACCTATATGTGTGTCCTTTCACTTATCAACAAAACAAAGCAGCATACATAATCACTAGATATTGATGGTTTGATTTATTGTTAAGGAATAAGATTGTCTAGAAAAGTTAGAAGATGTTTCTAGAAGAACTAGAATCTTCTAGAAAAGTTACAAGATGTTTCTAGAAGAACTAGAATCTTCTAAAAGGTCTAGAACCTTCTAGAAACTAGAAGCAACTAGAAGATGTTCAAGGAAAAAGAACATTCCAGTTTAGAGATATCTAGAATATTAGAAGTTTCTAGATCTTAAAGGCATCAAGTATAAATATGAGGTTGTCTATTGTGAATAGGACTATTGTTGAGGTAAGTTGTTAGAATGTATGTAAGCAAGTTAGATCAATATAATTTCTTTGAGCCATTTCATAATTGTTTTATGCTCTATTTTGTCATGTTTGTTGTTGTTTTATTATTTGGGCATGTTCTTACATGGTATCAGAGCTAGAAATATTTTAACAGAGTTAAGATATTGTTGGATTGATATTTGATTAGCAAGATAATCTTTGAAGAGGTTTGATCTATTTGTTTGAGGGCTATTTTTTTTTAACATGAGCTCTACAAGTGAAAGTTTTCCAATCTTTCATTGAAGTGGATTTGCAGATTGGAAGATTGCAGTTAAGAATGTTTTGAGAGAAAAGGCTCTATGGAGTATAGTGAATAAAGGGATTGGAGAACCTCACCAAAAGAAAGAAAAGGAGTTATGGAAATTCAAGTTGGAGCAAGCTAGAGGAATTATTGGTAAGGCCTTGAATCCCAATCTTAATAGAAGGTTTGTTGATGTTGATAATCCAATAGAACTATGGGAGAATCTAGAAAAATATTATAAAGATGTAGATATTGCTAGTGTGTTCAACATAGAAGAAAAATTGGTGAACATAGGCCCAACTGATTTTGAAAAAATGGTTGATTACTTTAGTGAGGTTACATATTTAAATGCCCAGTTGAAGAAAATAGGTATTGAATATGCAAAAAAGGATTTTCAGTTGATTGCAATGGTTGAAAGTAAGCTTCCCCAACCTTACAAGGTATTTAAAGAATCAAGGAAAAGGGTTATTCAGTTAAATCCTAATACCCCCCAACAAACTCTTGATCAATTTTGTAAGTCAGTTTTAGATGAAGAAGCTCAACTTATTAAAGAAGGTTACATTAAGAAGAATCATGCATATGCAGATAAGGGTAAATCATTCTCTAGATATGATGATGGAAAGAAGAATTGGAAAGGATATAATAAATTTTGAAATAATGGTAGGTCTAACCAGTTTTCTAGAAATGTTCAAGGTATAGAAAAGCAGTTGGAAAGAAAACCTATCATTTGTAGGTATTGTGGAGGTGAGAATCATATGGAAAAATTTTGTTTGAAGAAGAGGAACAATAAAAGACAACAATACAAGCCTAAGCAAGAATGTTAAGGAAGGAAAGACAGATAAATAAAGTTTTGTAGTCATCTCCAGGTAAGTAAAATCAAGTGTAGAGGAAAATTCTGAAACTAAAAATACATCTAGAGTAAAGGGAGGATACTTTGATTCAGATACCAATAAAGAATGGATTTTAGATTTAGGAGCATCTTTTCACATGACTAGAGATAGATCTTTATTTATTTATTTTCATGAAGGAAAGAATTCTAATCAAGAAATCACTATTGGCAATAAAATGAAACTATCAGTTCTAGGAACAGGAACTGCCAATGTAACAAATGGAACTTTGAAAAATATTTTACTGGTTGAAGGATTGAGGGTGAATCTTATTTCAATTTATAGAATTGCTCAAGCTAGATATGAGTTTGTTGTTACTACTAATCAAGTTATTGTAAGAGATAGAAAAGACCCCAAAAGTATTATTTTTATTGGTAGAATTGACCATAAAGAAAGTCTCTTTAAATTTGTTAGATTTGTTGATGATGAATACACACACTCCCATGCTTTTGTTACTCAAAGTGATTATATGTCAAAACTATGGCATGCTATACTTGGACATACAAATTATAGAAAATTACAAGACATGGTTAGAAAGAATATGGTTAGAGGATTAACAAAGATTTCAGCATTTGAAGGTGTATGTGAAGGGTGTGTGTTAGGGAAACACCATCGAGATCCTTTTGATTCGGGAAAAGCATGGAGAGAAAGTTATCCACTACAAGTCATTCATAGTGATTTATGTCAACCAGGATATCCTTCCATCTCAGGTGCCAGGTACCTTCTCACTTTTATTGATGATTATAGTAGACGAGTATGGGTTTATTTTCTTGAAAGGAAAAGTGAAGTCTTTGAGGTATTTCAAAGGTTTAAGGCACTAGTTGAAAACCAAAGTAGAAAAAGGATTAAATGCCTAAGGACAAACAATGGGGGTGAATATTGCAATTATGCATTTGAATCATCTTGTGAAAAACATGGTATTAAGGTACAAAGAACAGTTCCATATACCCCTCAACAAAATGGAGTAGTTGAACGGATGAATAGAACTCTTTTAGAAATGGCAAGTTGTATGTTGTATTTTAAAAGTTTACATAATAAATTTTGGGGATTTCCTGTCTCTTTTGTTGCACATATTGTGAATAGAATCCCCACCAAAGCCCTCACAAATGTTACTCCCGAAGAAGCTTGGAGTGGAAGAAAGCCTCACACTAGGTATTTTAAAGTTTTTGGGTGTATTGCTTGGGCCCACATCCTAGAAGAAAATAGAAAAAATCTAGAAACAAAAAGTCATAAGTGTTTATTTATGGGCTATAGTGAAGGGTCAAAGGCTTACAGATTGTATGATTTGGAAAAAAAAAAAAATTATTAGCAAAGATGTAAAGTTTGATGAACATTCACAGCTTATAGCCACAAATGATTTCCACATTTCAAATATTTTACAAAGTAATGAAAACTCTATTAATGAGGATGATAAGAGCACTACTACTAATGAAGATGGTATAACTAATAGTAGTGATGATGAAGAACTTCTAGTTAGACAAAAGACAAAGAGTATTGAAGAGATATATATAGACAAAGCCCAAAACTCCAAGGAAGGAATGGTAGTGCCCTCATGGAAAAATTCTTACAAATAAATGACCAAATCTCATATGAGCAAGCTAGAGGGAAGAAAGAATGGGAGCAAGCCATGAAAGAGGAATATGATGCATTGCTAAAAACTAAAACTTGGGAACTTGTGCCCCTTCCCAAAGGCAAGAATGTTATTGGTTGCAAATGGGTTTACAAAACAAAATTCAAATCCAATGGAGCCATAGAAAGATACAAAGCTAGATTGGTTGCTAAGGGATTTAATCAAAAGGAAGGTGTTGATTATGAAGAAAAATTTGATCCTATCATCAAAATGAACACATTTAGAATTATTATTTCTTTGGCAGCAAGTCTTGGATGGCATGTTCATCAAATGGATGTTAAAAATGATTTCTTAAATGGAGATTTAGCTAAAGAAATATACATGAATCAACTACTTGGTTTTGTAGATGAACAACATCCTCACCTTGTTAGCAAATTAAAGAAATCACTTTACGGTCTAAACCAAGCACCTTGGGCATGGAATGAAAAGATGGACATATATTTTCAGCTTCATGGATTTAAAAGGTGTAGATCTGATCCAAATCTTTATGTGAAGAAAGTTCAAGATGAGATTATTCTTGTTGCAGTTTATGTAGATGATTTATTCATTGCTAGACCGAATATTGGGATAATCAATAATTTAAAATTAGAACTTAAAAGGGCATTTCATATGAGTGATTTGGGAGAATTAAATTATTTTCTTGGTTTCCAAGTTTGCAGACTACATGATGGACTATTCCTCTACCAATCAAAATATGCTTTGGATATTTTAGAAAAGTTTAACATGCTAGAATGCAAGCCAGCTTCTACTCCTTTTCAATTTGGAATCAAGCTTACTAAAGAATGTACTTCCAAGAAGGTTGATGCTACTTTATATAGGCAACTTGTGGGCAGCTTGGTTTATCTAACTCATTCTCGACCAGACATTTGTTTTGCAGTCAATCAAGTATCTAGATTTATGTAGGAACCTAAAGAAAGTCATTAGTTGGTTGCAAAAAGGATACTACAGTATGTTCATGGAACAATACACTATGGCATCCACTATGGCCAGAAGTCCTCAATTTCTTTGGTTGGATTTACAGATTCAGATTGGGGAGGTGATATAGATGACAGAAAATCTACAAGCAATTATGTTTTTTAGCTTGGATCAAGCCCTATTACATGGAGCAACAAAAAGAAAACTACTACATCATTATCTTCATGTGAAGCAGAATATAGAGCAGCAAAAGAAGTAGGAAAGGAAGCAGTTTGGATTTGAAAACTTCTATTTGAGCTTGGTTTTTCCCAAAGTTTTGCTACTACTTTGTACTATGACAATCAAAGTACCATACAGGTTGCCAACAATCCAGTATTTCATGCTAAGACAAAACATATTGAGCTTGATGTTCACTACATACGAGATCTTGTTCAAACAAATATTGTCCATCTACAATATTGTCCAAGTGAAGAACAAATAGTTGATGTATTTACTAAGAGTATGACTGAAGCCAAATTCTTGAAATTGTGAAAAATGCTTGGTATGTTAGAGGTGAACATTAAGGGGGGATGGTAGTATAATATTCCCCTCTCCCTTGTATCTTCAAACTCCCTTTTGTAATCTTCCCCTCTTCTTTGTATCTTGTTTGTAATATTCTATCCAATCTTAAGGGGGGATGTTAAGGAATAAGATTGTCTAGAAAAGTTAGAAGATGTTTCTAGAATCTGCTAGAATCTTCTAGAGAAGTTACAAGATGTTTCTAGAAGAACTAAAATCTTCTAGAAGGGCTAGAACCTTCTAGAAACTAGAAGCAACTAGAATATGTTCAAAGAAAAAGAACATTCTAGTTTAGAGATATCTAGAATATTAGAAGTTTCTAGATCTTAGATGCATCCAGTATAAATATGAGGCAATCCATTGTGAACAACACTATTGTTGAGGTAAGTTGTTGGATTGTATGTAAGCAAGTTAGATCAAAATAATTTCTTTGAGCCATTTCATAATTTTTTTATGCTCTGTTTTGTCATATTTGTTGTTGTTTTATTATTTGGGCTTGTTCTTACATTTATAACATATATATTCACATTTACTTTGTAGGGTTCTAATTTTAACCAATATTATAAATTTAAGGTTCTCTTCAAAAAAAACCCTTGTTTATATTCATGAAAATGTGTATATATTTATGTTGTTTAACTTACCAAATAAACAAAGCATCATACATATTCATTATCATATATATATATATATATATATATATATATATATATATATATATATATGCTTGTTTATATAGGGTTTTATTTATTTGTTTGTATATATTATTGACAAAGGGCATATATTATGGGTTTCCACTATATAAATATAAAATCAAATTAAGTCATTCAAGGTTTATAGTGTCCTATTTTTTATTAGGGATTTTTGTTGGAATGGACTGCACTCCTATCAGTTTCCACTTTATAACATATGCAATCCAAACACTTTTTTTTCACCCTAATCATTTTTTAGAGTGTTTCCCTCACATATAAAATTTTCACTCTAAACACTTTATAGCATTTGTAGTTTGAACAAATATATGCTACTATTAAACAATTCTCTACTATTAACAAGTATAACTAGTTATGTCACTATGTTCCTCAAACAGCTATTACAATTCAATCATTTGCTTTTTTCCACCATTAACTTGTATACATTCAAGGTTCATAGTTTATAGCTTTGAATTTTAACGATTCTTTCTATTGACTATCCAAATTTAAATTACATATTATCTATATAATGTTGCTTTTATATCTAAGAGTTCCTGAAAGTAAAACACTACGTAGGTCTCAAATCATCTCTTAAAGTGTCTCTATTTTGGTGTGTCATGTAAAAAGAATACGTCTCCATATTATTATTAGCTAGCCCTTCTCTTAGGAGAGTGATGGCTTGCTTCAGGTCTTCATTTTTCTTTGTAATGGCAATGCATACGGCATCTCCTACTAGACCCATAGACATATTAGAGCTCACTTTTCTCACAGTAGTAAGTGCCTTGCTTCTTAGTGTAGGACGAACACATATGTTAATTTTTTCTTCAACCCAATGGACCTCACCCATCATCCCCATCACATTGTAGAGAAACAGTTTTAGGATCTTCACATCATGCGTGTGGGCATGTGATAGATGCTTTTCTCCAATAATCTCATGAATTTTCTTATCTTCACCCTCTAATGGTATGGAGAATATACATGCAAGATGACTATGGAGGTTTCCAATGTAGCAGTCACACACAACGCTCAAGAAGTTCATAGAATCCTCCATTTCCAGAAGACTAAAAAACAAAAAAAAAGCTATATAGTTTTTCAAAAGATTATAAAACAAAACAAATTTATATAGTTGAGAAGTCTTTGTAGTTGCCACTTTGTTCAAAGCAATCTTTGGAATATGCAACCTGCTCAAATGGCTATTTTAGCATGGTCTTTTGTATCTTCACTTGAAGATTTTTCTGCACTAATCAAGCTTTAATTGGACATAAAGTTTCTAATGAGAAACTACATATTCTTCATGGTGTACTGTTATTTATATGTGTATACACATTTATATATAATATATATATAGATTTTATGTCGAATTTGAGTCTGATTAGTGTAATAATATATATAATATATCTTAATTATATATATTGCTACATAATATACATGTATATTATATTACTACATAATATATGTGTGTATGTATATGTCTATGTTATAATATAATATAGATAATATATGTGTGTATGTATATGTCTATGTTATAATATAATATAGATGCAACAATATATGTATTATATCTATATATATTATGATATAGATACATCAATATCTTTTTATTTTTAATATATCTATATATAATCTCTATACATATCAAATATATATGTTCATGAGTAATTCTTCCTACATAAATGTTTGTACATTTATGTGGACGAGTTGTGTGTTGCTAATTTATGTGGACGAGTTGTGTGTTGCTAATAAGGACTACATTGATGACATATTTGTAAAAATCTTGTGTGTTGTTAATAAGGACTACATTGATGACATATTTGTAAAAATCTTGTGTGTTGTTAATAAGGACTACATTGATGACATATTTGTAAAAATCTTGTGTGTTGCTAATAAGGACTACATTGATGACATATTTGTAAAAATCTTGTGTCAATTTCATAGTTATGTAATTATGTTTTAGAAATTTGACTTAGAATATGATCAAATTGTCTATTTCTTTGCAATAAGTTTAATATCTTCATTATAGGCTCACCATCTTATTTCCATGTGTTTCCTCATGTGTATTTATTGTATGTTGATATCCTTTTCTTATGTCTATGTATAAATAAGGAAAAGCAGTCCCCATGGTTACATTTAGAGCATAAAACAAGGTACAAAAATACACAAATACAAGAAAAAGAACCTAAACAACCCTCAAAATGAAAAAATACCAGTAATATGACCTGGAAAAACCCAAATTTGGAAAACTTTCAGAAGAGTGAGGTATTGTTCCTCCTTAAGCCACTATCTTATGAGTTGTTACAATGATTTCTTGCCTCAAATAAGGATTGCAAGGATTGCAAGGATGTCCTCTTGCCTACAAGAAGAATGTATTACACTTACTATTTTCACTCTCTCTGCTACATCCAAAGAAATTAACAGAGATCAGAACTCTTGTTAATCAAAAGAAATATAAAAATCATTTTTAGCATGCCCTCAGCTGATCTGCATACGGTCTACTTTAGCAACTTGATCATACCATACAAGCATATTTACAGAGCACTGAAAAACTATTTTTGCAAGTTGTTGTATCCATAATAAAAATCAGCTAAGGAAATGAACATAAGAAACTTGATCCATTGAATGTGAACATACCGGTGGAAAAAGCATCTCTGCTGTAGGGGTTTTTTTATTATTCTTTTGTTTCTTCATATGGCACATTAAGATCATGCACTGGTGTAGGAACATTTGCTCCTATAGGAGGAGGATTAACTGGCCTTTCAAATACTGCTGTAGGGGATTTTTTATTATTCTTTTGTTGCTTCATATGGCACATTAAGATCATGCACTGGTGTAGGAACATTTTCTCCTATAGGAGGAGGATTAAGTTTGTATCAATTTTAATTCCCATAGCTAGCGGATTACATTTAGAGTAAAATATCAGCATATATATAATATACACCCATAGCTCAATTTGTTTACTCAAGCTTTCTTCTGAAATTCAAAACATAATTTGATACCTGTATAATTTAAGAATATCCCATCATAGGTTCACTTCAAAAAATTCACACTGACATTTTTAATGTGGATTACTTGATATGCATCAATGCACTTGCTTCTTGTCTAGTCATCAATTGAGACAGTCAGAGTTCCATCACAATAGTAAGGAGTATGAGATTTGAGGCCAAAATGAAAAAACTTGAAAAACGGTAGTCTTGTTCAATAACAGAACATAAAGAAATCCTGATGCAACTTGCAAGAGACGAGTTTGAGATCATGCACTCAAACATAATTGATAATGTCTCTTTCCTTTATTTTCAAAACATTTTCCTTGGTCTTCTGCTCTGATGCAGATTTTTCTTTTTCCAGTTGCTTCACACTTGCAGCAAAAATAACCTTTGCGTACTCCCTAGTCAAAAACCAGAACACGAGTGCCATCATGAAGGACAACAAATTGTTATAAATCACAAAACCCCATGTATTCAACCCTATATTGGTAACCATGTGATTAATGTAGACCATCTCCGTAGTAATAGTAATCAGATAAGCAAAAGCCCATGAATAGGCAGGTAGCGTAAATGCAGAATCAGTTGCTACAAACCCAGCTGCACCCCCCAATATGATCAATAAGCTTATGAGGGCATACTTATTAGGCCAAGGCTGCTTTCTAAATGCAGTATCAACAATTGTTACTAGAAGTGGGGTTAAAGATCTGAACATGATAAAGGTATCCACATTGGCATGCTTGAGAAGGCTTATATTAGGGAAAATTGCTAAGAAAAAAACAAAAGCAACAGGAAGGAATTTCTTAGCAATGTCCCACACAAATGGATCATAATACAACAAACCCAATTTACCAAAAACCCAGACACCTATTGCACTAGTCAAATACTGTAGGGCAGTCAGAAGGCCTGGATAGTTGAACTTGGTGATTGCATACTTATTTATAACTGCAAGAAGCCTAGAACACAAGGCATATCCTATAATGAGAGTACTCGTTGCATAGTACTATTTTGAAGACTCTCATTTACTTACCATTTTTCTTCAGATCTGAAAGCGGGTGTGACCCTGATCACAATGCCAGCTCCCGAAGTCTTCTGGGTGTGAGATTTTCACGTCAAATTCAAAATGAAAGTAACTTTACTCACATTCGTGCATTTAAATTTGATAAGAATGACTTGTGTATGCTCTTCACCATTCATTGTTTGTTCATTTTTTGACAGCTGTCTTGCAAACAATATAACACTTGTTGTATAAACAGCTCCTTTTCCTATGCGTAGTTGCATGAACCTACACTAGTTTTATTTGCATGTTTGACACCTGTAAATTAAAAAGGATAGTTGTTTGCTCCATATGTTCATTTCAAGTACATGTAGGATTGCTATGTGAAAGCAGTCCATTGCAACAAAAGATTCTAAGTCTTCAAAGGTATAAGAATATATACCAAAAAGAATACATGACACATTGGGGAAAGTAAACTTCTGTTTTTAAACATATAATCATACACATAAAGTGTCCTAGTGATTAGACACTCAATAGAGGAATTAGAGAAAAAAACATTAAGCATGGTGAACCAAAGCATTTCTGTATGATTTAACTGCTTTCTCCTCCACAACGAATGCATAGACTGTTGTGACATTTCCAATTACCTGTGCCATTGAGTACAATTGTTTTAGGTGTACATTGGAAACACAAAAAAAATCAATCTAAGCACTAACTGTGCACTTGATATTTTTCCTGCCATAGAGAAGTTTTTTTTTTTTAAATGCCTTTCATAGATAGAGGACAAAACACGAACTTTCATCAAATAAGATTAAGGTGCAGAAGATAATAGTATCAGGTAAAATAATAGAAACACCCATACCACTTTGGTAACATCAACACTATGGTTATTTTAAAACAAGAAGTGACTGCACAATCCTTGAAAAGACAGAAAAGGTTTATATTGACATATGCAAGAATCCATAGAAAGGACATCTATTTAAAAATAATCACACTATCTTCCATCAATTTTACATGATACATTAAAAAAGGTGCACATTAGTAGCCCTGCATCATTGCATAATCTAGTTTAACTACATAGTTCACCCTGCCATATTTTCATCTTTAAGTCCACCACAATGCAATGTGGACCATCAATCCTTATGAAATGATGAATGATCTAAGCACATTCAAATTGCTTCATTAAGTCACCATCAATACATAATAGAATATAGTGGGGACTATCATGTCTTAGAAAATAATGAGCGATCTAAGCACAACCTTATGCTTGAAATCAACAACATTACTCTCTATAGATCTTTCACAAACATGTGCATGTTATTTTAGCATGCAATTATTTTGTATGTAAAGATACACATCCAACAACACCAATACACACTCAATGCACAACCATCAACCTTCAAGTTCTACATCTAGCACTTGAAATTTTTGAATAAAAAATCCACATCTTGAAATAATCATTAAACTCATCCAATATTACTTTATATATGGTTTATTTCTCTTTCTATTGTGGCTATTAAGATACATGCCTCTATATTGTGCACTAAAAACACATGCTCAAATGCACATTATTTTCCCTTGTAACTCAAGAATTAGACCATACAGAATAAAACAACATTGTCCATGTGTTATGATTCCAAATGAATGTTACAAATGACAATTCATGTGCCACATATTTTACACACCATACACGTTTGGCACTTGACAATATGTTGTCCACATAGACCTAACTAGTAGTAGTCAACCTCAACCACAAATATTATCATTATATAGTTTATACAAAAGGAAAAGAGAAAGAAAGGTAGAAGACGCCTTCGGGCATCCAACTTGGTAGTTCCACACTCCGATCTAGTGAGTCCAACACTTAAGCTTGATAGGATAGTTTTATCTCATCAACATGCTCCATGCATTTGATGTACTTCATGTAGTCCAAACTTAGCTTAGAAGATAATTCTAATCCTTCTTCTAATCATAATAATTATCATTCTTATTCTTTTATATATGAACAAATTGATTTGATTATCTTTATACTCATGTATGAATAGATGTAGCAATCCTACTAATATATGTTATGGTTTTTTCCATCTTCTCTAACAAGTTCCGTTAGTGCATTCTAATTTTTTTAGTGTTGTTTAAAATATACGCATCATCTAGATATGTTATGAGTTATCCTCTAATTATCTTCTTGTTCTAAAATAAAATCAATGATGCATTATAAGCAAGATATTAATCAAACCATTATTTTTCTCTATCAATAAATGCATAACCAAATATATTCATTAATATACCATTTTCATTTATATGAAGATAACATAAAGATAAAATTGTCTAGCATGAAACGTTATATCTTCAATTTTACTAATTAACTGTATCATTAGTATGAATATAAAATGATGTTCACCATAAACTAAATCATCATGAAACTAGGAGTCATTGAACTCATCATTAGAAGATAAAGAGTGATCACTTTAATTTGTATTAAATATATCATCAATAAAAAATGAACCAAAAGATATAGAAGGACTAGCATGAGATAAATGATAATATCAACCTCATGTGAAGGTAAAATATGGAAATCTATTAAGTGCATGGCACTAAGATCCTTAGGGAAAGATGAATTGGGAGGGACACATGAAGGATAGTACATAGATAGCAAGGGATAGTTATAATGAGGTGAAGAAAGAATATTCCCATTATGTATAACATCATGACATGAAGCAAGATCCCTAGATATATTTTTAAAGGTTAGGGATAAGATACCATCATGTCAAAAGATGTTTACTCATAATGAATCATGTAGACAAATTAAGTAAAGACCTCTAAAATAGATGTGAAGGAATGCATATGATTCATAAAGGGTGAAATATTAGAATTGTTGAGTTAGAAACCTCATTCATAGAACATGTAGCATTATATATGTGATAAAGGAGACAATATCACTGAGGATAATTGAAATTAAGAATCAATACATCATTAGAACAAGCCATAATTCACAACATATACATGGAGGGAGTCCCAAAATAAAGAACCAAAAGGGTCCATAATGAAAATATATAACACGAAGCACAACCAAGAAGGAGTGAGAGAATCTAAACCATAATTAGTGTTGATTGGATCTAAAAAAAAATATGAAAATAATTAGAAATATCAAATATTAAGGAGTTAAATGGACCAAAGAAAAAAACTATAAGGTCAAACCCTAAGAGGTGCAAGATTAATCAATTTCAACAATTTATGTAAGGAAATAAAACACTCCCTACATAAATATTTAGGATAGATAAATGCAATAAAAAATAATAAATAAGTTACATAGGTATAAGAGCTTGGTTTATAAACTTGTACTTGATCAACTCTTAACCATAAATAAAATATCAAAAATGAAACGTGTACCTTGATGTTGGAGAAGAAGATTGAGAGGATTGTGATATAAGATTGATACTAGAAATTTGAAATTGAGTATGAGAAAACTATATTGATATGACCATGCTTAATGAAATATGTGGTTGTGTGTGAACTTGGGTCAAACCCACACTTATGATTCTTATCCATGTACATAATATGGTTCTAACTTGATATTTGTAATTTTTTAACTTCTTATTCACTCTTGTACTTAAGGTCTTTAGATATTCGATATGTGCAATAAAGACTTGTACCCCACACTTACAAAGGGAAGACTTGGTGGTGTTGAAGAAAACTATTGGAACTTGATATGCTAGGAAAGGAATGTGACTAGCTTCCCACCTTTTGCATTAGTCATGCCCATTTGATCTATTCAATGTTGGAGGACTATGCTCTTTCACTCTATGCTTCACATGTTTACATAGATTGTAGTTTTTTGTTGCACTATCAACACCAGAATACTCTTGCATCTATTCAGTTCAAAATTGTAAAGACTCATCCTAGCTTATAGCATAATAGTCACATTAATGACAATTAATTGCCTTACCTCCCAATAGAATTTGTGCATACTTAACCTAGTGGAATTCTTTCTATCAACACTACAACTTATACATCAATTTTTTTAATAAACTTCAATAATTTTGTTTTAGTTATTAAATTCAAGGCAAAATAAAATGATGTGCCACACTATTGTTGATTATGCATACTTCCTTATGACCCAAACTTTGCTTGCTACTACTTTTTTATCCACTTTCTTTTCTCAACCAACATGAATTCATAGTACTAGAGTAAAAATAGATCCAATGGCACTTAGAGCAATTAGACTCTTGAGCTTGAAACAAGATTTTTGCACCCTCTCACATGAATATATTAATTGTATGACAAGAATGGTCACTACTTTTTTATCTACTTGTTTAATTGCTTGAAACAGATCCCCTAGTATCATGGACTATAAAAAGACTTTTCCTTTCCTTTTTCTCCTCTAAATCAAAATGCATCATGCTCTCCGACAAGAACTCGATGCTTGCGTCACTTGTTTATTGTATGTTGATATCCTTTTCTTATGTCTATGTATAATATATCTATATTTAACATAATTTTATTTAATATATCTTTATCTAATACATAAAAAAAAATCAACATTTCAAAACTCCCACCAAAAGAGTTGAGATCATTGGCGCATAGAAGAATAAGCAAGTGGATGAATGCTCAAGTGAAAAATGAGAGAAAACATTCTTTCACATGCTGGGATGACTCGTTAATGAAACGATGGAGCAACCTTAAATTTTCTCCGAACTTGAAGGAGAGGAGGAAGATGGCTAGGTGGTGCACCCCACCTTGTGAAAGAGTCAAAGTGAACTTTGGCGGTGCATCCAAAGGGAATCCCATAAAATTCGGCACTGGATGCACATTAAGAGATGAGACAGGAAGGTTGGTCTGGAAAATGTCCAAAAGGTTACCAACCAGAACAAACAATGAAGCGAAATTTGAATCACTTACTCAAGGAATCTGAATTTATAAATTAAATAATCAAAATATTAGACATAGAGGGGGGATCTTTGATTTGCATAGAAGTTGTCAAGCAGAAAAAGAAGTTGGAAATTACAATCTTGGTTGGAAATCATATGGGATTTGATGCAGTGACTGAAAGGCTTCTCAATCTCCCACATATATAGATAATCAAATAAAGTTGTAGATTTTCTTGCAAACTGGGGAGTCACGCAAGATGAGTATACAATGATCACTAATAATGCAACTGGCTGGCTGGGGCTAGAAGACATTTTGGAGGAAGACTGGACGGAAAGTGATAGATAATTTGGAATGAATACCCAACGAGATCGACGAAACATATCTTCCTTCGACTCCCAAGGTTGGTGTTTCGTTATATTTCGACCACTAAGCAAAAAATGGCGGTGCAATGTAATCCATCACCCTGAGCAGGATATCAGAACTGTAGATGATTCTCTGAAACTACTCTATCAAAAATACAACACTCGCCCCTATAAAATTTGATTGAGAAACAATAAAAGGTCACTCAAAATTTGAACACTTAAATCGTTTGATGGCCAACAAATGTTTGTCTGAAGAGGGATGTTCCTGCGTTGCGAAAGATGTGAAGACCCAAGTCAAGAGGCTATTTCAGATCATCTCAGATGGCACGATGAGGTGATTCTAAAGGTTGTAGATCCCTCAAGCTGGTCGAAGGGACATATCCATGATGGCCAAGTGTACAAACTATTCTTAAATTCTTAATTAATCCAATCCAAGCTTCAGGGAAGAAATCTAGTGCAGAAATTTTAGTTGCCGCAATCTGATTTGAGACCTAAAGCAATGAAATCCATTTCTAATATCAAATTACTCATGGTGAGTGGACATATAGTAGGAATATTTGATGCCAATGCAGTCAAGCAAAATCAAATGACGAATGAAGCGCGCTAAAACTCTATCATGAGGGACTGAACTTTAAGAATATGGAGACCACCTTCTTCTATCTCAATCAGTATGGAGACTACTCGCTCCAACCCAAGCTATCTGAGCTATAGAATTGGCTGAGGGAATTTTCTTTTCGATGTTATTAATGACACCTATGTATTAAGGGTCTTCCTCAATAGAGCAATTGTAATTATCAAAGATACCTCTAAGTAGTACTTATCAAATATATATATGAAATACATACACTAATATATTATAGTGGACTGTTTATAATATAATATATCTTTATCTAAAATTTATTATATATATCTTCGTATAATATGAAACACATGCACTATTATATCTTTATATAATATAATTTAATAGTGGACTATTTATAATATAATATATCTCTATTTAGTATATATTCTATTTAGTATATATATGTATATATTTGTATAATATGAAATGCTTGCAGTAATATATCTCTATATAATACAATTTGATAGTGAATTGTTTATAATATAATATATTTTTGTATGATATGAAATACATGCAATAATATGTATAATATATATACAATCATTGTCTATGTCTATATGTAAAGATAATAACATACTAACTTAGGGTGGATCACCTTTCATGAATTATAGTGAACATGTACTTTTTACACTAGGGTATGACAAACACAAACATCAACGTAAGTATGTTTCACAATTCAGTTAAAAATAAATACATATTGTAAGCCTACTCTACCAAACATCAAAATAAATATATTTCACAATTTAGTCATGTCATAGATTTCATACAAAAATGGCAACTACAAATTCAAATGATCTAATACAAGTTATATTGATTCAATATTTTTTAAACAATCAAATTGAATGCATTCATTTTTTTAAATAGAATCCATTACAATAGGGAAAGTATGCAACCCTCATATTCACAAGGCAACACACTATCAATTTCCTCCATGGGTCATGAAGGGTAGTTTGTTATGAATGAACTTTAGATGCTTCTAAATACATCGTGAGAGATATGCTTTCAATCAGCCCATTTGATTGTTTATATGGTTTATAGTGAAACATTTTATATTAAGGCTTTCATTATGTGTATGTGAAACCATTTATATTAAGGGTTTCATTATAACTATATATTATAATCAAGTCAACACATTAAATCTTTTCAGTGAGTTATTTTTGGTTCAAAATACCACATAAAGGATTTGTGTTGGCATGGATTGCTCTCCCTTTACTATCCACTTTATAGCAGTTTCAATTCGAATACATTTAATCCCATTATAATTAGCTTCTCACCTTAATCATTTTTCAAATGATAGGATTTGCATTTTTATTTATATTATAGATGATATAAATTGAATGCATCTATATCACTCATTTTCTTATGTTAGAGGATATGTACATTTCTATTTATATTACACATTTATCTTTACTTTGCTACAACTCCTGGTAATGTTTTCTTATGACGTAGGTTCAATCAAAACTATGGATGGAGGTGAAAATGTGAAAAGACAATCTGGATGGTAGATAGTTCTATGGTTTTGTGTTTATTAACACGCTACAAATTTTGAGATATTTTCTCTAATGGCTACTAGCTGGATTTCTACAATGTAATTTTTTGTTTTATTGCCAATATGTTCTTATGTTGTTCTAGTTTTAGATAAATTCTTAGTTGTATATGCACTATTGTTGGGATATTTTGATGTTTTTTCATTACTACCTAGATTATATTAAAAAAATTATAGGCATTCAAGATTGGTGAGAGGTTTATAGAGAACCTTTGTATTGTAAGCAAACAATTCAAGTAAAGTCTTATAAGATTTTACTTTGGAAATGACCCACTAGGAATTATGACTTGTTATTTATTGTTCATTCCAAATGTTCTTATTATATTTTATGTAAATTTCTTAATTTTTTATATAATTTGACAAACTATTATATATCCAATTGCAAATTGTTTATTTCTTTCATTTATTAATTCTATTTGTTGAAAAAGTTTGTAATGAGGTGAAAAGTGAATTAGTCAACAACCTCTAAATAATATACAAATAAATGAGAACCATGTTAAGACAACAATTAAATATTGCATTATATCTTCATAAACTATCAGGCATAGCAATATAATTTAGTGGTTTTTTTGTAATGTGTGCAACTACATGCATTGTTAAGTTATTTACTACAATGGAGCTCTAAAAAAGAGAACCCTGAATATATGAGGCTGGTTAAAATTGGAATAGAAATTGAACCTTGAATATACACAAGCTAAAAATTAAATTATCATATATATTTTGATTATCATAAAAATTAAATTATGATAATCATTATGTATGTTGCTATGTTGTGTTGGTAAGTGAGGTGATACAAATATAGGTAAATACATCATGATGTGGATTATGGGCATAGAAAAATTAAAATTACTAATTCAAAATTGAACCTTCAATATATACATGTTATAATAAAACATACTCTCAAAAATTGTGGTTATGTATATACACACATGTATTTGTGTTTGTTTTTATATTTATTCATATATAAATATAAACATATATGTATATATGTGTATACATATGTATGTATGTATATATATATATATATATATGTGTGTGTGTGTGTGTGTGTGTGTGTGTGTGTGTGTGTGTGTATGTACATACATATGTATGTATGTATATATAGATATATATGTGTGTGTGTGTACATACATACATACACACACACACACACACATATGTATTTATGTATATGTATGGGTGATCCCACAATAGTGGTTTACAATTTTTGACCAAACTGGACACTAAAATAAACAAAATTAATTAAATCTTCACTTTCGGGCACTTATAGTGGCTAAACCGTGAGGAATTTGAAGATGATGCAAACTAGAGTTTCGTGAAATTTTGTCTATAGATTCTAAATATATTTTTTCAAAATTTTTGGAATTATATTGCACTTCTTTTTCGATCCCCCTCGAAAACTATTTTTTTTTCAGAAAATAACATTTTTAAAAAGTGATGCTCACCGTATAACATATAACTTTTTTTCCATGAAGGATAAAATTCTAATTCTTTCGAATTTAGATTTGTATCTCTAATGTCTAGTGCTTTCACTTGGTTATATATTATTTTATTAAATATTTTTTATTTAATCAAGTTTCGAAGTCAAACCAATTACAATTTAGACATAGCATGACTGTATAACATGTAATTTTTTTTGTATGTATTGAAATTCAATTTATTTATTTGTTTTGGATCAAGGACTCTAATATCTGGTGCACTCATATGTTTAATTTTTTTTTTTTGATAATCTTCTATTTTTCCACATGCGCAGAACAAAGAGCTTGATTTTTGGTGAAAAACCTACATTCACAAGAAATATAAAATAAATATAATAATCAAATTTAATTTAATTATAATTATAATTTTTGGAAGCTTATAATAAGGAGTACATACTTACAAAAAATTAAATTTTAAATGAATTCATTTGATCCCCAAAGGGTAAATTAAAAGTGGATTTTATCAGCATTTTGATAGGTGTAAAGGAGACTTCGTTATAGGTATGGTTTAAAACTAGTAGGGTTCTATCCAAGGGTCTTGGTCTAAGGTGGTTTGATCAAACCCTATTCAATTGGAATCCTTTAAATGGAACTTTTCAAGGCTTAAATCATTATACTTTCTAAAAATATGTGATTTCAACAAAAATCAGGATCTCCCAGAAAGTGTATACCACTATTGTGGTAGCACCCATATATAAGCATGTACAAATGTGTATGTATATGTATTTTTATGTATATATATATATATATATATATATATATATATTTTTTTTTTATATATATATATATATATATATATATATATATATATATATATATATATATATAAATTAGAATTGTACGAAATGATTCTTAAGCTTCATGGTTGCATGTAAGATTCAACTTATAAAACAAATTACAAATAATTTTTCACTGAAACATACTTGAATAATAGATTGCACAATAGTCAATATGGGCGTGTGTGTGTATGTTGGCAGATTGAAACAATTGAAAAATATTTAAAATAAAATACTCTAGGATAGAATTATATGTTCTATTCTACATAAACAATTCTCAAAACTATATTAAATTCATCGAAACTTACATATTGTCAGACATACTAATCAATTATCCATAAAACTAGGAAAAGGAATTGGTTGCTCATCTTGTGTAGCAACAGATTCATTTCCAAATAGATTTTAAGTGATTAGTTTTGTAACATTTTGTAGGCTACTAGCTATATGAGAAAGCAAACCCTAATTTTCCTCTACATTTAGCTGCAATTATTCTAGGTAGCAGGGGGCAAACCTAACTTATAGATTTCTTAGAGCTACAAGTTCTAGGGACAACAATTTGAAAATTTCCATTAACATGAGATGTTGGGGTGGTAGAGGAGATAGTTTTGAACTCATATCTCTATCTTTGTGTGCTTGATCTACCTGTATTTTAGTTTTCTTTAGTTGTTGAGCAATCTTCATATTCTCCCATTTAGCCTCCTTCTCTCATGGTAGCATGCAATTCTCTGCCATTTTTTATTTTCTTAGTTGCTTCTCCAACCTTATTTGTTTCTTCTCCTCCTTGTTTGCTTCTCATTCTAATTTCCTCTCTCTCTCATCGACTCCCTTTTCCTGTGTTGTTGTTCTTCTATTCCTATTTTTTATGTTTGTTGTTCATTAAGCATATCATTGTACATGCATCTAATGTTAAAATTTTAGGTTTTCTACTTAGATGAACCACATGCTAGTCTAACCTCTTTGAGACATTGAACACCCTTTACATTGGAAGCCTTAGAAATCGATTGAGTGACATTGTATGCAACTCATCATCTTGTGTGCATGACATAAAGGTAACATCTTGTTAACTTGTAACATTGTCATCTTTAATGTCTAACCCATTCTCTACATCTCAATTTTTTGCATTTCTGAAGTAGTGAATGGCCTCCATTGGGTCATGTTTTTTGTTCATATAATGAAAATAAAAACATCCACTTAACTAAAATTTGGTGGGATTACGGTCCCTTAGTTTGTAGCTGCTTCTTTCAACCACTCTAGTTGGCTTGCTTTTGTGGTAAAACTTAAACCTTATCCACTATCTATAGAAAAAATTGATTTAATTGATTGACCATCGGCTAATTGGCTATGTACAACCTCAATGCAATCTCTTTAAACAATAGAAATTTGAATGTCCTACAATTGAATATCAAGAAATTATGCACTGTTGGCATAGATGTTGCACACACACACACACCAATAGGTAGATAAATTCTCATAGAGTATTGTAGGAACCTACCTTTCTTGAAAGACTCCACCGAGAAACCTAAATCTAAGGCAAACTCAATTTGATCCCAAGGCTCGCTTATGTCATGTCTTGATGCACTAGGTTCACTCAGGGTTCATTGTGATTTTGCTATTAAACACGAGGGATAAATGATCATTAAGAATTGGTTGGTATTTGAAAGATAAAAATATAATCTCAGTCTGGCCATTCAAATGTCACTCAATAACTTCATAAAATAAAAATATTTTCAATATTATTTCATGAAACTCAAATTAACTTGCATACATTCAAGTAGATTTAGCATTAAGCATTCAACAACTTCATGGAATCAAAAGATTTGTAATAAAATTCCATGTACATTTATCATTTTTGGAACATTTTCTAGAATATAAAGCATCTATTCTAAAATAAAGCATTAAAAAATATTTAAAAGTAAAATTTCTCCTAGGCATTATCCACACATGCCTCAAGAAATAACTAAACCAAAGCAAATCATTCCATACATCACCAGATTGCTTCACAACTAGGCATCAAATGATGCAAGAGTTTAAAGAAAGGGGGATCATTTGCCACTAGATAGTGTCAGTATGCACCCTTAAACGATGCAATACACAGTCTTGTCCAATAGGAACAAACAATCAGCTACATAAGATTTCATATCAGGAAATAGCTTTGAAATTGGCTCTGATATTAACTAACTTCTAATGAAACACACAAGTTTTTAGTCTGGAATGGAACAAAAAACAAGAAAAAGAATTAAACTTCAAAAAAATTTAATTCTTCAACATCCACAAATTTTGAACTTAAAATAAAATGAAGCAACTCCCGGCCTTTTATATAAAGAACAAGACACTTAGGAAATTCAATTGACACATGAGAGGGAATCCAAGGAACGAATCATAACAAAGCATGTGGCACGTGATAGTTGGAAAGAGAATTTCTGAATAAGTCAATATATTTTGACCTTCTTTAGCACTTATAACTTTGGACTTATGTCTTCAAAACTCAATCAGGAAATCAAACTGGATTGAGCATATCTGTCAAACAAAATGTAGGAACTTCCTCTGTTGGATATCTAGAGTGATCAAGTGGAACTAGTTATTCAAATCCACCGACACTTTTGTTACTACATTCAAGTTCGGGCTTTGGACTAAAATACCCGAAAGTAAATCACCCCAGAGCTAGGCACCCTCCTTCATTGCATGCATAATTCCTGGGTCCCTAGTCTCTCGATTGTTGGTGTTTCTTCGCGATTTTTTTTTTCTTGCATGAGCTTTTAGAGTTCACCACCAAACCTAGTAACATCATCGGATCTACTTGCAATCCAAATTTTCCTGACCATTCATGTACTGAAACATTGTCCAACAACCTATTTCCCCTACACATTAAATTCCATATATCAATCCCTTTTTAAAAACATTAATAAAGCTCTCACTAACATAAAACCATCCTAGTATAAATCAACTTTTAAAGCAACTCATAAATAACATGCTTTAATACATTCTTATGTAATTATCACTTTAGGCGGGCTACCAGACATTTTAGGTATTTGGGAAAATCCAAACGACAAGCTTTAACACTTCAATAGCAATGCATCCTTTACCTGGTACCCAACAACCAACATACTTCAGCTTTACCAAAACAAAAATCATCCATCTATCCTAGTTACCACTAGAACTATTGTACCTCTGAGATTAACTCCCAAACTGCAGCAACTTACCACACTTCACTTAAAACACTCCAATAAACCTGGTATCCCAACACCCGGTATATTCAACACCTAGTACCTTTGAACCATGAATTATTCCAAAGATTTTCACTTTAACATTTTCTCCCCCGATGATCATTAACCAACCAGCACCTGCCATAGGCATCAATTTTTAAAAATTGGGTCCCCAAGCCTTACATTCTTGGGGTGTGTTGTGAGACCACACAACACTCTGCTGGCATGACCAACATTGTATGTTTAGATGAATTAATATTACTATTTCATGGAGTCACATTTTCTCCATGGTGTTTAATTCATCTTCAAATACGAAGGCTTCACTTGGCCTCATGTCTATTTTAAGTGCATTTTGATTTAATGGCCAAATTATTATCCTTTCAAAGCTATTAATAATATTTCTAGGTGTTAATGACTACTTGAAGGCCTTGCTAGAAAGATCTACCAACTCTTCCCTTCCTACATCAATTTAGGGGTGGTTTGACATCCATATAGTCCTTTGTTGTTTGGAATATTTTTTATTGGAGAGGAGATGCTCACATCCAGGGGTTACAACTTGTGGTTGGTGTGTGCAAGGAGGGTGAGAAATTCGATGCATATATGCCTTTCTTCCTCAATTGTCTTGAAGGCCACGTGGTTTCCATGGGCATCGAAAATAAGAAGAGTTATGTTTTTGGGTGACACCCCACCTATGACAAATGCAAAAAAAATATTCCAACCAATTAAAAATAGCTCTTTTATCATTTGGGCATGTTATTGGGCTACTACACACACCCTCGACTCACAATTAGAAATATAGTTCTTGATATGACTTTTTAATTTAAACAAATAGAAACTAAGGATACAAAATCCCATTGCACTTATGCATATGAAAGTTGTGATTCACTCCCTGATTTTGGAGATTAAATGGGGGACACATCTAGAACCCATTCTTGAAATTACCTACATGCCATAGTTTTTGCTAGCTTAAAGACTTGTCTCATCGCATTTCTAAAATTTGTTGGAATCAAATAGGTGCTTGTTCTATAACTTATGTAGGTTATCATAAAAGGATGTCATACTATAGGGACTTACCTTTATTTCTTTATATGTTTCCACCCCTTGTATAGTTTGAATGGCCCAATTAGGATTCCTTTTATGAAAACCTACCTAGCATGAACTCTCGAGCATCCCATCTTTGAATGGGTAAGGCCTACAATGAATGATTGGAGCCATAATAGATTTGAGTTGAGAAACTTGACGTCTATGGCCAATAGGATCCATGTTCTTGCATTATTGGACAATTTCAACTGCCTCCTCCTTAGTTGAAATGGTTCATGGCTCCCTCCATTTGGTGTTGGTAACACCATGTAATCATGACCTCAAACTACTAGGAGACATTCCCCACTTCTTTGTTGCAACCCTTATGGAAATTTTCTTGTCATCAACATCTGTCAATGCACTTTGGATGTCATCATGTGACCAATTAATTTTGTAAACATTTGAAGACCCTAGGTGCATGTCATCTATTTGAGCAATGCCAATAGTTGGTTCTATACCTAAATCATGTGTTGAAGGGTTTGCACATTCCTCAACATCTTGTTATTTGGCCATTGGTGTATCTTCCTCACCAAAGTAAATAAAGTTAACTTCACTCCACAAGTCACTTTAATTATGTGCCTTCTAGGTGTTATTTTTCCCTTTTTACCTCCTACCATATTTTTCAATGAGCCTACACCTCAAGCAAAGAATAGCAATACTTGTAGTATTGTTAAGATACAATCTACAATATAAATATAAATATAAACATTTATGACCTCTACAACAAAATATTATTGAATTATAACAATTGTTTGAGGAACATAGTGGCATAAGCAGTTATACTTGAACAAGTAATAGTGGACAACTATTTAATAGTAGGATATATGTGTTTAGACTACAAATGTTATATGTGCGGGAAGCATTCTAAAAAATGATTATGGTGAAAATAAATATGTGCTCAGGCTACAAATATTATAGTGGAAACTAATAAGGCTACAAATATTATAGTGGAAACTAATAAAAGTGTGATCCATTCCAACAAAAATCCATAACATGGAGTTTATAACAAAAAACATTTAGACAACATGAACCTTTAATAACTTAATTTGGTTATATATATATATATATATGTATGTGTGTGTGTGTGTGTACATGTACATATATATATATATATATATATATATACACACACACACACACACATATGTACATACATACATATTATGGAAACCTTTATTATATACTCCCTGTCAATAATATATATAATGAATAAATAAAACCTTGTATAGATGAAAATATATATGATAACATGAATATGTATAGTTCTATACATTTCAAATGGTAAGTGAAATGAGACAAATATATACACAATTTCATGAATATAAACATAGGTTTTTTGAATTAAACCTATAACAAAAGAGAAACCTAAATTTATAATACTGGTTAAAATTGGAACCCTATAAAGTCATGGCATTCCATCACCATGAGATCACATTTCTTTGAGGCATTTTTTTCAAACAATTCATTGCCTTGTGTATGGCTTGTCATGGAATTCCATCACCATGAGACCACATTTATTTGAGGCATTTTTTCAAATAGTTCAAAATACCAACAAAAAGTGTTATTGGTTGTTGGAAAACATTGGGTGTTTATAAAATGGTGCCTTTCATTACATTCCTACAGTCTAAATAACAAAAGCTTTTCAAGACATTCATACTTTTTTGTAAAATTCCAGGTTGCAAAACAACACTTTGCTTTACAAAACTTGCAACCCATAGAATAAAATAAGTAACAGGCCAAAGAATTAGAAACCCCTTACCTCAATTCGGTTAGTTTTGCATCTCCCCCACCTGCAACTCTGCCCTGTGCTTTGCAAACTTTTTCTTTCAACCTGTAGAATGAAAAAACCCACAACACAATGAGACTTGCAAAATGAAAAAACTCTCAACACAAAGCGTTTTCTAAAATGAATAGAACTATTACAATTTAAAATGCCTAACTTAGTGACATCAACCTTGGGACTATGGATAGCTTCTCCCACAAGACACCACGCATGAGTTGGGATGAAGGGCCCAGGAAAAACAAATTGATGGTGTCGTTATGGGCTCCCTTTTGTTTCCATAAATTTTCCCCCCGTTTGTCAACTTCGTCACTTTTATCCCTCATTTGGTGGGCCCTACATTATGCCATCCCATCATGTTATGTATGTTTTTATGTGTTCTTGTACATGTTACATGCCTATGAGCGGTGTCTTTTGTCAGGAGATTAGATGTGCCCCTTAAACTAGCATATATATCTTTCAATAATCTATATAAATAATGCCGAGAAATATTTTGATATTAATATTAATATATTATATTATTCATAATTTTATTAATGATTTAGTTTAATTAGAATAAGTATTATATTATTGTATTGTAATATTATATTATATATTATTTTTTAATTTTGTATATTTCTCATCATTATATTTATATATTACTAATATTAATATTGCATTATTAATATTAAAATTATTATATTATTTTATTATTATTTTAATATTATATTATCATTATTAAAATTATTATATTATTCTTATCATTATAATATTAAATAATTTTGATTATTAAATTATTTTTATTAATATATTATTATTGATATTAATATTTTAACATTATAAATAATAAAATATTTTTATTATTAATGTTATATTATTATTAATATTAATATTACACTAGAATTATATTATTAAATTACCTGGTTGTTGAAGCAATTGCTTTAGAACAAAACCAATAAAAGTTTACAATGAAAACCTGTTGTATGTGATATTGGAGTAGCAATTTCAAGAGATCTGCATATCTTCACAAATAGCTTTCTAAATTTAATATTACTCCCAATTTAAACAAGAGTTGCAGGGCAACGAAGTTTATGCCAAAAAGTTATAGAATAGTTATGTTTTAATTAGTTGTGTTTGATAAGTTTTAGCAACAATGTTGATAAAAACAAATAAATAAATAATCAATTAATCAATGGAACTGCATCTGGAGGTGGTGATCAAATAATAAACCAAATCAAAAGGAACAAAAGATGCCTCAGGCCCCAGATGTATGACTCTCATGGTCAGATTTGTGCCACTAGGATACAAATCATAGATATTATTCAACTAGTTAACATCAACAATAATTTCAGACACAGATGTGGCCAGATTTGCATTACAATTAATAGTCTACTGGTTAACATCAATAATAATTTTGGACACATCCAATAAAACATGCCTATCTAAGTTGTAAAAGGACATTTTAGATGCAAATCTGTTAATTGGTGTTGGTTCATAAATAGATTATGTTTTTTGAAAAGAAAGACTACCAGAATTTTGTGTGAATTTCCTATTGAAAGCTAAGAGTGATTGCATAAGATCTTGATGTTCAGATAAATCAGTTCAAAAGCTTATCTGGCTTTGATGGTAACTGAAATATTTTGGAGTGGGTATTCATTGAAATGGTTTGAAGACTGGTTGCATTTACTTATATTTTGTGAGCTTGGTTTGATTTCTGATCTTAGAGTTAGTAATCTTTGAGTTGAAAATGTTGTTAATTAGAAGCCCATCTCTATGATGACTGACATAAAATAATGTGTGGAATTATCACCTAGCTTTGTGCTATTCAAAGCCTTGAATAATCTACTTCAACCCAATCAATGGAATTACAAGAATTGTGGTCCTGACATGCATTTGTCTTTGGAGAACCTAAAGGGTTACCATTGCAATGTATATAAGATTATGTGATTCAGCCAATGCTAGAGAATGTAACCATAATATCCACCCGTATTGGTACTCTTTCCTCTAAAAGACAAAAATAGAAAAAAAAAAATCTAAGATCTATTCCAATTAGTGTCATTCAATTGAGCATAGGTCCTTACTCTTCACCAATTCAGCAAGTTCAAAAAAATATGGGCCTTGGGAAAACTTTGTATTTATTTTCAAGAGCTGAATAAAATTACTATCAAGGATATATTTCTTATTACAATCGTTGATGAGCTCCTGAATGAACTACATGGCACCTGCTTCTTCTTTGCTTCTTCTCCAAGCTTGCTTTATGATTGGACTATTATTAGATCATAAGTTTGATTGGTTTGTTACCATATAATAATTATAAGTTGCAATAATGGAATTGAAACTTGATAAATAATTTAAAATAATAAGTTTGATTAGTTTGTTGCCATATAATAATTAAAAATTTGAGAGAATAAATTGAATATATTTAAATTTGAAAAAATTAATATATTTTACTTTTAACCTCATCAACACTTTTTTTCCATGTAAAATCCTTGTTTCATAATGTTGGAAACATTTTGGGTGGTTATCTTTTACCAAATATATAAATTTTAAATCACTATTTGTAATTATTTTTAAAAAGTTTTTTAAAAGAATTTCAAAACAATTTTAAATCACTATTTGTAACTATTCTTCAAAAGTTTTTAAAAAGAATTTTGAAACTTTAACTTTTTTCATAATAAATGTATTCTACAAAATCAAATATTAAATGAGAAGTGGCCTATAAGTTGCCTTGTAGCAAAAAAAGCCAATAAAATTATAAAACAAAAATATTATGTTCAAATTGGGCAAAATCCGTCCTCATCACCTAAAACAAACCTAAATTGTTTTAGCCAATGATGTTTGAAGATAGTGGGAGGGCCTTGCCTAAATCCTTTCTTTTAAAAATGAATAATGATTATATTAGATAGTAATAAAATGTTTATATTTTTTTATTTGAACATTCTTTTAATATATAATGTTTTTTAAAATAATATATAATATATATAAAGGTAAGTAAGAATTTTATATTATAAAATAATTAATATTTAAATTTATTAAATTTAATTGGATGAGTTTAAGTGATAAATTAAGATTTTTAAATAATTTTTTATACAAATGAATATTCATTACTTGTTTTAATATCTTTTTATTTTTAGGTAAAAATACATTTTAAATAAATAGCAATGAAAAAAGGTAAACCACTATATAGCAAGATTAATTTAATATATTAGATGTTAATTTAATATAATATATATTAAAAATATTTAATAATATAATATATTACATAATTTAAAATTAAAATATAAAATTAAATATTATTATCTAATATATTAAATTATATATTAGATATTGTATATGTTACATATTATATAGTATATATATTATAATATTATAATATGTTGTCAAATTAATAATATAATATATTAAAAACACATTATTTTTTAAATTTGTTATTAGATTATTTTATATATTTGAATTTGTTATTTTAATTATATTTTATTTAAGATGTGACAAGTAAATAAATGTATAGAATGGAAAACATAATCAAATTTTTTTAGCCAATAAAATTGAGCAAAAATAATTTTTGGAATTTGAAAAGTTAAAAATCATGCATTTAACTTTAAGAAAATTAAAATATAATGTATTAAATTTAAAAGATAATATATGAAAAAGAAAATAATGAATTTTGATTGGATGCAAGCAAAAGATTTAATCACTAGTTAAAGCACAGGTAGTATCTTTAATTCTTCTTCCCCGCGAACAAATAATTAATAAATAAAAAGTTTGGCATTAATTTTTTTTCAGAATTGCATCTAATATTCATTCTCTTAAAATTCATTGGTTATCAAATATTTTAACCAGGATATATAATAATCAAATTCTATGTCGAGTGCCAGCAAATGACACAAAAATAATAAAATCAAATAGTTTCAGCACTAAAAACAATGCACACAACTGCCATCAACTTCGTTGATGAATATTTAGCTAACAAAATAAAAAACCGCTTTATTATTATTAATGCTTTTTAATAACGAATATATCTTTATTGGCAATTAGAGGAATTTCGTGGCGTAACTACTCGTAGACCTAACATTTATTTGTATTTCCCAAACCTCATATTTATGCAAACCTACTATGTTTTTATGTAACTGCACTTTACCCAAGGTGATTATTTATTAATTTAACAAGACTCTATTTTTGTGTATACGGAATCTTTCAGCTAATGCTGTGCGACTGTAGGAAACGCCTCTCGGCGTAATAATCGGGGCCCAGGCACAGAGCTTTAGGCCAAATAGGATCAAAACACCCTTAAAATAACAAAATACAAAACAGAGAGCTATAGGCTAAAGCTTGTAATAGCAACCCAGTCAAACTAAAAACTCTCCGCTGGTTTCTGGCAGATTTTGATGTTCGCACGCTCGTGGCCTCAAATTTAACAGGTACTACAACAATCTACTCAATTCAAAACTCATATTCATGCTAAATCAATCCCGTTCATTGTAGAATTGAAATCAATATGTTCTATAGTGACTTGTCCAAAATTTCCTCGGCGTGGTTCTCTTCGATGCTATTATTCAAATTCATTTTTTAAATCACCAGTAAGAACAATGCCCATCTCCATCCGTTCAGTTTAGAATGGACAGTATGATGATGATGGGTAGATTGAGAACGTATAAGATGAAGTGATGCCCTTGAACAATATGAGGGTCATGAATGCTTCCCAAACCAGAAAATATTTTCATTTCTACCCTTTGGATCATTGTCACAGTAGTAGAAATCATGGCATCGAATGATTTATTCAATGTGTAAACATAGAAGACAGTCTTGACTCTGAACCATGAATTGGGTGGGTTTATATGTAGGCACTGAGGGTTTATTAGATGGAAAGAAAATTATTAGATTAGAATGATTTTAAACACTGCATATGGAAGACACGGCCTGATAGGCAATTGGGTTCATGAAGTGAGTGGGTATGTATTTGGGCGATTAGGGTTTATAAGATGGAAAGGATATTTTCAGATTAGTAGACTGATTTCAAACGATGCATATGGAAGACATGGCCTTCAAGAAGAAGAAGAAGAAGATACAGAAGATGAAGTAATTAAGGCCTTCCATGGAAGTCAAGATACGATGTCTAGTGAAATTGGATTTGGGGCAAGTAATGAGGATAAATTTGAATATGAATACGAGCATCCAAGAGTCAAGGAAGCTTGTAGGCTCATCAAGTTGCAGCATATGTGGGAAACAAGGCTGGAGAGGGACCTCAGGCGCACGGTTCGCAAACTAACTCCTCAACAGGTTTGTGCCGTGCTTCAATCTCAGGAGGATGAGAGAGACGCTCTCAAGTTCTTTTATTGGGCAGACAGGCAATGGCAGTATCGACACGATGCTGCAGTGTATCATTGTCTTCTTAGGATTTTGAGCAAGGCCAAGCTCTGCCAGGGGGCTCGTAGAGTTTTGAATTTAATGATTAGAAGAGGGCATGGTTGCCTTCCACTGACATTCAATTATCTAATGATTTCATACAGTCGTGCAGGCAGATTGTTGGATGCCCTAAGGGTGTTGAAACTGATGCAGATACATGGTGTTAAGCCTGATCTCTCAACTTACAACACGATCATCCATGTGCTTGTGATGGCACAAAATTTAGATAAGGCCCATAAATATTTCACTGAAATGCAGCAGGTGGGAATTGCTCCTGATATTGTGACGTTTAATATTCTTGTCAAGGGGCTGTGTGAAGTGCATCGATTGGATGATGCTCTGCAGCTGTTGAGAGAGATGCCTTTTAGGGGTTGCCCTCCTGATAATGTTACCTACCACACAATACTGAGTTTTCTATGCAAGCATAGGAAGATAGATGAAATACGAAACATACTGGGAATGATGGAGGAATATGCACTGACTCCAGATCAGAGCACCTATTCTGTTCTAATTCACGTGCTTTCAAAATCTGGTCATGGTTGTGAAGCCTTGCAATTTCTTAGGGAGTTGGAAGAGAAAGGCTTCAAGGTCAACATAGTGGAATATAGTGCAGTGATTAATTCATTTTGTAGGGATGGAAAGATGGATGAAGCTAAAGACGTTGTAGACGAGATGGTTTCCAGGGGGCTTATACCTGATATAGTTATATACAGTACAATAATCAATGGTTTTTGTAGGATAGGACAAGTTGATTTAGCTAGAAAGCTGATTCACAACATGCTCCAGAAGGGGTTGGAACCTAACACTGTAATTTATACAGCCCTGATGAATGGACTCTGCAAGATTGGCAATTCAATGGAGGCAAAACGGCTTCTTGAAAACAGTGAGGATGATTTGTGGACACCCAATAGCATCACATATAGTGTAGTTATGCATGGGCTTCGAAGAGAAGGAAAATTGACAGAGGCATGCCTACTTGTGAGTGGGATGCTGCAGAAGGGATGCTTCCCTTCTCCCGTTGAGATTAACTTGCTGATACATTCTCTATGTAAGAAGCATAGACCTGATGAAGCAAAAAGATTCATGGAAGAATGCTTGAGAAAAGGTTTTCCAATCAATGTAGTTCATTTTACCACTGTAATCCATGGGTTCTGCAAGGAAGGAAAGATAGAAGAGGCTCTTTCATTGCTGGATGACATGTATTTGACCAAGCGCTATCCAGATGCTGTAACTTATACAACTTTGATTCATACATTGGGCAAGACACATAGACTAAAAGAGGCTACTCAACTCACACTAAGAATGTTGAAGAAGGGTGTGCCTCCTACACCCCTAACTTATCAAATTGTGATCAACATATTCTGTGAGAATGGTATGGTGGAAGAGTTGTGTCAATTACTGGAACAGATGATGGAGAGAGACAGCTTTAGAGATGGTTATAATCTGATGATTGAGAAGCTTTGCAAGGATGGAAAGCTGCAGGAGGCCTTCAAATTTCTTGGCAAGGTGCTCCGAACAGCTTCTCGTACCGATGCTGTCACATGCCACACTCTGATTCAGAGTTTTCTTAAGAATGGTCAACCAACAGATTCCTACAAAGTAGCTTGCAGAATGTTTCAAAGAAACATGATTCCTGACATTCAGATTTGCAGAAAAATAAAAGAAGAACTGCTATTGGAGGGAAAATCATGGGAAGCAGAGAAGCTCATGGAGAAATTTGTGGAGAGGGGATGCATCTCACCAGTTTCTATATAATCGGACAAACATGTAAACCCAAAGATTGTTTATCAGAAATCTTGATATAACTGTAATCTGGATAATTCATTCATGGGACCTAAATCTGGAAGCAGTATTGTCCTAAGCTAATACCTGTTGGCATTGAAAAATATTAATGATATCAAGTTGTCACAGTCCATGAGATAATGAGACATGTTTTTGGAAACAAGTTTGTGGAAAAAATTTATCAACATTTTAATCATACAGCATGATCCATCATTAGGGTAAGGAAAGATATATGCGGATTATGGGCTAGAGATCCTTATATAAATAACCCTTGTAAAGTATATTGATGCCATTATAGGGGAAACGAAAATATCAAATTCACTAGCCATTACATGCCATTAAAGGAGATACAATAATATTGAATGCACTGGTCGTTACTATCAATAAATCAGATACAATCACCGTTTTGAAATTATTAAATGATTTTGCTCCTTATTTTTAGCATATTGACAGTTGGCTTTGATTAGTTAAATGATCAGACGATTTCATTGGAAAAGTGGAACATGACTCAGTAAACACAATAAGCAGGGTGCAGGCATCTGAAGTTGGAAATTTGGAGAAAAATGAAGGTTTTGACAGTTTTATGCAAAACTGCCAGTAATTGTAGACAGTTTTGTAATCATCAAGGCAGTACAAAAGTGGTTGTTTCACGACTGTTGAAAAGCAGCGGTTTCCTCATGCATCAGAAACAGCCAGTAATGCCCAAGAATGCTTTGAATTCCTCTTCCATATTGTTTTTGATGATTTTTGAGATCCTTGAGGGGATTGTACAAGTTTCTTAAACATGTGTAAATGCCCATAGAGGTACATGAAAAGGATTTGAGTTGAATTGTTTGAATTCTAGGAGAGTTCATAGGCTGAACTGACTGTCATAGGCAAAGTACAGCTCCAGTAGTGTGTAATAGAGCTGTTGTAGTGATCTTGGGAACTGAAATATGTTGAATTTAGCTGGTTGTGTGCCTAAGAGGCCTAAGATTGTATTTCACATTGAAGATAGCGGATAAGTGAGTGTTTTGCCTCTCTTTTTCTGGAGTTTTCACCTGGACTTTGGGTTCTCCATGGGAAATCCTTGTGTTTCTATTGCTCTCAATTTCTTTTAACTTCACTGTGATTTACTTGCTTAGAAGTTGTAGTTTATTAATTCTTCATAAGATCTGTATATGACAACTTGTTGTAAGGCATAGGTTTCTCTAGTTTATACATCAGGCTTCCATGAGTGGCTCAGACCTAATCTCTCGTTTCTATTCAAGTATTTAGAATACATGCTAATCTTCACTGCCACCCTTAGACACCTTTTGTATTGTTAAAGATTATTTTGTTAGTTGTTTGCATATACTAGTCTTTCATTGTTTGCTGAACTATAATGAGCGATTGTGAAGCTATGACTTCCAGTTGTGATTCCACGGCCTTCTGTGATCTTATGTTTATTTATTGTTTCTGAGTGGTCAAGGAACTATAAAATGGCTAGTTCCGTTCACTTGATTTTAAGGCATCCAATCCTCTTACAAGTGATCTGAGATGTATGCAAATATGTTATTACATTACGTAAGGCATAAACCCATATAAGGTATGTAATTCTAATACAACTTTACACAAAAGTCTTGGATCCATCGTTATGCAACTACATGCGGTCTATGATTCTCCATGGTCAGCCCTTTGCACATTGTTTTTCCATTGCTAACACAAATATATCTGTCTAGGATCTATACTAGTGTGAAGGTTTTCACTAAATGTTCATTTTGATCTCAAGTTTTTATTATTTGATTTTTCTGTCATATTCTCTCTTCAGGGTTTGGTTCTGTGTTTGTGCTTGATTTGAATACTTGTTTTGATGACTGCATATGGCTCAATAGTTTCATAGGATTTGGCTTTGCCGTTGCATGCCTGATCTTTTCCTGGTTTGAGAGAAATACTAGTTCTGCTCTCCTGTTGTTTAGGAATTTTTGTTTGGTATTCAAACCCCCAAATATTTATAAGCATGCTTGTGTGATTGTAGACTGCAGGGGGATGCTGTCATTGGAAGTAGGCTGTAAACATGGACTGTACATACAAAAGGGCCGACTGGTGTTGGAAATTTTTTAATACTCACTTATCTGACAGGGGCCTTGTGGTTTCCTGCTGACACTATGCTTGTCTTTGATGTCTATATTTTGGAACAGTTGCTTTAAGGGTGTTTATAGATCGTAGAGGCTTTTGACAGCATTTTTAAGTAGTGTTAAGCTCTTCTTGTTCTCTTCACAAAGCGTTTGTCAAAAGTCCTAAACCATTTCTGTGGTAAGTGGACTTAAATCTGCTTATATAAACGCATTTGAAATTTTGAATAAACCTGTTTGCAAGATTGATTGCATCCATGTCTCGGATGATGTCCTTACAAAATTAGGGATATTTACATTGGTAACTTTATCATGATGTTTTGCCAGTGGAAATTAATAATTAATAAATCTGGTGACTAATAAATTTGAACTAGCCATTAGGCTTAGAATTTGAGGGAACTAGCTGATAGGAACTAGTTGCACCACCTTATTAACTACCCAAGTCTTAACAAATTAAAAATTAATTAGATTAACAATTTAACATACATTTCTTAGGAACCTGAATCATACCTTAGCTTGAGAATGGTTGGTTTCCATCCTGACAATGGATCATGGACTGTGATCTGCAATGTGACTTCTTCTGAAGCATTTGTCTTATTTTCATGGACCATGGAGCCCTCAAATCGCTTATCACGATAGTTTTTTAAGCGGCAGCTATGTCCTTACTCTTGAAACAGATCAGCTGCTTCAATGTAAATACTTAACATGGCTTTGATCAAACTTGAACCTAATTATCTTGAATATTTAAAAAGAAAATTATTGCATATTTTCAAGAGAAGAACAAATGTATATGGTCATGTTTCCAACTACTGCCAACAAAATAAAAATGTGAAACAGGTGATGAACTCATTAATTTAGGGTAAAGATACTACGGTTATGGTTAAGGCAAAGAAGAGTCTCACGAAATAATTATAGTGACTAAGAAGCTCCCCTGCACAAACATGCCCAGTTACATCACAGTTAGTCTCTCAAACCTCTGTTCTCCTAAACTAAAGAGGATAGAGGTTCCAAAACAGTGTTCTGACAAATGAAGAGTTAACAACTGCTAAGCTAGCTCATTCTAAATCCATGCGTTTGCAAAGTCTATTTATGAAGGCAGATCTGGTCATCAAGTATAATAATGTAGAGAAAGCAACAAAATGACCTGGAAACAAACTCCGATGAATGTGCTAGGGGCCCCAGATAGAGAAAATGTAGACCCTACTGAACTCAGTTCTTCAAGAGTGGTCATTGGTAAGAATGGGTCACAAAGTTCCCAATAGCAGGCAGTCAGTCTTTCATGTAGGCTATCAAGGTTGGAGTAACAGAGTCAGATAAAGTGAATTTGCCACCCCATCTGTCCAACCAAATTTTTTTATAACATTGGAGGCATTGGTTTTTGTTGCACAGATATCAGTCTAAAGTGGATGTTTTTGCTATTTAGTGACTTTGCTTTGGATGTACCAAAACTCATGTGACTAAGGTGGTCTTCTAAAAAGTTGGAAGTGATTTTCATTTTCCTTGAGCAGACCTCTACTTATAGGGATGTACCTCCATGGATTAAGAAAGGTATCAACTGACAGTACCTCTTGTTGAATCACTTTGGAGTCATTGGTCTATTGGCAGGGGTTACTGTTAAGTTAATCTTTAGAAGGCAGAGTCAGCTAAGGTGGTTTGTGCACATGGGGTTTGGCATATTGTGGGAACTTGAACCTATCGTTGATAGTGTAGATTTGAGTTTGAAACTCAGACTATTCTCAATGAAGCTACCTGCAATGGATTGAGTTTTCCCATACAGGGTCTTCAGTGGAGACATTGTAGTCTTAGTTATGTGGTCCTTTGGGAAATTACTACTCAAGGAACCAGATAATGCTCAAACTCCATTCACAAGCATGTGGAGGATGACATGTTAAAAGAGTTGCCACTAATAATTGCATGTGTATGACTGAATGAACTTGTAAGCAGTAAACTATGAAAATATCCCATATGCTTGCCTTTCTTGCAGCGCAGTTGACCACCAGATTAAAGGTTGCCGCTTAAGGAGATCAGAACGATTAAGTAAAATTATGGCGGCCAAGTTTAGGTGAAGGATAATTTGAAGTAAGATGTTGAAGCAGGCTTGCTAAATATCTCTACAAGTTTCCTTCACAAAAACTGTTTGTGGCGAAAGTTGCAGCTCAGACTCCTGCCTTTGCTTGAAGTGTTGAAATATTTCCTGTTGCTACGAAAGAGGGTCATCTAGTGTTTGTATGTCCAAGGTGAGCAAAATGAAACCTTTTTGAAATAAAGTGCTGTATTTCAAGGATCTTCTACAATGGATGGTCCCAAGCAATGGGTTGTTAAAAGGAATGTATCGATCACGGCAATGGTATTTGATTGATTAATGCTTTTGAAGCATGGGGAAATTCTGACACCCTTTTGGGTTAGGCACATAAAAATCTTAGATTTTTACTTTTTGCGGAATTAGACTTGTGTGACTTTTACTCATCTCGTAGGCGACTTTAATGACACTACACTAATAGTATGTTTCTTCATTTATAGCAGTAATAATTACAAGGCAAGGGAACCCTCTTAGCACACAAACACCTTGAAGTATATGTATTCTACTAAGAAATACTTGAAGGTGCTTGTGTGCTAAGAGTCCCCTCGCCCTAAAATTATTATCAACATAAATGAGAAAAATAGTGTAATGACCATAGTAGCATACTATTTACATGGTTTGGCAAAACTGAAAATGGAATTCAAGAGAAACAACAACCTATCTAGCTTAACTTTTGAATAGGAAGTTTTGATTCAAAAGAAGCTCTTCTACAAAATAGTTATTTTGCTTTTGATTAGTTGGATAATGAGGAGATGACTCCTAACACTCATTTATGAATCGTGTATCCTATAATATTTCAGATCTAATGGACCTCCCCTAGAAGTATTATATTCAATATACTCAACTTCAATTTTCAGGTTTGGACATTCTCTATTTACAAGAGGTTAATATTTAAGTTTTTTTGTTTTTTGTAACTTGTCATTTCATTGGCCTTCTAGTTATTTGTTGTGTAGTAACCATGAAGCAAGCCAGGATAGTATTGTCACCATTCTCTCTCCTATGTGGCATTGACATTTAGTTGACGAAGGATGTGACCCCACCAATCAAGTATTGTGGGCGCTTTTGAACATTAATAATAATTCCTTTGGAATTATTAATGCTTATGCTTTAAATGATGTTGAGAGATCTTCTCTTTGGAGATGGATTGCTAATTCAATGTTTGCCGACATGGGTTTTTTGTGAGAATTTTAAATATGATAAAAATGGCCTATGATAAATGTGGGGATTTACTTATGTGATGGAGAACTGCTGAAAGAGAGGCTTTGTTTGTTATACACAATAAATTGGGACTTTTTATCCCAATATTGGTCGTTGCCGAGATCATACAATGTGGTATACTTAGAGTAATCTTAAGAGCAGGGCCAAACAAAGTACTTGAGCATTTTGATCAAGCAATGATTTCAACTTCTTCTTTTTTTACTTTGCCAACTATTTGTCTCTACCATTGGAGCCTTTGTCAAATGTTGTCCTTCTAGATAACTTTCCAATAGTATTGAGTGGCAATTTGCCAAACCCAAGGCCATAAAAACTCAATTCTTTCTAAACATTTCATTGCTCAATTACAAGGCCATGTCAAATCACATTCAATGTGTTAGGAATTTGGAGCCATGAGACTAGATGGATAGCCTAGTGGAATTATGATCACTTGTACTTATTAGTTCCTCTCCATTTATGAGCATTAGTTGGCCCATTTTTGCCATTGGTCATACGAGGCCACTACATTGGAGCTTCATCAAGCCACCATTGCTTTGGAAGCACAATTTTTTGATTTGGCTACTCAACTTTGAGTGGTTCAACTTTGCCATAAAAATAGGTTGCAAATGCTTAGACTGTGTGTGGAGCTCAAATAAAAGATCTACTTCACTTGCTCAAGATTGGAGACAAGGTGAAAAAATAATTCTTTCAAGCTCTACATGCTCGCCATATATCTCAAACCATTAAGCAAATCATGGAAGGGAAACAACTTTTTAATGAGCTTCCTCACATTTTACAAGCTTTTATTTGGCACTTTGAGCAAGTTTTTACTACCAAAAAATACACTCCGGCTAGGTTAGTTGCCTTGCAATAGTGCCTAAATGTGGTTCCTTGCCAAGTCTCCAATTCCCAACATATTCTTTATGATCAATTTCTCATCGAAGAAGATTTGCAAGAGGCTTTATTTGCAATGTCTAGCAACAAAGCACCTAGTTTGGATGGATTTCCCTATGAATTCTATAAAGTCTTTTGGGATACAATGGATGAAGATCTTCATAATGTGTGTTTTGAGGCTTTTTATTCTAAATATTTAAGAAATTTAATCAATAAAGAGATATCAAATTCATACTTAAAGTTGACAACCCTAAAGAAATTTAAATTGGTGGCCTATCACTTTGTTGAATGTCTTATAAAAGATTATTGCCAAGTCTTTGAATTTTAAGCTTAGGCCTCTTCTTCCTTAGCAAGTCGCCCCTAAATAAATTGGCTTCATCAAATCCAAATTTATTTTGCATAATATAACTGTTATTTGGGAAAGAATGAAATGGGTTTGACACTCTCAACAATATGTCATTTTTATTAAAATTGATTTTGCCAAGGCTTATGACCACATTGAGTGGCCTTTTAATCTTGTCATGGTTCAAGCACTTAGTTTTGGAGGTTGCTTTATTCAACTTGTATAGATGTTGTTTGTTGATGCCTTGGCTTGTAATACCTTTAATAGTCAAGAATCCAAACCGTTTGAATTTTTTGGTCCATTTTGTCAAGGATGTCCTCTTGCTTCAACGCTTTATGTGCTTGTAGTAAAAGACTTTTACTATTTATTGGCCCATGTAGTTTCTCAAAAACAAGTTAAGGGGATTGCGCTTTTTAATTCTCCCAATCAATGGTCATTTTGCGAATGATTCATTCCTCATTCACATTGCAGATGAAGATAATGTTAATCATGTTATTCATTACCTTGATACTTTTTGTTAGGCCTCTAAGTCAAGTATCCAATGGCAAAAGACTTTGTGCTATAGGAAATCTTTTCTTCCTAAGCCAGGTTGGTTAGATAATTTTGGTTGAAAATGAATTGATCATGGGAAGTCTTTGATTTCTTAGGCATTCCCTTTTCTTTTTAAGCTTCTTTGGTTGCCCTTTGGCAAGTTGTTGCCAAGATTGAGAAGAATTTCAATTACTAGATTACCAAGCCTCTTTCTTTGGCTAATAAATTCCAAATTTGTTCTAAAGTTTCAATGGCCACTCATGTTTATTACTCCTCTTTTTGGATGCCTTCAAAAGCCTCTTGTTTAAAGATTGAAAATTTTCTTAGAGACTTTCTTTGGGCCTTCAGTCATGGGCATAAAATATTTCATTGTGTTGATTAGGAGTTATGTTATTACTTTCAATCCATTGGCAAGGTATTGCTCTATGTGTTAAATGGATTCTTGAGGCTCTTGAAGGAAATGAATCTTGGAAAATTATCATCAAGCATTGTATCAATTCAGATGTTCCTTCCAAATGACCAACTTGTAAAGGGCTAGATCATGGCACTCCTCACCATGAGGGAGCCAACTTTGATTCAAGACACTTTTGTCATTCAAAGAATTTGGAAAAACTTTGGAGGCCTTGGTTTTTGTAGGCAAGGAATGATTTCCAAAATAGCCTTTCAATAATCAATAATCTATTTAGCGATCTCCTATTCTATCTTGTGAAGATTCCCCTCTAACCAAAGTGACATGGATCCATGCCTTGAAATTATTCAAACAAGGCACTAGAATATAGTTAGATCTCATTAACAAAGTCACTAAGAATTTTGTTTCTTGTCCATAAATGAAAGAAAATTTAGGTTGTCTAATAAAGACTAGAAGACTTTTCAAGTTGTTATTGATGTGATTCCTCCCCAGATGATTTATAAAATAGGGGGTAAAATTTTCAAACCTTGGTAGAAGGATTGGAAATAGTATCCTGACACACTATTTCATAATTATAAGCCTCATAAAGGATATCGGGGGCTTTCTTCTCATCTTCTTATGGTTGGTCAGTTCAACCATCATTGACAACTTTAGTATTCTCTTGGTACTTAGCATCACCAATTACAAGCTAGTTGGTTGACTATTCTTGAGCTTAAATTGGCCCATTTTGTCTAGTGCATTCTTTATCAATGCCTTCCACTTGGGGTGATCCCACAATACTAGTTTACAATTTTTGGCCAAACTGGACACTAAACTGATTTTTTCTAACTAAATCTTCACTTTCGGGCACATATAGCGGCTAAACCGTGAGAAAATTGAAGATGATACAAACTAGTTATTTGTGGCATTTTTTCTGCATATTCTAAATATATATTTTAAAAAAAAAATTGGAATCAGATTGCACTTCTTTTTCCATCTCATTCGAAAACTAGTTTTTTTCAGTAAACACCATTTTTAAGGAGTGACACTCACTATATAACACAACCTTTTTTCCATGAAGGATAAAATTCTATTTTTTAAAAATTTAGATTTGTAATTATGATATCTAGTGCTTCCAATTGGTTTCATAGTTTTTTATTGAATATTTTTTCCTTAATCAAGTTTCGAAGTCAAACCAATTACAATTCAGACATAAGTGGACCGTATAACACAATTTTTTTTGTATGTATCAGAATTCTTCTTTTTTTTGTTGGATCAAAGACTTCAATATCTGGTGCACTCATATTTTTCAAAAAAAAATTATAATCTTCTATTTTTCCACGTGCAGAACAGAGAGTTTGATTTTCAGTGAAAAACCTATATTCACAAGAAATAAAAAATAAATATAATAATAATAAAATTAAATTTATTTAAAATTATACTTTTTGGGAAGCTTATAATAAGGACTACATACTTACAAAAATAAATTTTAAATGAATTCATTTGATTCCCCAAAAAGTAAATCAAAAGTAGTTTTTTATCAACATTTTGATAGGTGTAAAAGAGACTCGTGTTAGTTTTTCATGATTAGATATAAAATTGAAAGCAATTAGAAAATGCAACACTTAAGACAATGAATACAATCAAATACCCTGAGAAAACCCTCCTCTTGAGGGAGAAAAACCCAGCCAATATATCTCTTATATATTGATAGAATAAGAGCAGGAATCTACTTACAACTCAGGCATAACACAATGCTGATTTGATACAATGAATAATTACACCTCTCTTAGGTGCAAGTACAAATAGATATGTTTCTCCTTATGATCGATTTGCTGCTACAAATGATGAACTGCTGCTGGGTGTGAACTTCTGCTAGGCGTGAACTTCTTCTAAGGAATGTGAACTAAGACAATGAACTTCAACAATGATATTGATCTTCCTTGGAGATAAATTTAGTCTTCTTAGAAGACTTTGATCTTCCCTTTAAGAATTTGCTCTTCTATTAAATCAAACCATGAATGAATATGAATCAAATACAATGGAGGAGCATCGTGTATATATATACACATGAAAGGAAGGGACACATCTCTTCTAACCTTTATGTCAACCTCCACCAAAAGTCATGTCTCTAAAATGCATGAAGTCGGCCTCAAGGAATTGCAACACTTCAAATGAAATCATGTCTCTTCAAGTTGGCCCCAAATGATTAATTATTAACAATAATTAAATGCAATAAATGAAGCGCCTCTTCAAGTGTTTAAATTGACTTCAATAAATAGAATAGCCTACATGCTATATGATATTTATTGTCACAAGTTGTGGCTGGAAGTGACGCCCAACGCTGCAACATCAACAACTCCATTATAGGTATGGTTTAAAACTAGCAGGGTTCTATCCAAGGGGGTTTGATTAAACCATCTTCAATTAGAATGCTTTAAATCGAACTTTTTAAGGCTTAAATCATTATATTTTCTAAAAATATGCAATTTCAACGAAAAATAGAATCTCTTAGAAATTGTAAACCAACTTTGTGGGATCACCCCTTGGTTCTCACTTAACACATTTGGGAGTGCCTAATCCTATTGTCCATTTTATGGACAATTAGAGACTCTCAAGCATCTTTTCTAGTTCTACACCAAAGCTTAGGAAGCTTGGATTTAATTTCATGATTTTGTTTAGCCTTTTAGACTAGAATGCTCCTTTTTTCATGACATATGTTTTGTTAGGGAACTAGCCTTGTCTCCCTTTCCAAGTATACATAGATTTGGCATGCTTTTAGGGTGGAAATTCTCTTCAATGTTTAGAAATATAGAAATGTTATTTTTTTAGGATGTTCAACTATTGTTCATTTCTCTTTGTATACTAAAGCTATGATTTTTTGTAATGTGCTTATGCAAATTTAGATGCAAGCTAGAAAAGTTGCACTTAAAATGGTGCATTTACAGGAGCTTTCGATCATTGGGGTAACCTCTAGCATTGTTGTCAAAGTCTTGCCTCCCTCATCTCCTCAAGGACACCAATGAGGTTGCAACTAGTTTGTCAAAAGAGACTATGGTTCCCAATCTCATGGCTCTTAACTCCCAAGAAGCAAAGATAATCCTACCCATGGTTGGCCTCAGCCCCCATGACCACCTTTCACCTCTTGTCATGGGTGTGGTGCTCCCAATTGGCTAGACTTTGGCAAGGTTCCTTGATTAGATTTGAACATCTCTCCATTTTTTTCTCAACAACCTTCAAATGACATTCCTAAGGAAGAGGACACTCCCATTAGATGGATACAATTGATGATAATCCTACCCCTTGTGATGTTTGAGGGGAACCTGATGATAAATACCCCTCTCTTACTAGGATTGAATAGTTGCTTAAGTATTTTTTATGTTATGTTTGGGATTGGCTCTTTGAACTCTTCTCTTTGATTTGGGCTTGGCCCCACAAACTTTGAGGGCATGTCTTTTTACCACTTTTTTTGTGAATATTTTATTTTATCTTTTTATTTAATTCAAAAACTTAAACATGCTTATTCATAAAAAGGAATGGAATTCAATTATCTAGGTTTAAAAAGGAAAAAAATGTGAGAAATACAAAATGATGTAATATTTGTAAAAATAGAGAAGCTTTATTTTATTATTTCATGTCAAATTTATTGTGTATACATTTAAAATAACCATAGCAAATTAAAAAAATTAATTATAAAAGAAGAATATGGTTAAAAAAACTATTGTACATTTAGAATAAAAGACATAAGATTTGCCTAAAAGGTACACACTATAACATTTCAATTTGTTTTCAATAACAAGTTCCTAAAACTTGCTTATAAATGACTAGAAGATTGAGTTTAAATAGCAAACACAAACTACTAACAACTCTCTAGAAAATAACTAACTACACAAGTATTATAATGACTCAACTAACTACTTTATAGAGAATGATTCGAGCAAAATTACTAACTAGATGTCATAAGTCACTAAGACAATAAGTCATGATGATGTGGAAAATGAATATATACAATTACAAATACTAGATGAAATATAGACTACATGAAATAATATGTACAAAGCTACATACCCTCTATGAATCTTCATCATTCCTTATAACAATAGATGTATTAGACTCCAATGGTTTTAAAAGAGAGAATTAAAATAAAATAAAATTGAGACATCTATTGTTAAGAAATCCATTGAGCTTGGTGTGGATGTTATCTTTTTTTTTCCACAAGGTATTAAGTAGTAGAACCTTGGTGGGTTTGGTAAGTTTTCATGTCAAAAACTTGATTTTGTATCTAGGGAAAGTTGAGCATTTGTAACATCTATAGGATGACTAACTGAAAGCTCAACTCCAATGTTGACTTGTAGTTGTGTTTAAGGAGATCTACATTGATAACATCACATAATGTTCAACTATGTTGGAAGATCAATGTGAAAGGAATACTTGCTAGAGAATATTGTAAAGCCCATATCATAGAGGTTTTCCCTTGTTATGTGTTTTCACCTAAAAATGATGTTTTTCTAATTATAGCCAATTTTGTCCAATATAAAATCATGAGGAACATGACATGGCAATCCATGAGTTGTTTCTAGAGTTTTTTGAAGAATTTGAACCAATTTTGATTGGGAGACTACAAACCTCATATATAGGAGTGTGCCCTATCTTACTCTTTTTACATATGTTGTGTAGCTAAAAGGGGCATAGGTAAAATCAATTCATATGGTCCCAAAGCCTAAAAAATAAGGCGATCCTTAGAAAGTGAATGACTTGTAGAAGCATGTATTGATTGGTTGTATGCATGCTCCATTTGGGTGAGACTCAAATCCCACTTAGATGGCTATGTAGAGATGTATTTGGAGACCATGTACAAGAGTGTTGTTGACCAACTATATATGCCAATTTAATTGTGGAAAAAAGGTAGTGGAACACTTTATAAGCTCCAAATTTTTTTCACAAATAATGTTGAAATCTAACCATAAAACATGAGTCACAATCATAAACAATGTTGGTAGGAAGACCAAAATAATTTTATACCGAATCAAAAATATTTGGGCCAAGTTGCTTGCAATACTAGTCTTGTGGCATTGAATGAACATGGGCATCTTGTTAAAGCAAGTGACAACCACAAAAACACAACATGGTGTTGAACTATCGCAAGAAAACTCCTCACTAGATCCATGTAAATACTTTTCCAAGGATGAGAAGGAATGGGCAAGGAATATTTAGTTCTAATTTCCTCTTGGATGGTTCAGAACAACAAAATCTTGCACACCTCAAGAAGTGAATAATATAACATTAGATTTGAAGCTAATTAAAGAAATGTTGTAGATGATGATTTTCTTTTCCTATCAAAATGATCACCATAGAGAGTAGAGTATGTCTCATTTAGAAGAGATGTGCGGTGATTGTGGGGCAGACACAACTTATCATATTTATACAATAAACCTTCCATGGGGTGGAAATATTGAGAGGGTGCTATATTTGAAGAAGTTGGTTGCTAAAAACTTGTTTAGAAATTCCTAAAACTAGGATCTATTGCACCTAAATCTAGAAACTAAGGTGTGAGATGTAGGAGGGATACTCAAAAAATCAACACATTGATAGTGCCCCTTTTATACTTTATGACTAAGTGAAACTATTGCAAATATGATACCCACTCCATTTGCCTTGTTTGTTCAAATTTATTGTGTGACTAAAGGAATTGAAGTGGCAAATGATATTTATGCACAATAGTATCCTTTCTAGGTAGATAGCGTTTCTATTATTTGATTGATTAGACCAAGAAATGTGTTATAAGTGGAGTAGTATTATTTGGATGTAGAAAACGTTTTTAAATGATAGGCCTATAGATGTCCATTTTGCTTAAAAATTGCTCCAAGTGCAAAATATGAACATCTATTTTAACAATGGATAAATGCATTATTTTTTTCTGCAGAAATGCATAAGGATTTTCTCCAAGTCGCCACATGAGAAGATTCTTGATCATGCTTTTGGAATAGTCTCTATAATAAAGGCTTCAAAGTGGAACAATTAGTTGCACAAATATTTATAGTCTTGTCCACAAACAAGAATCCAAAAGCTTGTTACATGCTTGGCATGTTAACTTTAACATAATTGTCTTTAAAAGTATTGAATCAAATTAAACATTTGACATCATTTTGAGTGTTGTATTAATTTATTTATTCATTTTGGATGTTGAACTAGTTCCTCCATTGTAATGAAACAACTTGCACAATAGAATAATATAATAGGAAACATGTTACAAATACTTGATAATAATATGCCACTTCAATGGGGCAACCTCCCAAATAATTTTGAAGGGGATACCTCCAATAGTCTTCAATAAGAACACAATACTCAATATGGTGATAATAATGAACCTCTACCTCTGATATATACCATACTTATGTCATCAATGTCACCCAAGTTTACTTAACTACCTATACAAAGCTATATTAATTATTATATAGCCTAATTAAGAGTTAAGTTAACCACAAGCCACCTACTCATAACCCTATGTACCTATAGGATTAAGGGCATAGCATTCTTCCCTCTTCACACAAGTGGCATCCTCAACATTGATCAATTATGGATGTTTTTACATAAAATCTCCATCTTCCCATGTGAAAATTTTTCTAAGAAAAATAATTTCATTTAATGAAGTGCTCTACGATTTTCCCAATCCTAAGCTTCTTCCTACATGTCTAGAATATTAAATCAAGCTTCATGATGGGTCTTCCCTCTACATATAGCTCTAGTAACACTAAGATTATGTGTTGATCCACTTACCTCTTCTTTCTATTATGTGCCTTTGCCTTGTTCTCCTTGAGATTAAACAATACCTTCTATTGTTGTTAAATGTGTTTCTTTGTTGCTCTAACCTTTGAGATAATCCTCGAGGAAGAGGTAGCCTCCTCCTCCTCCTCTTCTTTTTCAAGATGGATTTTCCCTCTACATCTAACTCAAGTAGCACTAACTATGTTAATATTCTATGTTGATCCACTTTCATCTTTATTCTATTATGTTCCTTTGCATTGTTATCCTTGAGACTAAAGGATACCTCTTGTTGGTGTTCAATGTGTTTTTTCTTTTCACTAACCTTTGGGAGCATCCTCAAGGAAGAGGTGATGAATGGTGGGCATGATATTATCTACTTTGGGAGGCAATCCTTGTGGCACATCCCCAACAACTACTGAGTACACCTATATAATTAAAAAAACTCTTCTTATTTTTCCTCCTCTTCATCTTCTTCATCATCATTTTCTTCTTTATCTTCCTCTTCCTCCTCCTTATCTAGGGTGATGATCCATCTCTGAATAGGAATCAATCCCAAAAGCATCTTGTCCCTTAGAAGACACATCTTCTTCCCAAATCTTATGCCATGAAACCACTCCCTTAGATTCCATATGACTCATAGGGAATCCAATTCTCTTTAAGAATGCATTGATTTCTCCTCTCATGATTTTCATATCCTCCTTCATTGACAAAATATCATCCTTAAACTTACATTTTCTTCCCTTATAGATTCAATATCTTTAGAACCCATCTCCTCCACTTGTGTACCATTCTTGTTAGGAGTCTTTCTAAGATTTATTGGATTTCTTCCTCTACCTCTTGTCGAATCCCCCACCATGATGTCACCAAAAATAACTTTCACAATTACTTAAAACAAATCCAATCAATCAAAATTTTTGTTATGAATTACCAAGTTCAAGATCTCACTTCCTAGAAAAAATCTAAAAATTTCATTGACTTGTAGCATTGGGAGAAAATTTGTTAAAAACCCTAATTTTGTAATAAATCCTTGAATTCTACTTTGAATTATCTAAACTCTAGATTATAGCTACTTCAATATTTTTTTTTATTACCCCTATAGAAATTAGAAAAAAAAAAAAAAAATTTGCAACCTTGGGAAGGAATTTGATGGAAACCCTAATTTTGTAAAAACTCGTTTAATTATGGTTGAAATGACCTCAAATTTGGATGATAGTATATTCAATATTACCTTGATTTTTTTAAATTAGGAAATTTTTTACTAAATATAGAGGGATATGTGCTCCCAATTCAACCTCTTGAGCTGAAAAAAACTCCTTAATTCTTGCCTTTCGAGTGCCAAGATCATGCTCTAATACCATTTGTAATGAAACACCATGCACACTAGAATAATATAATAAGAAATATGTTGCAAATAAGGAAAAAATATGATTGTCTCATAGTATGTATATTATTAATAAATTAGGGTTGTAATTGTGGATTCATATGTTATTAGGGAAAAATTTTGAGAAGGAAAATTGTAGTTTTCACAAAACTAATGAATGTTCATATTCATTACACAACTAACATCGTGCATAAATGTATGTGTTTTCTTGTTCAAAGGTGATGTACTTAGATATTTATTTGAGGATTTCATGAAAATCACATATAACATACATTTATCATCATATTACAGATAAAGAACAAGGCTTTTGAAGGTAAAATGCTAAATTTTATTAATGAAAGGTACCATAAAAGTAGTACATAGTCTAAAAATTCCAATATTGCTTTGAGAAAATGAAAAAATTACATGCTATTTAGTCCAAAATTAATTGGTTTAGAGTTACAAATCCACATTCTTGAGAGAAAGAACTTTCTAAGTTATAATGTTACCTTCAAAAATTGCAAGAACTAACTCCAAATGAGAGTTGGCATCCATTTTTTCTATCCCCCAACCTAGGAGAGAATATAGGAAAACTTTTAAGACCATTTGAGACAAAAAAAATAAAATTTGTTGGACCAACCTCCAATTGGGTGCTAGAAAATTGTTTCCACTACTTTGACTCCTTCAAATGCTCCAAGGTGGCATTGAAGAAGGATAAGCTTTTTTTTCTGACCTATTTTTAATGAAGATGATCCTTAGAAGGTTCCTCAATACTTTCAACTATTGTCCAAGTCACCAAATTGTCCCCTATGTCTCTTCAACTATTATCAACTTGTTGGTAATAACTCTCCAACTGCCCATAAATTTTCATTTACTATGTTTACAAGACATGTGTTGATGATTTGACAAGGTCAACAATCTCTTGGGGGCATAGGAGAACTTTTGAGTTTGAATTTGACACATGCTTTATGTATTCAAGGTTCCTTATCTATCACTTGTCTCTTTTGTCATGTCACTTTTTTGTATCTAACTATAGTCCTCTTCTCAATATTATCCTTCATTCATCTCTTATGGCTATCCTGTCACTATACTTCATGATGACTACTCTGTGAAAAAGTTCACTTTCCTCTGTGTTAAGGTCACTTCCTAGTGTCTTTACATAATATTTACTATTTATATCAATGTCTTCACAACATAGTTATGTGGTTTCAATCATGGCTCATAGGAAACTGACATACTGAACAAGTAGTAAATCCTCCATTAAATTTTAAATGTGCACCCTTCCCTTATATATTATGAATCTATCATTAAGGATATATTATGCATCTATCCATTTTAGTTTCATTACCCTTTCTCTTGCTCAATGTTGCCTTTTTCATTCCTCTCATAGGGATTCTTAAAAGTTTTCATGCACTCATTATTCTATTCTTTGACCTCATCTTCAACACTGCCCTCTAGGTTCATGGAATTGTCTTAACAGGACCTTGTCACTCTTCATAGGATTATCATACTTTTTGTTTAGTTTTTGTCATATCTTATACCCTTCATTGTTTGTTTTCCTTTTCAAAAATATAGTCACTATATGTTGTTTAACTTCTGAGCCTCTAGACATCTTCATATGACTGCCTTTATTAGGAGTTTCTTCAAGAAAATTCAAAATTTTATTCATGGACTGCTTAAGGTTAGAACTTTGTTATCATAACCACATTAAGAACTCTCATTATATTGTTTTGAGCTCCTATCATTGTTTTCACTACACCTCATACCTCCTTTCTTCCTCCTAGTTGTCTATTAACATATCAACTCACTAATATTGCTTTTCCCAAAGACTTCTACTATGCATCATCTTTAACAGACTTGTCACATGTGTAAACATAGTCATGCCATTAAGTTTACTTGTCATTTCCTTGGATTTATCCACTTTTCTTTAGGTTTAGTTTAAGAAGGTTTTCCTCCTTCATGTAGATTCTAAAGCTTGTATTTATACTCTCTTAAATTCTAAGTCTGTTCCTTGTGCATTTTATGACTATCTTCCTAGGTTTCTTAATAGGTCTACTTTGACTGTCATACCCTTGATGCTTCAAGTCTAACCATTATTCTTCATTAGACTATCATTTAGTCCTTGTTTGGCCTCTATGTTTATAAGACTCTTCATATGATGGTCACTTTCACTTCTCTTGCACTATCATACATTTTTAAGAACTTTTCTATTCACTGACTCCAATAATCCTACCATATATGTATTTGGAGTTGGCATACACCCATATTAATCTCTCACATGCCACTATTATATTTAATAACTTTAGATATTCCTTTTGATAACATAACAACTATGCCTTACCTTTTGTGAATTCAACTATCTATTGTTAAATTTTCACTATCATTTTAACTTACTACCCTTGAATTTTTTCACTATAGGTTGTTTTAAATCTCTAGATTGTCTTGAAAATCCTTCACAACTTTGTTCACTATCTTGGATTTCTAGCTTTACTATGATAAATTTATTGCCTCTTCAATTCATTATTCTTTGAACCTACTTTGAATTTTTTTTTTAAGTTTTATGATCTACATTATGTGGTATCTTCTCTCAATGTCTTTTGATTGTCATACAATAAAAACACCCATGACTATGGACTCATCATAGGTCTGCCCCTTGAAGCTTAGTATGATTTCCCTTGTAACTCCCTTACCATATATCTGTTGGATGTTGTGGATGTGTTGTTGATACGTGGTTGTCATTGATGTCAACACTATTAGCATTTGGTATACTAGAGGTTGTATATGTCGAGGATATTAAGAAAATTGTAAAAGAAAGTGTTCCAGGTTCCCTGTGGAACTGTGCAGATCTTGAAGGCATTTTTTTTCTTTACATTGAAGTTTAAATATTGTGGACTAAAGGGTTTTCTGATGAGTGTATCTAGATCATCTACCAGAAGTTTCAGAGGTCCACATATATATTTGATCATGTTGTGCTCTGACAATATTTATGTGGTCTCTATCAGTGTTCCTGAGTGAAGTTTGCATAATTATGGTAATTCTAGTTGATGTGGATGTTTCTCTATTGTTTCTTGGTGCTCTTGGATGCTTCTAGATCATGCTCTATCTTTGTGGTACGTCCACATTGATCGGTGTGCTCATGGTCAAAAAAAATTCCTTCGTATGTTCGTTTTTCTTGTTCTTGGTCAACATGTTGATGGTAGTGTGTTGTGGATCATCAAGGTGAAATTAATTGAAGTCTTTTTGTGATTGGAGTTTTAAATTTGGGTCTCCACTATGTTGTGGCTGACCTTGGTGGATTCGCATTAAAATTTTATTTGTAAATTTGGGTCGACATTGCAAATATGTTTTATTTTCCTGGCTGACTAAGTTATTGATGAAATCTCATGTAGCGGATATTTAATAGAAATTGTTTCATCGGTGTTGTATGTTGGAAAGGTGTTGAGTGTGCTCTTATGCATGTATGTGTGAATATCATTCGATTACAAAGCAGAGTGTGAAGAAGGTCGAGCGAAGTGTGAAATAGTTTGTGAAGGAGTTTTTTGTGCCTAATTGGAACTATAATCAGGCTTGTGGAGAAGCTATTCTTTTAGTTCATACCCTTCAGATTTTAATCCTATTTTGTATTGTTGAGCAGTGAGCCCCTTTTGTATTTGAGCAGTGAACTCTAGGCAATGTGCCTAAATGCATGTGCATTCTCCTTATTATTTCTCTTTATACTTTTAACAGGGTATAATCTTGTGGATTAACATCCATCATGGTTTTTCCCCTAACAAGGTTTCCATGTAAAAATCTTGGTGTTCTCTGTCTCTCTGATGTGTTAATTGCTTATTCATTAGATCTAATATTAAGTTAAGTTTGAAAAGTTTATTATTTTGTGACAACTGATTCACCCCCCCTCTCAGTTGTATGTCCTTATTTTTCCAACAATTGGTATTAGAGCAAGTTCCTTTGAAGAAGTCTGAAAGCTTGAGGTGATTCGAGATGTAAACATTCAAGGACATTCCAAGATTCGATGGAACTAACTACTCACCGTGGAAAGTCAGGATGCGATGTCACCTAAGGTGTATTGGTTTGGTGAAGCCTACTGGAAGATTACAAAAGATCCATATGTTATTCCTGAGAATGGTCCCTCCACTGCTGATGAGATCAAAGATGCTGAAAATAATATCAGGGCTATAGAAGCCTTGGTGAGTGCTCTAACAGATTCAGAGATGGATAATGTGGTAGGACTGCAAATAGCTCATGAGACTTGGACAAATTTGGAAACTTTGTATGAAGGAGATGCACAAGTGAAGATGGATAAGCTACAGAGTCTAAAAGGAAAGTATGAAAATTTGAAGATGAGTGAAGATGAAAATATCACCTCTTTTATGCAAAGAGTAAATGAAATAGTGATTGGTATTGCATGTGCCAGTGGTTCTCTGGATGAAGATGAAATTGTGGCTAGGATACTCAAATCCTTGCCTCCCTCCTACAAAGTGAAGGCTCATGCTATTGAAGAGCTCAGATCAGTAACAAAGATATCAAGAGACACATTGGTTGGTAAGCTTGTTTCTTTTGAATTAAGTGAATTTGGTGAATCTGTTCCAAAGACTGAATTTGCATTCAAGGCTAATGTATCTAAAAGCAACAAGCAAAGATATAGTCTGGGAGAGAGTTCCGGAAAGATATCCAAGTATGATGAAGAACTGAAGCAGCTTAAAGACAAAGAAAGAGAGGTAGAAGAACTGGAAGCACTGATTGTAAAGAAAGAAGGTAGAGGGAAAGGTAAGTATGAAGGAGTGTTGCCTATTAAATGTTTTTCATGTAGTAAAATAGGTCATTTTGCATCAAGATGTCCTAAAAGGGTCCCTAGAACTAAGCCTAACAAGTCTAGATTCCAAAAGAAATGTTACTTTGCTGAAGGAGTGACTAATGATGAGTTTGATAAAGATATTGGAAATGAAGATGAATGGGTTTTCATTGCTACCGTTGAAAATAGTCCTGTGGCTACTAAATCTACTAAAGATGAGAAAGATCTTGTATCCCGAGTTGAAGAAAAGGATGAGTGGGTTATTGACAGTGGATGCTCACATCATATGATTAGTGATAAAAACAAATTTGTAAGTCTAGAGAAATATGATGGCGGTGTTGTAATATTTGGAGACAACAATGCTGATGTGATTCGTGGCAGAGGTTCTATTTGTCTTGGCGGTAAGGATAACACTGATAATGTTCTTTATGTTGAAGGCTTGAAGCACAATCTTTTGAGTGTTGGATAGATGGTGGGAAAAGGCTATGATCTACAATTCAAAAATGGAAGATGCAAGATACGTGGAAGTTTTGGCAATATGATTGCTACTAGTAAACAAACAAAAGGTAATATTTTTCACCTGAATACTGCTAGTGGGAGTTGTTTAATTGCTCAAGTAGATGAAAGATAGTTGTGGCATAGAAGGTTGTGTCATGTAAATTTTGATAACATTGTCAAGGTAAGTTCCACTCAAGCAGTAAGAGATCTACCTAAGTTAGTGAAGCCTACTAACACAATTTGTAAAGAATGTCAGATGGGTAAACAGACTAGAGTCTCTTTCTAAAGCAATTTTTCATTTAAATTATTTGCTAGAGCTGCTACATATTGAATTTGTGGTCCCTCCAGTCAAAAGTATTCATGGAGAAAGGTACTTTATGTTGATTATTGATGATTATTCTAGAATGATATGGGTTTCCTTTTAAGAGAAAAATGTGAAGCACTAAAAAAGTTCAAAAGTTTCAAGGCTATGGCAGAGAATGAGAAAGGTCTGAACATCAAGTGTTTGAGATATGATAGAGGTGGTGAGTTCACCTCCAGGGAGTTCAACTCTTTTTGTGAAGAACACGGAACTAGAAGACAGTTATCTACTCCCTGAACCCCTCAACAGAATGGAGTTGTAGAAAGAAAGAATAGAACAATTTTGGATGTTGCTGGAACAATGATGTTAGAAGGAAATGTTCCCCAAAGCTACTAGAGTGAAGCTGTAAGCACTGTTGTGTACACTTTAAACTGGGTAAATGTTAATGGCAATTCTGGTAAGACCCCTTTTGAGCTATGGTTTGGTTACAAGCCTATTGTTAAGTATTTCAAGATCTTTGGAAGCAAATGTTATATCAAGAGAGATGATGATATAGGAAGGTTTGATGTACAAAGCAATGAAGGAATATTTTTAAGATATTCTACTAAGAGCAAGGCCTACCGATGCTATAACAGAAGATTGAGAAAGATGGTAGAGAGTGCAAATGTCAAAGTTGATGGGGATTCTATCAAATCATCAAAATATTGTGGATATGATTCTGATGAAGACAATACAAACAAAGGGAAGAATGGTTAGACATAGAATCAACTTTAGATTGTGCCATATGTTCCATATGTTCCAATTGTTCCGGTAAAACAACCTTAATTCCTTCCGGTAAGTCAAGGTAGTCAGGAACCAGAGACAAGTACAGGTACTGAAGGAAGATCAGAAGAATCAGAAGTTCAAAAAATTCCAAAACTCCAAGGTATGTAAAACTAAACCATTCTGAAATAAAAATTATAGGAGATAAGAATAAAGGAGTACAAACTAGAAGGAAGATTGCAAAAGAATATTGCCTGATTTCCAATATTGAACCTAAAAATTTCACTGAAGCCTATCAAGATGAACACTGGATGGAAGCTATGAAGGAAGAGCTGACACAAATTGAAAACAATGACACATGGATACTGGTTCCCAGACCTAAAGACAAAAATGTGATTGGTACTAAATGGGTGTTTCAGAACAAGTTGAATGAACAAGGTGAAGTGGTTCAGAACAAATCAAGACTAGTATGTAAAGGGTATTCTTAGATGGAAGGTGTTGATTTTGAAGAAACTTTTTCCCATGTTGCTAGAATCGAAGCTATTATATTATTTCTTGCTTATGTTGCATACAAGGACTACAAAGTCTATCAAATGGATGTGAAGTCAACATTTATGAATTGAGAACTAGAAGAAGTATATATTGAATAGCCAGATGGATTTTAGCTCACTGGAAAAGAAGATATGGTATGTCGCTTGAAGAAAGCTCTATATGGACTCAAGCAAGCCCCCAGAGCCTGATATGATAGATTGGACAAATACCTACTGAAGCTTGGATTCACTAAAGGTACTACTGATAGAAATTTATATTTCAAATTGGATCATGATAAAGAATTAATTATAGAAGTCTTTGTTGATGACATTATTTTTGGAGGAGATGATGGTTTGTGCATGAAGTTTGCTGATGAGATGAAGGATGAATTTGAGATGAGTATGATTGGAGAGATGAAGTTCTTTCTAGGATTACAAGTGACCTAGTTAGACAAAGGGATATTCATATCTCAGTCAAAATATGTGAGAGAGCTACTGAAGAAATTTGGGATGGAAGATTCAAAGCCTGTAGGTACTCCCATGGTGACCGGATGCAACCTAACATAGAATGATGATTCTCCCAAAGCAAATCAAACTAGATAGAGGTCAATGATTGGTGGATTAATTTATTTAACTCAAACTAGACCAGATATTATGAATGGTGTATGTATGGTTGCTAGATTTCAGGCTAATCCAAAAGAATCACATGTAAATGTTGTTAAGAGGATCTTCAAATATCTGAAAGGAACAGTTGACTTTGTACTTTGGCATCCAAAGGATGATGATCTCACTTTGAGTGCATATACTAATGCGGATTGGGCTGGTGATGTAGATGATAGAAAAAGTACTAGTGGTGGTGTTTTTTTCCTAGGGAAAAAGATGGTGTCTTGGTTGAGCAAAAAGCATAATTCCATTTCTCTATCTACTGCTAAAGCAGAGTATATTGTTGTTGCAAACAATTGTACTCAAGTGATATGGATGAAACAAATGTTGAAGGATATCATGGTGATATATGAAGAGCCTATTGCCATATACTGTGATAATTCAAGTGCAATAAATATTTCAAAGAATTTGGTACTACACTCTAAGACTAAGCATATATCAATCAAGTTTCATTTCTTGAGGGAGAAAGTGAATGAGAAAGAAGTCATATTGGAATATGTACCTACCAAAGAATAGATTGCAAACATCTTTACTAAACCATTATCAAAGGATACTTTTGAGTATCTCAGAGGAATTCTAGGGATGATTACCCCTTCTAATAAGAACTAGAAGATGCATTTACTTGCATCAATCTGAGAGCTACATTGCTATATTTTGATCTGGATTGATGTTTATGTGGCTAATACTCAAGGGGAGTAGTCAGATGTGCAAATATGTGGTTTAGAGCATGTATATGGAAAGGTCATGGTTACCTTTTCCATTGATTTCAAAGGGGGAGAAGTGCAATGTGAAAAATATTTCAAAGGAAAAGAGCCTGGTGGGGAGAAGTGCAATTGAGAAGAAGAGTCAGTGTGTTGGGTTGATGGTATTTTTCATATCATGTGTTGCCATCAATTCCAAAGGGGGAGATTTTTGGATGTTGTGGATGTGTTGATGATATGTGGTTGTCATTGATGTCAAAACTATTAGCACTTAGTATACTAGAGGTTGTATATGTTCAGGATATTGAGAAAATTGTAAAAGAAAGTGTTCCAAGTTCCTTGTGGAACTATGTTGAAGGCGTTTTGTTCTTTACATTGAATTTCAGCTACTATGGACTAAAGGGTTTTCTGATGAGTGTATCTAGATCATCTACCAGAAGTTTCAGAGGTTCGTGTATATATTTGATCATGTTGTGGTCTAACAGTGTTTATGTGGTCTTTGTCAGTGTTCCTAAGTGAAGTTTGCATAATTATGGTAATTCTAGTTGATGTGGATGTTTATCTATTATTTCTTGGTGCTCTTGGATGCTTCTAGATCATGCTCTATCTTTGTGGTACGTCCACATTGATCGGTGTGCTCGTAGTCAAAAAAATTTCCTGTGTATGTTCATTTTTCTTTTTCTTGGATGACATGTTGATGGTAGCGTGTTGTGGATCATCAAGTTGAAACTAATTAAAGTCTTCTTTTGATTGGAGTTTTAAATTTGGGTATCCACTATGCTGTGGCTGACCTTGGTGGATTCACATTAAAATTTTATTTGTAAATTTGGGTTGACATTGCAAATATGTTTTATTTTCCTGGCTGACTAAGTTATTGATGAATCTCATGTAGCGAATATTTAAGAGCAATTTTTTCATCGGTGTTGTATTTTGGAAAGGTGTTGAGTGTGCTCTTATGCGTGTATGTGTGAATATCATTCAATTATAGAGTAAAGTGCGAAGAAGGTTGAGTGAAGTGTGAAATAGTTTGTGGAGTTTTTTGTACCTAATTGGAATTGTAATTAGGCTTGTGGAGAAGCTATTCTTTCAATTCATACCCTTCGTATTTTAATCCTATTATGTATTGTTGGGCAATGAGCCCCTTTTGTATTTGAGCAGTGAGCTCTAGGAAGTGTGCCTAAATGCATGTTCATTCCCCTTATTATTTCTCTTTATAATTTTAACAGGGTATATTCTTGTGGACTAACATCTACCGTAGTTTTTCCCCTAATAGGGTTTCCACGTAAAAATCTTGGTGTTCTTTGTCTCTCTAATGTGTTAATTGCTTATTCATCAGATCTAAGATTAAGTTAAGTTTGAAAAGTTTATTATTCTGTGACAACTAATTCACCGCCCCTCTCAGTTGTCTATCCTTATTTTTCCAACAATATCACTTCATTCTTCGTCATGATTATTTTCATGCATTTGATTTGTAAAACGTCATAATACTAGACTATCATGTGTGTCTTCCCAATGAGTTGTCAAAATATTGCATGAATCTTTGGTAATGGTTGTTTTTTCAAGATACATGCTACTTTAATTGATTGTCCTTTCTCACTGTGGGTATTGACATTGTCATTGTGTCTTCACCATACACTATACTAACACACATTATGTGGAAATTATATCGTAGTAGGTCAAAACGACAACATACATCCCTTTTTTGCATCACTCTCATAATTGATATTTTCTTAAATAAGATTATGTTAGTCTTCATTGTTATATTGCATCGTATGGGATATTTAGGATGTCATTTAAGGTATTGGATGGTGGGATAATGAAGGCTTGAACAATAGACAAGGAAACCTTAGTAGCTTATGTCTACACCCTTGTTTTTTTTTTTTGATATCTCAGGGGTATCCCCACGACTCAAACCTAGTGGGTTCCCTTCACGGGGTGAGCATGAGGCGAGACTAGTCCCCTGGGGCCACGCGATAACCAACACAACCCCCAAGTGTGTGCGACGGGTTAATATATGGGCCAAGGAGTCAAACCTGAGAGCTTGGGGAGAAAACCCGAGACTCAATCCAACTCTACTAACCCATGGGGGCATCTCCACCCTTGTTATTGATAGTACTTTTTCCACATATTTCTATCATTAGATGGAAACTCTTAACACACATACTCTTATAATTCTATTCAAGGGTCCTTACTATTATTTCCCTATGCATGGATGGTATGCTAGGGTTTATCACTGTCCTTATAATACTAACCTCTTGACAAGTATTTTTATAATCTTGATAGGGGGTTTACTATGGTTTACCATGATGATTTCCATGCTAACAATAAAAATATATTTTGATAAAGTTTAGGAAATTTTTTATTTTGACACAAAAAACAATAATGTCTTGTGGAGTCCTAATGGTGACACAAGACCCTTACACCTTAATGTCCCTAAGCAATATTATTATTAAACATGCATGATTTTTGTGCATGAACTATACTCCAAGCTTTATTTTTTAACATTATGGTGACAAAATTTAATCAATCACTTTTGACCTCACTATGATATATCCCGGTGGCTTAGATAACTTATTCAAAACCCTTAATATTATAGCATAGTGATAAATCAACAAGGGTTTAATTAGATACATAGGACTCACCAATAATATCAAAGACTTCTACATGAGGTTGGTGTTATACTACAAACATTGTTCTCATATCTTGTAACCCTAAACAACACTAAAATTGCACATCTTATTTCCATGCACAAATCAAAATGACATCCTCTTGTCTGTCATAGGAATCTCCTTCCACTGCCCTCCATTGCAAAAAAATATTGGACCACTCTATGCTCATAAACACTTTTTAAGACCTAATACATGAGACACTACTAACTCCTCTTTTAATGAACTTATAAGAGCATTTATTAGCAATGAAATTCATACCTTCATATTTTTTTTTAATGGAGCGTTCTATGAACTATTTGACTATTTGATGGATTTTGCACAAGAAATAGGTCGACTAGTAATAAGATGTGGAAGGTCTTTTGAAAAAAATGAAAACATACTCCTAATTGTAACTCCCCTTAAGAATGATCATTCATGAAAGTCTTTTCTTATTTGTCAAGGTCTCCTTGAAATCAAAACATACTCGAAGATTATAAAGTGCACCCATGTAGAGCTTGATTTTGGAGACACCTAGGAATACTATAATGACTTGTTACAACCCCTTGAAATCTTTCCATTTTCTCATGTATCTTCCTTAAAGTTTTGCAACATGCCCAAAACGTGCCATACATAAAGTAGCCAAGTGCATCTTCTATGCTAAGAATGGTGAGAAACTCTTTCAAATCCATTTTCCTTCAATGCAACATGCCATGTAGAGTAACATGGTAACAAGGAAAAATTGAAAACCCTAAAATCCTACTGTGTGGGTGAGGCTTTAAAAAGAAAACAAACTTTATTGTTTTCTTTATGTGTGGCATGAAAAATATTGAAGACTTCATTTTCACTTTTTCTCAATTCAATGGTGCCTAAAACTCTTTAAAATTTACCCCTCGATTGGCTAACTTAAGGTGATAGGAATTAAGTTGACAAAATAATATCAACAATTACAAAATGCTACATAAAATCCATGATTAATTATAGATGCAAGTTTTACAATATGACCACTTGCAACCTGAATCAATGATGGAAAACTAGGGCTTCTATCACCATTAAATTTTTAATGCGATCTTAGGGTGAGACCATTCCTTCAACCAAGAGGGGTTTCATCATTTGTAAAATGATATCTTTGGATTTTCATCCTTTAAACTTTATAAATATATAGGCTTTTATCCTCATATTTGAGTTCTTAAACATGAGGTCTCACAACGAATTCTATTTAGGGTTTGGTCTATTTTTCATCATAATCATTCAATGAAGCCTTTGAATCCTTAATATACATAAAAATGGTATCAACATTTTCAATAATGGCTTCCCACATGAGTTTTGTACATAGCAAGGACTACCCATACCTATCAAGAATAATTTTCCTTTGAATCATTCCTAGGATCGTGCATATGTGTGCAAAAATGTGCTTGGGAGGAATGATGAAATATCCTTTATAAGCTACCATAATCCTCAAAAATAATGGTGAGAGGTCCCTTACCCTACCTACTACATTAGCGTCAGATCCACATCCTCAACATTGAATATCATGTCTATGTTGGTAGGAGACTTTCTCAAAGACAACCGTCACTTTGGGCAATGAAGCTCCAATTGTGCAATGATGTAGGAAAGGATGAAAAATGAAAATATGTGAGAGTTTGGTGGAGAGGCATGATGGTAAGGGAGAATCTAAGGTCTTGATGGAAGAGGGTATGAAGGTGAGGAATTAGTAGAGGGCATGGCTAGATGGGGATGTTTGAAACCCTTATAGAAGTAGAAGTGGAATCAAACTTGGGAAGAGAGGCATGTTGGGAAAAGGAACTTCACAACTCCAACAAAGTGTAGGGAACTGGTAGAGGGTAGACTAGATGGGGAGGTCCAAAACCCCAACAAAAGTAGAGAAATAAGTAGAATTGGGGGGAGATGCATGCTGAGAAGGGGAACTCCAAAACTCCAACAATTTATATAGACTTAGTATATTTTTAATTTCTTCACAATTAGAAACCTCTAGGGTCTTAGGCAGATTCCTAGGAGATTAATGGGTAGAACATACACACAAAATGCAATCAAGGGAAATGTAGGAGTAAGGAAATGGGAATTTTGGTCCATCACATGAATTATAGAAAAAGAGGACATGCCAAGTTCTTAATTTATGGTTCTCTAGCCTTCCCCATTCTCTTGTATATATTCCTTGTCTTTATTGGGTTTGTTTCAACCTTCTTTTTGAATTCCATGTGCATATCATAAGCCATTTCAATTCTTCAAAAATATAACTTAATATCTTATTTTCTTCCTTTTTATTGATGTTCAATATTTGGAATTCTATTAATCCTTTTATTTATTTGAAATGGCTAAATTTAGACCTACCTTTATTAGTTTCATCTCTTTAGATTGCTTCCATTTCCATTTATCACCTTGAGGCTCCTAACCTATCTCATGAATTAGGTCCTGGTGTGTGTTACTGTGCATCTCATTTACTATAGTAACCATTATTAGAACTCCTTTCCTTGGTAGTATTACTCACTACAAACTTCTATCCCCATTTGTATAGATTTTCTTCTTGGCACATACCAAGGTCCTAAAAATAGTATTAGAGTAAAAGGGTATTTACCTAATTAATTGTTTAATTACTTGGGTCCCTTTTCACTCTAGCTACTTAAGCTTAATTAGGGTTGATTTTCTCTTTTTTATTTTTCCTTTTATAAGGATTATTATTGTAATTTATTAATCTAATGCACATAATGATTCATTGTACTTTTTTGGATCAATTATCTCTTGGCCTCCATAGATTTTTTTTCTCTTTCTATGATAGGTGTATAGATGTTTGATTGTAGGTGATCCTTGTGAGATATAGGGTTGACGAATCAACTCCAACATGGTATTAGAGCTATGGTTTACAATTCCCTATATTTTTATTAAGAGGTCTATCCTTAAAAAAATAGTGCATTATGGAGCCAAACTAACCTCACTATTACATCCAAAAGGGGCCAAAAACTCTAAGATTATTTGTTCAAATATTGAAATCATAACAATTGAAAATTTTACAAAAATAATTAAAGGCTACATACATCTTGAGGCAAAATTCCATACATCGTACAAAATCCACACAATCATATGAATGTATGAAATCACACCCCCTCCTAAATAGGCCTTGTGATCTAGAATTTTTGAGCTCTTTTTGGATTTTTCGGTTATGACTTTTTCCTTAAAAAATGGTGGTCAATTTTTTATGTTTTTTGGACATTTTCACATCAATCTTTTTTGGGGTTTTTGCCATTTTATTTTATGGGTAGAAGGTAACAAACAAACCAATGGATCAAAATTATTGGTCAATATTTCACTTATTTTTTTGGGATGACTATGTATTTTCATGATGTATGGTTTTTATCTCCTTTGACAATTTACCCAAGTGGCATTGACTGGACACCTATAGGCAGCCTATGATACATTAAATTTTGGGCAATTATTTTTTATGATAGACAATGTTATTTTCTTTCTTAACAACCCAACATTCTTCAAATAGTCTTTTTGAACTCTATGGCAATATTTTTTATTAATCAACAACTTTTGTGACAAGTTGATAATGATTCCTCATCCCTTGTTGGCCATTGCATTTTTCATCAAAAATATTTCTTTGGGTAGCATCGACCACCACTCATGGCATGAATTTTCTACTTGCCAATTATTAGTTTTCTTGGCCCCTATTTACACTTATCCCCTGTCCCAATGCTACTGCTTAAGTCTATTTTATGCTTGAAATTAAGCAATTAGAGTGTCCCCATGAAAATTTGTATTTATGGGAATAAGATAATTTGAAAAAATTTCCTATTTTCATGGAGCAACAACTGCTTAAAAATTGAAAATAAGTTGTGAAAAAATGGAGGGTCTGAAATAAGTAGTTGTTGCATATTGAAAAAAAAATCCATGTAGCTCCACAAATATCTTTGCCTCCTTTTTTACACTTGCCTCCAATTTGTCCCTCTAATTTCCCCCCCACTTTAATTTTTACTTGCACAAAATATTATTAATATTATTCATTTATTATACTGTTGAAAAAAATAAATTTACATTGATTGCTTAAAATAATAAAATAAATTAATAGTCATGGGGCCACCAACTCCACAAAATGCTCCTTAAGATGTTGAGTAGTGGTTGCTAGCCAAAATAAGCTAAGCAACTGCGTAGGGACTTGCCTGTTGTGTTATGGAGACAAACCAGACAAACACAAAATCTTCATATTATTTTTATTAAATAATTTGCTGCACTATTAAATTTTTGTTGGACTTGTATTTAAAATAACAGTTACTAATGGGGTGGTGGGCCTAGCTCAATTGGCTAAAGCATCTTGTTGCAAGCAAGAGGTCACGAGGTCTAGTCTCCACACCATCCTCATGGTATTAGAGTGCGTGTCGTGTTAGCGTCACTGGTCATGTGAAAAAAATTTACCAAGTGCACTGCAGTTTATGGGGGGATGGATACCGATTGATTCCTAGAGTAAAAAAAAATAGTTACAAACAATTATTAAATGCTAGAAATGATTAGTTATAATATTTAATTAAAGATAGCTACATTTAGTTATTGTAACTGCCTAAAAGAAATCATGTTATTGGGTGCATGGGACAAAACCAATGGCCACACTTCATTTATAATTAATGGGACATGTGTGGGAACATATTCCAGCACAAGTTTTGAGGGCAGCAAGACATGAAAAACATTAGCAAAAATTTACAGTTTTGTGGCTAGAAAAATGTAGGAAGTGTTGCAGGTACCTATGGCAAAGGTTGTGTAAAAACAACAATGTTAAAATGTGATGAAAAACATTGTTGCAAGTTGCAGATGTTGTTTCTTGTCTTTGTAAACTTTTTTGCTTGAATTTTAATATATATTGGACCCTCTTGTTGACAGATGTAGCCCGATTTTGGGTGAACCATATTAAATGTCTGTGTTGTCCTATTGTTGTCACTTATTTTTGTGTGTTCTATTTCTCTATTTTATTGTTCAAATCTATATTTAACTGATATATATCTACCTCCTAACACTAAAAAGTGGTATCAAAGCGGGTTGTGTTTAGTTATCCTCTGTAGGAAGGTCTCATGGTTGAGTGGGAGTCTCACGATTGAGAGGGAGTTATGGTAGACGAGGGTAAGTTGAAGGCAGAAAAATTTAATGGGAATAACTATCAGTTATGAAAGATGCAAATGGAGGACTATCTCTATTAGAAGGATTTATGGTGACCATTGGAAGGAAAAGCTAAGAAAGTGTCAACAATTTCTAATGAGTATTGGAATATTCTAGATAGAAAAGCACTCGACAGTATTCGTTTATTCCTAGCACGATCGATGGCATTTAATATTTCAACAACAAAGACAATGATAGATTTGATGCAAAAACTATCGAAGTTATATGAAAAGCCTTCTTCTTTGAATAAGGTATTTCTTATGAAGTGTTTATTTAATATGAAAATGGTAAAAGGTGGGTAAGTTGTTGATCATTTAAATGGGTTTGATATAGTCACCAGTCAATTAACTTTTGTAAATGTAAAATTTGATGAAGTTGGGGCTCTTTTGATTCTGTGTTCTTTGCCTGAAAGTTGGAATAACTTGGTAATTGCAGTTAGTAATTCTATTTCTCGTTTGAATATGCTAAAATTTGATGATGTTGTTGGTGTTATTTTGAGCGAGGAAATTCATAGGAAAAGCTCAGGTGGTTCATCCACATTAGGCAATGTTTTTAATGCAGAAAGCAAGGGAAAAAAAGGAGAGAGGAAAGAACTATGGAGCTCGTGGGAAGTCACAAGGAAAATCAAAGGACAAGAGGTCCAATCTAGAGAGAAGAAGGATTGCTAGTACTGTGGTAAGTCAGGTCATTTAAAGAAAGATTGTTGGTCTCAAAAAATAAAGGAAACAAAAAAGAAGGTAATAAAGAGGAAAATGTGGTAAGTAATAAATCTGATGATTATGCTTTGATTCTTTCCCTTGATAATGTTGATGATTCTTGGGTGTAGATTCGGGGGTTTCATTTCATGCTATGCCCCATAGAAGTTGTTTTCTTAATTATGTCCAAGGGGATTTTGGGATGGTTTATTTGGGAGATAATGAACCTTGTCAAATTGTTGGAAAGGGAAGAATCAAGATTAAGTTATGGAATGAGAATCATTGGCTACTACAATAGGTAAGGCACATTCCAAGGTTAAGTAGAAATTTAATTTTAGCAGAGCAACTAGATGATGAAGGTTATGTTGTTACATTTAATGATAAAAATTGAAAGGTTACAAAAGGTGCCTTAGTGGTAGCAAAATGTGTGAAAGTAGGAACCTTATATATTTGTACAGGTCATATTGTTCCTTCTACTTTAGCTATTGCAGATTAAAAATCAAATAGGGAAGTTGCTAGAAAAATAGCTACAATAGTTGTTGCATATTTGATAGCAGTTGTTGTAGGTTCTATAATAATCTTAGGAATAGTTGTTGCAGGTTGGCAAGGAAAAAACTAGAGATAGTTGTTGCAAGTGAAACAACATTGTGGCATAATAGAGTTGGGCATATGAGTGAAAAAGGTATGAAAGTACTTCATTCTAAGTAAGTTTTACCAGGTCTAAAATGTGTTAATATGGATTTCTGAGAAAATTGTGTATGGAAAACAAAACAAAGTTAGTTTTATTAAGGATGTGAAGCAAAAGAAAAATGAGAAATTGGAGCTTGTGCATATGGATGTGTGGGGATGAGCTCATGTCTCTTCTCTCGGTGGCTCTCGTTATTATTTTGCATTCATAGATGATGCAACTAGGAAGGTTTAAATTTATTTCCTTAGGCAGAAATCTAATGTCTTTGAAACTTTTAAAAATTGGAAGAGCGTGGTTGAGAATGAGATGGGTAAAAGATTAAAATGTCTTAGATCTGATAATGGTGGTGAGTATTACAACAAAGAGTTTAAAGATTATTGTTCCTCTAATGGAATTTGTAGGTAGAAAATAATTCCAAGGACTCCACAAGAAAATGGAGTGGCTGAGTGCATGAATAGGACAATAACGGAGCATGCAAGGAATATGAGATTTCATGTTGGGCTGCCTTTAAACATGTGGGAAGAGGTTGTTAATATCGTTGTTTATTTAATTAATAGAGGTCATGGACAAATAAGAAGGTGAGTTATTCTTTTCTAAGAACATTCAGTTGTAAAGCTTTTGCACATGTAGATTTTGAAAATAGAACCAAGTTGGAAGCTAAGTCAAGAAATCTATATTTTTTGGATATTGGCATTGGTGAATTTGGTTATAGGCTTTGGGATTTTGAAAATAAAAAATTGTGAGAAGCAGGGATGTCATATTTAACGAGAAGGTGTTGTACAAAGATCAGTTGCAATAGCATGAGAAGAAAGAAAATGATTATGTAGTGTTGGATGATATTTTGAACAACAATGTTCCATTGGTTCCTCATACTCTGCAACAAAAGTAATAGCAAATACTACAAACTCTAGTGAATGATAGATGATCTTCAAGGATAAGTAGACATCCAGAAAAAAATTCTCCCTCTTTGTATTTTACTTTATTAATTGATGTTGGTGAACCAGAATGTTATGATGAATCTATGCAGGTGGATGTCAAGGTTCAGTGGGAGCATGAAATGGAAGAAGAAATGGACTCCTTGCTAAAAAATCAGACTTGGGAATTATGCAAGTTGCCTGCAGGCAAAAAGGATTTACCAAACAAATGGGTTTATAGGTTGAAAGAGGAAGATGGAGGTAAGAAAATATTTAAAGCTAGGTTAGTTGTAAAGGGATTGGCACAAAAAAGGGCATTGATTTTGATGAAATCTTAACTTTGGTTGTTAAAATGACTTCTATTTGTATTTTTTTAAGTATTGTGGTTGCTGAAGATTTGCTTTTGGAACAACTAGATGTTAAAACTGCTTTTCTCCATGGTGATTTGGAGGAAGAAATATATATGGAACAACCACAAGGATTTGAGGTCAAAGGTAAGGAGAAATTGGTCTGCAGATTGAAGAAAAATTTATATGGTTTGAAGCAAGCACCTTAGCAATGTTATAGTAAGTTTGATACTTTTATTGTTGAGCAAGGCTACAACCAGTGTAATTCAGACCATTGTATTTATTTTAAGAGGTTAGATAATCATAGCTACATTATTGTATGTTTATATGTTGATGATATGCTTGTAGCAGGGTATAACATGGATCACATGAGGGAGTTAAAACAACAGTTAGAAAATTCATTGCTATGAAGGATTTGGGGGAAACAAAACAAATCCTTGGTATGAAGATTACTAGAGACAGAAAAAATAGAAAATTATTTTTATCTTAGGTTGATTATATTGATAAGATGTTGCAGAGATTTCATATGGAGAATGCAAAAGCTGTCAACACACCTTTGCCTAGTCATGCCAAATTGACTAATGATATGTTTCCAAAGACATATAAGGAGGAAGATAAAATTTCCAAGGTACCATATGCTTTAGCTCTAGGCAGTTTAATGTACGCCATGGTATGCATGAGACCGGATATTGTACATGTCATAGGAGTTGTTACCAGGTATATGAGTAATCCCAGAATGGAGCATTGGAATGTGATAAAATGGATTCTCAGGTATCTGAGAGGTACATCCAATAAATGTTTATGTTTTGGGGGATTTAATATTGATTTAAGAGGTATTGAATGAAGAAATCAAAGTGGTAAAATGGGTAATGAGATCTCTATTTGTGGAGGAGCTGCTGGGGAAAATGGAATCTTTGGTAGAATGGGCAGTCCCGGGGAAAGGTTGTGACGTTTCAGAAGGCATTGAAGATATGGATGAAGCCACAGAGGAAGGTCTGATTTCGTTTGTGAGGTGGTGGATGCGTGTGGATAGGGAAGAATATAAATTGGAAATCCTCACGGCCTGGGAGAACCTAAAACTTTTGTTGCGGCAACAAGAAGAGGAAGAGAGGCGGGAGGGAGGAGACCTGTCAAATAGGCTTCCAAGACGAAGACGGTTTGCAAGTAGGGGAAGAGGAAGGGGAGGGCGAGCTGTTAGACTTGAAACTTAGTGTGAATGGTGTTTGAAGCCAAAGACAGGGCAAGAATTTTTGTGGAAAGGTGATGGGCAGTGAGCAAAAATTGTGGGGAAATGGAGCAAAAGGTTACAAAGAAATGGGTGTGCACAAAGGAAGATGGATGACGATCGACGATGGTGGTAGCGGTTTTTTGGTATGCTGGTGGTGGTTTTTTGGTATGCTGGTGATGAAACATTTAAAAGAAAACTATTTTTATCTCAACACTTTGATAATAGTTGTATTTCGTAATATTGCTACAGCAAAATTCAAATGTTGTGAATGATCTATGGGTAAAATGGGGTATTTTGGATGTAAGGGTAGTGCTCTTCGTTTCAATGGATTGAGCTTTAGTTTTATCATGCAGAAAGGCCCTGTATGTGGCACTGTAACTATTGAAGGTTTTTTATATTAATAATATAATACTAATAATTACCGACCAAAAAAAAAATGATTTAAGAGGCTATGTTGACTCGAATTTGGTAGAGAACATTGATACCAGGTGAAGTACCACATGTTAATTATTTTTACAGTTGGTGGGACATCTGTAAGTTGGATTTCTCAGTTGCAAAAGGTGGTTTTTTTATCCACCACAGAGGCAGAGTATGTTGTTGCAATAGAGGAAAGCAAAGATATGATATGGCTGCAAATTTTCATGGAAGAGTTGGGAAAACAATCGGCTGAAAGTTACTTGTTTACGAACAACTAGAGTGTTGTACACCTTGCAAAGAATTCTTCCTTGCACTCTAAAACCAAACACATACAACTGAGATATAATTTTGTTTGGTTGGTGTTGGAGGATGGACAAGTGAAGTTGGAAAATATACACAGATGGAAATCCATCAGATATTTTTATGAGCTCCTCTTCAGCTTTGGTTGGCCTTCAAGGTTGAATTTTAACTAAAATCGAGTTGCATGGTCCACAACTCCTCTTCAGCTTCAGTTGGCCTTCAAGGTTGAATTTGAATTAAAATCGAGTTGTAGGGTCCATGATGCTTATTATCAATGGGAGTTGCAGGGGTAGCAGTGTTATGATTAGTCTCCAAGTGGGAGATAGTATGGAGTGGAGTCTGATCTATCTCCAAGTGGGATATTGTTTTGTTATGGAGACAAATCAGACTCAGACACAAAATCTTCATATTATTTCTATTAAATAATTTGTTGCACTATTAAATTTTTTGTTGCACTTGTATTTAAAATAACAGTTACAAATAATTATTAAATGCTAGAAATGATCAGTTATAATATTTAATTAAAGACAGTTGCATTTAGTTATTGTAACTGCCCAAAATAAAATGTGTTATTGGGTGCATGAGACAAAACCAATGGCCACGCTAATGACGAAAAAATACCAATCCCAAGATATGAAGAAATCATCATCATCATGCATCTCTCATCACCATCTCTAATGAAGTCTCATTGGATTGAGGACTTGTTCGACTTTATCATCAAAATCAATGGTCAGATCATTCATCTTGTCTTCTATATTCTCTCTATGCTAACCTAGTATCATGATATATAACAAAAACATCATCAATCCATCCATTCCACATCCACAAATCATCAACATACATACACATTACATCATCATAGCATATCATAATACAAAAAAACATATTTCACTACGACATCATTATCATTTAAGTTGTGATGAATAATATAGATTTCTTATTTTAAACATCTTAAGTTGTTGCATTATCATATCATAAACAAACATATGCATTATCCATACATACATCCATATGCATACATCATCATAATCCCATAAATTGCATAGAAAAGTACACAAAAATAAATGCATTCATATCACTTGCATAAGCATAACATCTGCATATCATAGCATCCATCCCATAACATGTCATAAAAAGATATTGAAAAGAATTACATCCACACATAAGCATATTGTATCACATCACATCATATGCATCCATACATTCATAAGCATGAAATAAAGAGCACATCACATATCGAATCTAGATCATCTCATATATATATATATATCAAAAAATGGTAACTGTCATGATACAATATTTGAATCAGTGTATACATATTGATCAAAAATATAATATCCATGAGGCTATAAAAAATGAGCCCATGAATGTATATCTGTATGAATGAATCAGGAAAACAATCAATTGTCTCCATAATTAAGCTAGCCCTGGTGGCTGCTAGTCTCACCCCTAATTGATGGTTGATCCCCAGCTCTAGGTGGTGCTCTGCTCCACTGTGAAAAATCTGACTATTGCATCCCTTGAGGAACATCACGATGATAGTGCATATGATAGTAGGCTGCCTCGGTGACTACCTCTCTATATAGCTGAGTAGATACAATCCAGTTGTATGTCTAGTTACTACCACAACTGGACCTCCTAATCTCTCTATGTAGTCATGGCCTCTAACTGTTGTTGCACCTGATCCTTCTCAACTTGTAGTTGATCCCTCTCTATTGTAAGGGTTTAAATCTACCCATCTCGTGGGTCTGGCTGCTATAGAGGTGGAGGAGGTGGTGGTGCCCCCAGAACCTGTCCATCATGTCTGCCCTACCACCCTGGAAACTATTCCTGATATGGCTGTTGTTGGTGCCCATCCCCTAGCACCTGACCCCTATCCTACTCTTGATCCTGGCCTCTACCTTGGCCACCATCCCTACCCCCATCCTTGCCTTTGTCTCAACTGCCATCCCTGCCTTTGCCTTTGCCTCTGTCGAGGTATTCCCCCACTAGATTTTTCAAGTGTGTGGGTGGCCTGAACCATGCATCATAGGCTAGAGTGGTCCCCGCATCTAGGAGACCCTAATCATATGCCCATGAATGTGGGAAAAGCTACCCAAAATCATTAATCACCATCATGGGATCAATATGGGCCCCCCATTGAACCTCTCTTTGTGCCCTAGCAAAAATGGTCATGTAATCATCCGTTGGCGCATCCTATACCTCCCTAAACTTCCAAGCAATGCAGTCTAGGAGGTATCATTCAATAATAGTATGCTCTTGGCCTTGTATGTACCGAGTATGTTTGGAAAAACCCAGTTGTTGTTGATCATCATACCACCATGGATGTTGTAGCCACAACCTCCACCTGAACACCATCATGTCATCAATGACACGACGCCAATATGGTAAACCTATGGGGCCCATATGTTGTAAAGTCATCAACACTGCATATCTAAAAAATGGTAGGCTTTTCCTCATGGATATCTGTAAGAACAACCAAGGGCCTCAGCATTGCAATGTGCTCGTATTCCCATATGTGAAGCAAAGTCACCCCTACTTTGATGCTCCTACCCTCTAGATAGACGACCTTGTGCATATCATGGTACGAGGAGGCAAGGAGGACTAAACCCCAGGCATACACAACATCCCTCCAAATCATACCCTCCCATGCTAATTAGACCCATATGGGACCGAAACCTTAGCCCTGTCGGTCTAGAGCAACGATGCTTCAAATCAACACTGCAATGAACAATTTGAAGGTGTCCACCCAACCTTAGTAAAAATCCAAATCAATTTGGGAGCTAACCAAGACAACTAAATGTCTATGTAAAAGAGAGAGACATACATCTCTCTCAGCATTTGGGTCATTTATGACGCACTCTCCATGAATCAACAATCGTAGTATGTGCCACACATCCTCAAGTGTGAAGGTTGCCTCCCCAATGGGAAATTGAAAAGAAGAGGTCTCATTGTGTCACCTCTTGACCAACACTATAATCAAGGCAAGATGGGTCATGATCTCTAGCATGAAAGCAACAAATCCCAATCCTAGCCTACCCAGTCACTCCACCTCCAAGTCATCAAAGTTTCTTGCTGCTGCCAGAATGTCATATTGGTGGTCCTGCGACATCAGTGGTGGAGAATCCTCCTACATGCATCATGCACACAACGTCAATTTACCAAAAAAGTCAAAAAAATTGATCAAAATTTAAGACTTTGCACCCAAAACATCAAACACGTCATTGAAATCAATAGCGTCATTAATTTTTGGGTGTTTCGCTATATCAATTTTAGGGGTGCATTGATAATTTGGCCATGTGTGTCACTATGCTCAATAGTAAAGCGGTATTGGGTTGCATCGCTATACTACAAAATTGGGGTGTGTCACCATTTGTTACATGTGTTGCCCACCACTTTCGAGTGACACTGAACATAAAAATCCCATGCGTCACTATATTACCCCGGTGACCCCCTAATCAAATGCGTCGCTAAATCAAAAAATTGGGGTGTGCACCTCAACAAAGGGTGTGTCACTGTAAAATCACTAGTGATGCTTCCAATGCTTCAAATGTGTCGCTATACAATGATGTGCCTATTGGCCTAACTTTGATGCCCTATTAAATGCACTTAAAAGCAAAAAATGAGAGAAGTTTCGAGTCACATACCTGGGGTCTTGCATCTACATGTCATTAGTACTCTCGAACTCGATCTAAAAGATGAAGAGGGAGCACACGATGAGCCATTTCGTTGGGATATCAAAGCTCAAAATACCAAAATCTCTAAGGTGTGAATGCACAAATGAATTGAAAGTGACCCTTCATCACCTATTTAAGCCTAAAAATTAGGGTTTTTTGCTTTAATTTAAGCCAAAAGCAAGGGTTTTTCACTAATTTCACCAATCTTGCCAAACTGAAACTTATTTTGCACTGTTTTTTGCATTTTTGGCATGTTTTTTGCATGTCAAATCCTTTTCAAACCCCTGCGGTAGTATTTTAACCTTTGTCGAGAAATGAACCTAAAATTCAAAATTTCTACCTGATTTCTCGAGGGGGTAGGGAACCAGCTTATTCCTTCCGCTAGAGCAACAATGGGGCATCCAAAAAAAAAGATTTTTTTTTATTTTTTGGTTTAAGCAAGAGTATTTAATCTGAAAGGCGTCAGTCTTTGAACCAACGTAACAAATACCTTACTTCAAAGAGGGGAAAAATGTAGACACTTAAAATTGTCCTAAATGATATCATGCACTCAAATCAAGTATACTAACATCATTTCATCTTGAAACCCATCCTCTTTTTGTTTAATTGATTAAATTAGCCTAGTTATTTAATTAATTATGTCATTTTCATCTATTAACCTAATTAATTTAATTGGGTTAATTCACCCCCTTTCATGCTAACCTTTCATCCTATTAAATTGAATAAATCTAATTATTTAATTTAAGTCCCTAAGCCTTCTTATTTAATTAAATAACCCTAATTTATTTAATTAAGTATCATTTCACTTTCCCCCTTTCATTAAATCACTTTATTTAATGAATGTCATCTAATTCCCCTTAATTGCATAATTGAACCTTTGTTTAATTATCAATTACTAATGAATCTAATTCCCTCGACTTGCAAGAGAATAAATTCCAAGGGAATATTCCTCCTTTACACATTCCTCCAATTTTACACATTAAAAATTTGTTTTAATTTGCTAAATGTCTATTTTCCTCACCCATGAGAATATTCCAAAGAACGTTCTCTTTCTTCACTCATTTGAAAAATTGGAATATTCCTTTTTAAAACAAACTCTCAACAAACTTTTGGGAGAGCTTTTGAAAGTGTGTTTGTTTGGATAAAGATGAGCCCTTGATTAAATCTCATCATTGATTCTCATGCCTTGATGAGAATCCATGATCCATGCCTCCAACTTCCTCCATCCTTGACCATTGATTAACCTTTTTGATCTCAACCCTTCATTTCTCATTTGTCCTCCTATAAATAGGTGACAATTTGGAGACAAATGGATCCATCTTTTAACATCAAACTTATGTTGTTAAAATCACTCTCACTTGCACTCACATTTAATATCATTTTAGCTTAATTCACTTACATATTAGCTTAGCTTCCATTAATGGATCCCATGATAACATAGATGCATTCATTTAGCTTATTTGTGCAATTAGGGTTTCAATCTTTTTAGCTTAAAATCCATTTAGATTAGATTTACACTCACCCATATCAATCATTTTAGCATATATCATGTTAAAATAGCTTGCATCATGTTCATTTATCTTTAAATAATGTTTCATCACACATCTATCATTGGTTTCATCGATTCTCTTCAATAAGATTGATTGGATCAAGCTCATTTATCCATGGGATTGGGAAAGGCTCACCATTCCACATCAATGCGACACCACTCCCCCAATAGGATGAGTTTCAATGGATTAGAATAGGTGTTTCTAAAGTTTTTTTAGTTTGATATGCTAAGTTTTAATGGATTCCTAGTTTAGTTTTTTTTATTGATCATATTGGGATTAACGTTTAGTGGCATAGTATCCTCATGGATCAGGTGTAGTTGGCCCATACTAATCCATTGGTCACAATCTTATTGTTGTTCATTATTTATGTGTGTTCTATTTCTTTGTTTTATTGTTCAAATCTGTATTTAACTAATATATATCTACCTTCTAACCCTAACACTACCCTTAGATGATGGTTTTTTTGAATTTTGGAAATTTTTACTTATTTTCAATCTTTTTGCAGTAGTTTTTTACTTATTTTCGATCTTTTTGTAGTTTTCTAATTGATTGTGAGGAATGTTTTAGTAGAGACAAATAGTTTAGCAATTTTTGACATGTTTTGATAGTTATGTTAGAGAAATTAACTAGAGTGATGCAATAAGAAGGAAATTAAAATAGTGCAGTAGATAACATATGCATAACATATTGATTCTATTAATTTAACACTTTCATAGACACGATAAGATACATCTACACATACATATCATACATTATTCAAACAATGTATATTGTTTTTAGCAAGCATAGACGTACACATCACATATGCTTGGGTAGCATCTATTACAATACTTCTCTATATTATTTCTCTATCATTACATATATATCTTATTTTCTTCTCCTACATCTTCCTTGTGGTGAGTTTGGATGCTTATATAAACTTCTATTGACATAGGGATATACCCACCTTTTGTATGTCTACGTGTCTTCCTATCCTTCAAAGGACATTGCATGCTACTAACTGCTACCATAATGGTCTTATGATCACTATTAGTTTTTTTTTTTTTGATTCCTAACCTACCAACAAACATGTAACATGGGTCCCACCTCAAGGGATTAACAATTCATTTTATTGATTGAGCTTAAAGGTTTGACATCCTTAAGATTATTATTTTTGATAAAGATGTTAATTTCAAGAATAATGAGGTGCTAATTTTCTTTGTTGACTTTCATATAAATCATAGCCATATAATTCAGTCTATTAATAAGATATGTTCATACATTTAACTATGATATGATTTTTTTTAATATGATCTCCTACAAGGTATTATAGTTATATTTATATAGTTTCACATTGTTATTATACATGTGCTTTTTTTAATGTTTTTGTCAACCTTTTTGTAATTGTTTATGTGACTATGAAAAAAAAACTAATGTTTCTATTGTTTTGAAATAATTGAAGTGCTACTATAAAATTCATTCCTTAATATAAAATTAACTAAAACAAATTAATATATTTTTTGGTTAATGATAAAAAGGGGTTTTGAAAGGAATCACATCCCTTTTATAATAGAAAAATAAGGAGACAACAGAAAATTAGCATTACATTAGAAAAATATCCCCTAGGAAAGAAGGCAAGAACCAAGGAAAAAAGGCTAGAAAAATACAACACTTGAACAAAATGGGACAACAAGCACACACAAGATAAGAAAAGTTACAATTAATCCAAGGCCATAGTGGATTCCCACTCCTCTTTCAAAAAATTAAAATGGTTTTCAAAAAATTCAATGTAATCCACATCCTAGGTCTTATTCTCCTTATTTCTTAAATCATGAGTCCTAACACTAGGCCAACCTATCCACATGAAGCCTATGACCTAAGTCATTCCTAGAGAATCTTTATGCTAGTGGCACTACTATATACACTAATTATATTGATATAAACTACCTTTTACAAATTGATTTTGATGTCCTACATTTCTTTCTCGTTCAAATTTTTATCCATCTTGGATTTCTCCTTCTTTATCCTACAAATCATATCTAAATCCTCTTATTTTTTATAATTTATCTTGTTTTCCTACTACAGGTTCCAAGGGTTCACCACTATTTTTGTTACCTATGAGGGAAGTATTTATATTCATTATGTTAATTCCCAAGAAAAAACACTTATATATTATAGTGAGCTAATATTTCTTTCCCCATACCACATGTTTTATCTCCCTAGAGCTCAAGAATAGAAGCCACCTCATTTTTGGAAGAGGCGGGGGACAAGATAATTTTTTCAAGCCAAAAGATATAATCCCTTGACCCTTAGAGGCTTAAACCTAGAAAATTTCTCCAAATCTTTGGAGGCCTTTGCTTTTCCTTTTCTTTTGGACTTAGTCTCCACCACTTTTAGCTTAGTATCCAACTCCATAAACTTTCCACTTCTAGAGATTACATAGGAAGGAGGGAAAATCATATGAGATGTGGAAGGCTTATGTTTCTTCTTGGTGTATTAGATAAAAGGGTGGGTATCAAACCCTACCATAATAGGGGTCAAGGAGGTACGTGACTTAAATGCCAAATAATGCTTTACTAGTAATAGAATCAAATATTGATGTAGGCAAAGATAATTCCCACCTCTAGTGACTTCCAACAAAAAAAAATCCAAAGAGGAAGTCCAGAAAAGGGATTCAACCCTTCTCAAGGAAATATGGAAAGAGTAAATGATTTAGAATCGACCCTTATTATCCCAAGGATGAGGGAGGGACTCCCTAGCATAACCAAACTACTTTTTCCCTTCCCTCTCAAAAGAATGAAGTAACTCATCTTACTATGCTTATCCTTATATATCTTATTGTCTTATGTAGACATTCATATTACAAGGGTGATCAAATCCTCTATAATTTCTAATTCAATCCCTCTCATTTTCACTACCCTAGAATCCCATTTTTTAGAAAAAATATAGTTGATATGATAGGGTCATAGCATTTAACCCTTTCCATAAAACTTGATAAACATCCCTTTTAGGATATTTCATGCCACGATATTGTTCTCAACTATGTCACAAGATATGAGTTCCACCTATTCCTATCCCCACACATAGTCTTGGGATATTGCATATTAGGAAAATGAGGAAAAAATATTACTCAACCTAGAAATATGACCACTTGTACTCAAAACCTATAGATAAGAAGCAAAAAAAAAATCTCAAAGCATGAAGATCCTTATAAATAATCAATAAGATAAAACCCCCCCCCAAAAAAATAAAAATAAAGAAAGGGGCTAGAAAAATAAAATAAGTAAAGCCTAGGGGGTTGAATCTTGAATAATATTTTCTACAAATTTGGGTAGGTCATCACTTCCAACCCATATAGAATGACCCTAATGAAATAGCTCCTAATTGAAAATATATGCTACTACATTCCTATCTTAAAAAATATGAATAAGCAAGCCAAGGACATGATTAATCATTTATTTAGTGGTATAAGAAGGCATTTAGAATTTCAAGAGGAAATTGATAATATTCAGATAATCCCCTTCCATATAAAGTGTTAAATTCTAAGACCTTTAGCTAGAAGCAATCCCTAGAAGAATGAAAAATTCAACAAAATGGTTTGTTTGAGAACAAAGATTGATGGAGAAAGACCCAACCATCCTACCCAAATTATTTTTAATATTCCTACCCCCTCTAGTAGGGCTACGGTTTCCATTATATCCCCATCAAAAGTAATCTTAGATAGAATAGGAAGGAGACAAGACCACCATACCTAACAATGTTGGATCCTCTTCTTCTACAATAACACGTTTGAGCTAATATCAATGCCTTATTTGTCAACACAATTTATCACAAGGAGGGACAACCTGAACTCTCATCTCCCTAATTACCAAGTAGATTTTAGATCCCACCCAAAAAAAATTTCTCTTTAAATATCATGGCTTTATACTTTAGTCAAATACCCCAAAGAACATAAGGAAGGGAATATTTCATAACAACTTAAGGGGGGGATTAGAGAAAGGGATAATTGCCAAGATAATAAGTCTAAAATAGAGGCAAGTTGGATCCAAGTGAAATTGAATTTGGACAAGATAAAATCCCAAATATTTTAGGCAAAGCAATAGACCAAGAGGAGGTGAACAATCGACTTTAAATATTTCTCACATAGGGGACATCTAATGGGAAGGGAGAAACCCCTTTTAACCAAATTATCTAAAGTGATAATTATATTTTTTATACCCAACATAATAAATTTATTGTTTTAGGGATGAAGATATTAACCTAGACCTTAGACCAAGGAGAGGGGTTAATTTGGAGTTGAGAAGCAAAGGGAATTCCAAAGAAGTAGAAACCCTTGAGAAAAATAATCCAGACCAAGACATCTTTTTTGGCTAATTAGGACATGTGAAAACTAGCCAATAAATTATGTAGTTCTTTAATAAGAAGATATTTCTTAAGGAATGCATTTGTAAGAATTGAGTTTTTCCATGTTCTCACTAAATCTCTTTCTTTGAAATAATATTCCACCATGCTATCAATTAAGTATTTCAAAGTATCTAGTATAGAAAACAACCAATTAAATGATGCTAAAGGAAATTCAAGGATCCAATTGTCTTCCCAAAATAGAAAATCCCTACCACTACCATTACATAGACATGATCCTTCAAGAATAGAGATATTTAAAATGAAAGAAAGGGGATTAGAATTCACTAAGTATTTCAACTCATGCAATAGAATTCCATGGATTATTCTTGTTACTAAATATATATCCCACCTTGGACATAATAGTTGTATTGAACATTCTTAGCTTTATAATACCTAGTTCACCAAACTTCTTGGGAAGGAAAACCTGATCCCAAGAGACCAAAGGAAAACAATATTTATTCTAAACCAAACCAAAAAAACCTTGAAATTCTTTCCATTTTCTTAGAATTTTTTATTGGAATACATAATGAGAATATAAAGTGAGTTGGAATAATTTTTAGAGTCAATTTTAATGATCAAAGCTTACTTTCCTAGCTTAGAAAGCAAACTTTATAACTAATAGGTTTTTTCTAAAATCTATCTAGAATATGGAACTCGTAGAAATATGGGAGGAACCCTTTGAACAATGAAAATACAAGATAAATGGATGAAAACTCATCCAACTAAAAACCTAGAAGACCAAGAATATTTAATTTCTTTTGTCAAGGAGTCTTAAAAATAATTAAACTCTTATTCACAATAAATGTTTTGTCTTCAATATTTCTCGTGTTTTAGTACTGAATATTTAATCATATTGATCTCCACCAAAGACACCTCACTAATATGATGGTATAATTCATAAATTTTTGATGAGTGTAATATCAAAAATTACACGCCCTTGCAATTTCATATTATGCTTTGCACTCACTTTGACATCTAGATGCGAATTCTCCTAAGTTCAAGATGTTAGCAGTTTGGTACTATGATTTTCATATTTTTGTGATGTTCTCGACTCTTTGCACTATTTTTGAATCCAAATTTTCCTAAATAAGAGTGCACCATGTGGGAATTCATACAACACACTAGCATCCCACAAAAAAATATGATTTCAGTGACCATTTGAGTGTTACTCTTTCCTTGCCATCATTGGCAGTTGGGAAGGTAATTAATCTATAAACTATTTGAGTTGTTGATTGACCTTCTATTGTTGCTAATTTGGAACAAAAGATTCATTCTACATTCTTTGGGGAGAATATAAGGGGATTGATGTGGCTAACATAGGAATGTGAGAAACCTTGTCTGTGCACCCAAGTATGGATAAGGTATGTTAGAGTTTTCAATAAACTCCATAAAACCAAGATCACCTACAAAACCTAGATTAGCCTTCTACAAGGAGAAAAACACACAAGAGTAATTTGCATAAAGATGTGCAAATAATATTATTGGGAATAATGAATTACATGAGATAACTTTCTTTTATAGAGAAAGATGAAAAACCTAAAAGGAAAACCTAATTAGGACCTAAGTAAACTTAATAAAGTATAATTATATATTTAATTACACCAAACCACCCCCCCCCCCCTTAAGTGCAACTGAGGGAGAATAAGAAACATGCAAATAATGCAAGGATGGATGCATGAAAGCATGAATGTGTTCTGACTACAAGGCCATGCTAGATACCCATGTACATATGCAATGCAAAATAAATAGAGAATGCACCCAAGTGATGAAAGATGGAGGAATCCATAAGACCCCCCAAGTACACCATCCATCACATAGATACATAAGAAAATCCCCCCATAAGATGGAATGATATGATGAAAAAATCTAGAAGCTATGTGTATTACTAAGATTGATCCATAGGAGCAAGTACCATGAAGATTTAGCAACATTAAACATAAAATGAATGGCCCTCAAACTGAGATGTGACCCACTAAGAATATGGTACGATTTAGGATCATTAACCATAGGCTCTCAATCTGAGACATGAACTGATGTGAACCAAAATATGCCAAGTTATGAGCAAGATTATGGCTAAGAGAAGCTATAGAATCTAGAAACAACTCATGTAAGTTGTAATCTATTGATGTTGATACCTCCATACATCACTTCTATTACTTGTACATGATAAGCATTAGATTTTGCATTATATCTCTTTTTGGAGAGGGGTTTTCTTCCCACTGAGTTTTCCCCTTTGTACTGTTTGTGAGAGATTATTTGCATTATTAGTTGTACATGGGTACCTGAAATGGCCATGTATCCGAGACCCATCATTGCATCATCTGCATTATCATTTTCCTCCTAAGTTGCACTTATGGGGGGGTGTTGGTGTAATTAATATTTAATTGCACTTACATAAGTTTACTTAGGAATTTTATTATATTATTCCTAGGTTGCATTCACTAGGAAATTATTTATAATGGGCCCATCCCCTTGCACATGTGTTTAGGAAATAAGATTCTTCTCAAAATATAATCTAGAACTTATCTTATCATTTCATCATTTCCTAGGTAGTTAGTTAGTTGTCACATGTTGTTAGATTAAGAAACATGTCACATCATATTACATACTACATCACATTCATGCCTATTTATACAAGGAATTTGTACATTGTAAGATATAAATCTCATAATAGAATCTCAATTTGCCTGATCAAGTTGCAACACTTTCTTATGTGGATGATATTCTTCTTGGTTAAGGTCCTCTAAAGTCTACAGCTTCATAGGGTTATTGTGCATCCATAATTTCTACATCATCAATATTGTGGATCCAATTATTAGGTATGCAACCCCCTTGTGGAACTTTATTGAAGTTCATTTATTACAATACCCCGTGATTCTAAAAGGAGAACATGCAAAAACATGCAAAAATCAAAGAGAAAATGAAAACATAAAACATGCAAAAAGCAAATATTGCATGCATGGATTAATGTTCACATCTACCTCCATGAAGAAAAATTGACCTTAGATTTGAGTAGAAGACATAATCAACTTTATAACAATATAAAGTTTTTGAGAAACAAACACCATATGCTCAAGTTATGAATTTTTGAAAAAAAGGTAAATTTTGGCAGTTGACAATGTAGACACAACCATTCTGATTTGATTTCTGAAAAATTTACTCAATGCATGCAAAAGCTAATGGATACCCATAAAATATCTTGATGTTTCCAACAAAACCAAGAAAGAGTTTTTGAATCCAAAAAGAACATGTGATTTGGTAAAAAAAGGTAAACTTCACATGTAGGGAAAATAGCTACAATTTTGATAGCCATTTTTGCAAGGTTTGCTCACTATCTACAAAATCTAGTAGATACCCAAATGGTATTTTATGGTTTTGAAAAAAACCCAAAAAATTACACCAACAAGGTACTCATCACCTCATCTTGGAGTGAGCTGGTAAGTGGCTCCAACAATACCTAAGGAGCATGGTTGAGGTGCATGAGAGCGATATGGAATGTTGAAGTCAAAATTAGAGTTTGTTTTCCAAATGCATGAGATGAGTTTCTCTATAGGGCAACAAACTGGAACCTATCCTAATCTGTTATGTGGTTGGAAGTTCCTTAAGTCAAACTCAAGAGGATTCCACACCAAGTTGAACTTTGGAACAATCTAGAACAAGTCAAAATTAATAGGACGCATGAAGATGAGCTTGAAAGAGCTCGCACCAAGTCAAGCTTGAAAGAGCCTGCACCAAGCCAAGCTCAGAGGAGCCCACACTAAGCCAAACTCAAGAGGAGGACGCAAAAGGCCAATGCCAATTTGAAGAGGTTGAAAACTCTTTGAAGCCCAAGATTGGACTACAAGAATTGTTTGGAAAAACTGATAGTTAGAGTACTTTCTCGAGAAGATAAAGGAGATAATTGGTCATATCAAAAATTGTGTTAGTTGGCCCAACTTCTTGATCAACATTTGGCTATCTAGGAATTAGAAAAATAGCTTATGTAGGGTAACTAGAGTACCCTACCACTAAACAAAAAATTTAGTGTTCAACATGTATTTGAACTCCCCCAGGTGAAAGACCATATTGGAGTGATCCAAAGAGATTCAAAGAGAGAAAATGCATTCACATCAACAAGTGAGATAGTTTTGAAGTTCAACTTGAGCCAGAGGAGGCTTGGGTCATGGATTGGATAATTTTCATTGTAGCTCAATTGGGAGAACAAGGTGCACCAACTAGAGAAGTAAACATTGAAGGGGTGAGATTAGTGTGTGTGATTACATCTTGGAGAGTAACTAAGAATCAAGGGGTGGGTGTTCCAATAGAGTTCTTGGAGAACTTAGGTAGATTATACCAAATCAGAGAGTTCTTTTTTGTAATTGAGCTAAGGTTCATTGATTAATAAAGTTAATCTATTCACCCCACATACTGAGTCAAGTCATTGTCTTCATTTTGAGTACCTGAAGTAGTATTGTGTTTTGAGAAAGTTTTGTTGTGAGACTAACCTTTAGTTACAAAGGAGGACTCGATTGGATCACATGCGTAGTTCAATTCCTTTCAAAAGGATGATCCTCAAGGGTAGTCTGAGTAAAGAGGGTATTTGTTATGCACAGGTTGTGGCCCCTAACACCAAGATATGAAAAGATTAAGGTGGCATCAAGCAAGCATAAGAATGAGACAAGAGATAAATCAACAAGAAAAAGACCAATTGAAAAACAAGTTAGCAACCTAATATCTCTTGCCAAAAGATAAGCTCAATGATAAATAGGTCCCATTGTAAGAAAGATACATGTGTTAAGGCCTGATAGATTGTTTACTTGGAGTAGGCTTGTGAGTCTAAGAAAATGATATATATTAATATATAGATAAATTAAGAAATAGTCTATGCAGATTGTAGTGTCCCTCCAATTTAGACATACTATTTAGTTTGATTATGCTTGTTAGATGCTTAGTTGATTCTGGATACTATGTTGTTTTGATTTTTCAGATGATACATTGACATCCTGGTTATTTGGGTTATGTTGGTTCGATGATACTGTGATAGTTTCATTCATGATATAGCTTATTGGTTATGATTATTGCTTATGTTATCATGTTGATATGATTGATCTTGCTCGTATCTGTCGGTGGATAAGACAGTGTAGCATTACTCATTTGTGAGTACCCTGCTACGTTGTAATTCTTATTCACGGTGTGTTTTCTAACATGAGATTATATATACATACATGTTTTAACCTTGATGTTTTCCTGCAAACACAGGTACCGGGTAACAGCTCCACCTGCTTGTCAGGTCTAAGTGTACCCTAATCCATTATAAATATGTTGTCGGAGGTATTGACAGGTCCTTTTAATCCATCGTTCGTTTTCGAATGAGTATCTCTGTGTTTCCCCGTGTAGCCCAGTTTGTCTTGTCGTGTTTAAATATATATTGTTTTGTGTTTGCGTATTTAATATCGATTTTATTAAATGTTTATTAATGTTTATGCCAATGTTTGTGATTTAATTTATTAAGTGAGATTAAATATGTTGTTGAATTTATCAGTGAAAGTTAATTCTTTGCAATGTTTCAATTAAAATAATATTATTGTTGTTTTAATTGTGCAAATTGAATTGTGTGAAATAGATATTTTTAAAACAAGATATTTTCGATGAGATAAGAATCTTTGATTGTCAGTTAAAGGTCTGTTATGATATTTTGAAGAATTAGTTGAACTGAATGAGTTATTTACAATGCAAATTGATTTGCCAGTTAAGTTTTGTGATTAAAAGTGAATTGCATGAATTAATATCAAAAAGGAGGGATTTTTGGGAAAATTGTACATTCACGAGAAGATTTCATACGACAGCAGTTTTTAGCAGCTTTGATTTATGGCAATTGTTTTCAGAAGAATTTTTCTTTAAAAATTTTGTTCACAAGCGTGTTTTGAAGTTGGTTGAATTGGAATTTCACTGTCGAAGTCTGGGAAATTGATAGAGGAATCAACAAAAGGTTTTAAGTGTGTTTCAGCCCGATTTTCAGAATAACCAGGTTTTCTTCTTTTTAAGGTTTTTGTAAGATTTCATCTTTGAATGCTTGGAAAGATTGATGATGTGATAAACCTACAAATTAAACAGAAAATTGTTAGAATTCTGCAATCAAATGAAATAGAAAATACAGAAAACTAATGGTGCTATGGTTCTAGGAATTATAATTTATGTATATATGTATCCGGATATAGATTTAAAATTTCATTAATGAACACTGATCTTGAGAAATTTACGTTTTCTGAAAACTATTATTTTGTCAAGACACAAAACTCTCTCCTTATACCACTTGTAAGCGGACATATAATTGTATTAGGAATAATTATTCTTGAGCTAGACGATACAAGTTTGATTTGGTTGTAAATTTTTCAATAAAATATTAAATCTCTTCCTTTACCTGTATCCTATCCTTCTTACGCCATAACCATGTACCAATATTGATGATGCTATACATATCTGTTATATGTATTATGTCTACCTCTTTACCCGTGCAGATGTAAATTAGATCTGTTGTCTTTCAAGCTGGAGAAATTTTTAATATTATACCATGAATTGGTACAGTTTTCTTAAGCATTCCATCTTGGTCTCCCTGCGCCAGTGGTCTTCTATATAGTGTCTGCCATTTAGGAATTAAACGATATATAATCACAAATTTAAACGCCAGAATAGTCTCTGCTTTAAAGTTTTGCATGGCGGACTTTAGTTTTGTTATATTTGTACTCTATCCTGTTCATCTTTAAAATCATCATGGCGGATCCCTATTCTTTAAAATAATAAACTTGATCATTAAAATCTATGTGTATTATTAATTTAGATACTATTCATCAGATGTCCGCTATAATCTGCTTTCTTATCCCTTTGAGTTATGAGTTCGGTATATCTTCCTTGGGAGGCGTTGGAATTATCTGTATAACACGTAGGACATATATATACACACTAGAGAGGATTCCCTCTTTTATTTATGGCTTAGATCTCTTATTATGGCGCGGGTTTTCTGCTTGAAATTTGATGTCAGTCATCTGCATGAGACCACCTGGAGATTACTGCGTCCCACTTTCTCTGATATTCCTGTAATATTTATTACTGCACCATCTATTTACCTCTGATCATAAATTATACAATAGTTTTGTTTTCTACTGTGAGAATCCTCATTTGTTTCATGAGTACCCGTAAAATTTATGCATGGCCGTGTCAAGATAGATGACATCAGACGCATACTTAACTGATTCTTTCACCGTTAAAATATAGAAGGAAATATCTTTTGCATGGAAAGAAATCCCTGAAACAGTGTACACGCTGTTTCTTCTACCAGTGAAAGCTCGAAACTAGTTGTTAGTCGTTGACTTAGTTACAAGTCATCCTGTTAGGAATTTACGGTGGCAGACTCTTTATGACAAAACAATTATATTTTAAATCCTTCTAATATTAAAAGAATAAGCAAAATTATTAATTGGATTAAATCCTATAGTACCTTTGGTTTAGAATTTATATTATATCTTATAATTTTTAAGTATTAGAATTTCATTATACAAAGTATTTATGTTGTTATAATAATATAGTATTAGAAAAAGCTATATTTTGAGAGTGTTAGTAAAACAATAACATTTATAGTCTATATAAAGTATATTTGTTATTTAATGATATTTGTTAAACCTCAATTTGAGTGAATATTCACACAAATTTGAAATGATTATTTTTATTTCATCAAAAGTAGTTAAATAAGATTTATATTGTAACCTTAGTACACTTTAATTTATGATATTCTCAAAAGATTGTTTATTAGAAAATTGCAATTACTCTGAGAATGATTAAATGAAACTATTGGTTGTGAATGTATCCATGATGCTAATGATGATTACTTTATTTTCTTTAAAAGTTAAGAAAGAGAAAAAGAGTTGTTAAGTGTTTGACGTATTGATCATATTGTTCATATTACAATTGTTTTACGTGGGGGATATAGCTTCGTATTATTTTGAGGTTTTCGAAGAGACAACCTAGAGATTGTGATTTGCCTCTAGTGAAGGATGAAAACATTCTAGTTTTGATTTATGTGCTTGATAGCATCCCCTAGACTGATTTTATGTTGAGTCATGCTATAGAGAGAGTGGCTTGCGTTAAGGGCTGAAATCCTATAGTGATTGTCTGGGTAACCTAACATAGGTGTGTTAATTAAGTGATAACCTAATTAATATTTTAGGGGTTGGGTAGTTCTAAACACTAAATCAGATAATGGTATGCCTCGCCTACTTCTTAACGCTTGTTTAGGTTGAGAAAAGGGTTGAGAAGGCCTGGAATGGCAAGTCGCCATCTTGTCCTCTTGAAAGATGTAACGACACCGCATTAGTCTGCATAGGGGCCGGGAATCGGTAGAGGCTACCAGGGTAACTCTTGGTGAGGGCCGGTAGTCTAGGAAGATTCACCAGGGTAACCTATCCCGACAATGCGATGACACTCTCTTAGTCTATATCATGATGGTGTTTTCTTTTGTTGAGATTTCAATTTAATGTAACTTGATACTGTGATTTTATCTGTTTTGATTTGTAAACGTTATGTCTTATTGTGAATTGTAAACCCTGTAAATGTGATGTTCTGTCTGCTTTGTTTGTGGACTTGTCAGTATCTCCTAGCACGGAGGGAGTGGACCTTTGGGTTCCACGTGGTCGGGAGGAAACCATGCTCTATCTTCCTTGTATTTTCTTGCAGACGATCCTAAGCTTGCAACAGTTTCCAGTTACTACTTTGTTCATGACTGTTGATGCAGAGCTTGTTCGTGGATTATGTACCAGATATCAGATGAACACTATATGTTTTGTAAACTTACCTCTTGTATAAGAGTGTACTGATTGTATCACCTTTGATGTATGGAGATTCTTTGAAATCTCGCTTTATGTAAAACGAACATTTGGGATATTTTATTGTATACAGTTTTATAATCTGGATCTTACATGAAATCAAATTTGTACTTTTGTTGATGAATCAATGTGTTGAGTTTAATTATTAAATTTATGTAACAACGTCTTAGATACTTTATAACATATGTATAAACTATAAAAAAAAAAATATTCTGTTAACTTTGTATTTGCTCTTTGTTATAATGTAACTAAGTCGGGGTGTTACACAGATGACAAACTTATCTCAACAATTGTCCCTTGCTTATGATTTTTATGAAAGTTTGATGTTTTAGGTAATGCATAGCTTTCTTTTTTTTGCTTGAAAAATATAAATGTGTGTGAAAATTGTCCTCTCGGGATAATGGCATAGATCCAATTCAATGACTAGGTCAAGGAATAATGCCCCTAGTTGGGTATAAGATCATTTATTATGATATGGATAAATAAAGTGAAACTTTATTTCACAGGTAGATAGATGAACAATAGATATTGATAATTACTTGAACTAGACTTGTGAGTCCAAGAAAACAAAGAAAGATAGTTTTAATTATGATTCTAAGCAAAATGATAGATAGAGATATGCTTACTTGAACTAGCTTCGAGAGTTTCAAACAAGAGGATAATGAGATATAAATCATTTACTTAGACTAGACTTATGAGCAAGAAAAGAAAGTAAATTATAGATAAAAATAGTAAATGGATTTTTTGAGGTGGAAGGAAGGTGCATAAAGGATATGGATTGTAGAGGAAGTAATTTTTTGCATTATCAAAGCATACACGAATAAATTTTTCCCCTCAATTAAGATCAAAGATGAAAGGGTGGGGAGATGAATTGGATAGGATGAGGGATATATGATGAATGATATGGATATGATAATCAAGATCAAAGCAAGGAAGGAATGATGTATTTGGATAGGTTTAGGGAAATGTAATGGAATGAATGACTTAGGGATAGATGGGGGTTTTAGATGAGCTTGTTTGGATGTAAATTTAGTTAGTGATTCAATATGCATTGTTTTGATATGGATAGTGGGGTCTTGTGAAGGATTAGGATCATGACATGAAATGATATTTTGATGTTGACTTGGGAGGGGATCACTACATGGAGTGAAAGGTATGAGATCATGAGATGGGAGAGGATCATTGGATGGGATGGAAGGTGTGATTTGGTCTTGATTTGGAAGGAAATTGGGAGAGAAGGTGGAAGGGATTTTTTTCTTTTGATTTGGAGAGGGATCATATGATGATATGGAAGTGAAAATGATACCTTGATCCTAAGGTGACATGAAAAACATACTTAGTTCTTGAGATGGAGTGGGTTATGAAAGGGAAGAAGGAATATATCTTGATCTTGAGATGGAAAGGGCTCATTGGAAATGATACTTTGATCTTGATTAAGAATGGGATCATGAGATGGCATGGAAGGTATACTTTGATCTTGATTTGGAATGAGATCATTAGATGTTATTTTTCCCCTACATGTTGCCACTATGCACTCAGGAGTTGCATTTTTTATGGAAGGGATTCCTTCTACTCGAGCTATGGTGTATTCATATGGAGCGTAGGTATAATTGGCATTTCTAGAGTTGTCACCCTTGTTGGATTTTGTGGTTAGGGATTGGATCTATGTATATCTTGAGATCATCATTGGATGAAGGGGGAGGATCTTCTATGGTAATGTCACTTTGGTCTATATAGTCCTAAATAAGATTTTTCAATTTTACGCAATTAGGAGTTTTATGACCCTTAACCCTATGTTATTCAAAAAATTCATTATGTTTGTACCACGAGGGTTTAAATTAAAGTTCATAGTTTTTAATTTTTGGCAAGGTGATAAGCTTGTCTTGGAGAAATTTTTTCAAAGAAGATTCACTAGGCTCCCCTAAAGGGGTATATCTTCAACTTGGAGCATTATTTTGCCTAGATGGCTTCCTAGGGATAGTGACATCTTGAATATTTTGTTGTGTGCTTGTTGATAATTAAATGTTGGATGATGATTACATGTCTTGGATAGTTTTTGTATCTACTACACCATCATTAAAAATGTTCTTATTTTTAGGCCAAAGTCTATGTTTACTATTAAATGTTGAAGGGTTATCTTTGTTTTCCTTATAAATTTTCACAAGATGCTTAGCAATGAGAGACTTTCAATAGTTATTTATTTTTTATTATCTCACTAGATGTATCCACACATTGGAATTTTAAGTGGAAGGCTAATTCTTGATTTAGATTTTGGTTGAATATGTGGAAAAGTTGGTTTTCAAGAATAGGTTTAGGGATTTTTCTTGCCATATTTCTCCATCATTAAGAAGATAATGAATTATTCTCCATTCATTTGTTTTATATTACATAGATCAGTTATGGAGATTTCCTTTTCAATGTTATATGCGAAATGGGAAATGAATTTTTGAGCTAATTCATGAGAGGCCTTGATTCCATGAGGTATATTGGAGAACCATTCAATAACCCAAACTCTTGAACTTTGGGGAAATAGGTGCATTAAATAGGTATCATTGTAAAAATCCTCAATACAAGCTATATAAAATTCCCTTAAATGCTCATGTAGATCACTTTTCTTTGTATTTGTCAAATTTAGGCATTTCAAAGTTTTGAGGAAAGGGGTTCATGGATATGGACACATTATACAAATAAGGGCATATGTCTTCTAATGCATAACTCTTCTTAGTGCGATCCATTTTTAGAATTTCCATCTCTTGTTGTAACTGTTGAATTTGTGATGCCAAGTCATTTTTGGGTGTGAAAGCAGATACATTGGGAGGTGTGTATGCAAAAAAAGATGGAATTTTTGGGGTATTATTTTTTCTAGTTATATTGGATGTATGACTTTAGAGGATAAATTGAAGGATTGGTTATAGGAGTGGACACAATAACATGACTAGATGGGATATGAAATTGGATATGTGGCATATTTGTTTGGGATAATATTGGAAGGGTTTGGGATTATTGATAGGTAGAATGATAGGCTATATGTGGTCAAGTTATGGGAATTTTAACATGTGTTGGTTGTAGCATAGGTAAAGATTGAGGAAATTATGTACTTATTTAAAATGGATTAGTACTATGTGGGATGAAATGTGACATGGTGTGAGGTGGATTAGGTGTAAACTTATCATATGTCTCTTGATAGGAATGCCATTGAACCTTAGATGACTTAGGTTGAGGAAAAGTTCCATCACTGTATTTGTAGGGTTTTGTGGTGGATTTTAGGTGTCCAAATTATGAGGTAGCATAACACCTTTTTGAATTAACATTTGAAGGCAGTGATTTGTATTTGCAGCAAACATAAGGTCTCAAACTCTCATTGCTTTAGGGTATTGTTCAAATTATTGTACTTCTTCCAATTTTGGGTCTTGATTTATATCTTCATCAATGTGAATGGTCCATGAAGATGATGGGATGGGAGTTTAAGATGCACCTTGAGGTGGTTGTTGTGAAGAAATCCCCACTTCATATTGGATACTCCTTATGGGTGTTTGCATGATTGGTTCTGTTTGGTTCAAGATTCCATGAATTTATTATATTGCAATCTTGTAATTGACATATATATAATGTAAGACATTAGACAAGATAGGACTTATTTTCCAAAATTTGATGCTTTTGCACAAAACCAAAATAGATAAAACTTAAGCTAGATCTCCAAATGATAAAGATATTGTTTACTTGAACTAGACTTGTGAGTCCAAACAAACGAATATTAATTGATAATGATAGATAATAGATAGGAGATCTAGATTAGACCTTTGATAAATTTTGATAATGTTATGAAAGGCTCCAAAAAAAATTGTTCTCCTCCAAGTACTATCAAGGAAAATCCAATGAAATAGTGTAATATGTTTTCATTGCAGATTATATGAAAAGCATTGTTATGGTTCCCAAAAGTGGTTTTAAGCAACATGTTTTGTTTTTGACAATTTCTTTTAGAAAGAGATACCAAAAATGACTATTGACCTTTTCAACATATAAAGATGCATCAAACATGTATTAGCATGTTTAAATCTAAGAAGATAAATTACAATAGATTTATTTGTTTTTCCTTTGTTTTTTGTTTTGTTTTGAAATCTTAATTTTTTATGATTTTTGAATTTTTACAATTTGTTCAAAGATTAAAATCACACAAAGATATAACACAAAAGACAAATTCCTATGGTTCAATTTGGATTTTGTGCCTCCATTTGGTTTCAAGTGGGAAGGTGTTTTTAAACATTTACACATGTAAAACACATGAATAATCCTACTCAAGTGGGTTTATCAATCCTTGTAGACATAATACACTATAAGAAAAGATGACAAAAAAATTCAACTAAGCTTTACAAGATCAACTATGGGTATCCCCTATATACCACAAGGGTACATGCGGCCTAATCCCTAGATGAAAAAAATAATGCCAAACAATCAAGAGGAGAGGGTAACCCACTCTCCACTTTTACTTCTCTAAGGTGTAAAGTTCTTAGAGGCTTAACCTAGATTGACAAGATTCCACTTTCAAGAGGCGTGTCTTTTAATTCACCCCTTTTTTATACTCTATCAAAACATGAGACTTGAGGTCATCCCCTAATGTGATAAAATCTCTAGGTAGGCCCCCTAAAAAAAAGATTATTTATTTTTTATCCTCAAGATCACCCTAATACGCAAGAGGATAGCATACAAAAGTAGATCTTGGGGATTGAAAGACAATGGTTTATTTTAGATCCTAATCCAAATGTAAAAGATTAATTTTAAGTCCACTTTCAAATGTGACGAAAACACACCAAATAGGATAGTCTAAAACAAACAATGATTTTCTAATGGATCAAAAAAGCTATAAACACTTGAAATATATAAAGAAAGGGTAACTTAAAAAAATGTACCCAATTTATAATGCCACATCTAAAAACCCTTGACCCAACATGAAGAGCTCCAAGATAGTTATTTTTAACACTCTTGAATTTTCAATCTCTACACACAAAGACCAAAAACACAAGTCTAGAAATGAAAAAACAAGATCATTTATTTATGATCCTCAAGATCACTCTAAGGTGCAAGAGAAGAGCATACATAAGTAGATCTTGGAGATTAAAAAGAAATGATTCGTTTTAGATCCCAAATCAAATGTGAACAATAAATTTTAAGCTCAATTTCAAATGTATGAAAACATGCCAAAGAGGATAGTCTAAAGCAAAAATTGATAGCACCAATTGATAGATTACTTATGGTTTTAGAAATTATAATATAACTCTTGCAAAGAAAAAAGTTAATGTTATGATGCAAAAAATATATGTAAAGAAAATATATATGCTTATCACAAGATTGTAATTTCAATTTTTTTTTTTGTTTTTCACATAGTCAACTAAAACCGGTTAGTTTGCAATATTTTTGGTATTAAAATAAGAAATGCAAAGATACACCCTTGCTAAAATTTTGCAAGCTTTCCAAAAAAAATCTAAAAAGTTCCCTAATTTGCGTTGTAAAAAATAGATTTATGAAAAAAAACTTAGTCAACATAGATCTAATTTCATCACTGTTATGACCTCAAAAATTTTAAAATCCAAAGAACAAATCCCTATTAATTTTTTGAGAGCTTTTCAAAAATATAAATTTTCCAAAAAGTTTGTTGATTTGCCACCTAAAGATTAGATTTATGAAAAACCCTAAAATGACCATAACTTACCAAATATTGATGATTTAAATATTATTTTTTACTATAGCTTCTTGAGATGATCCCCAACCTTAAGTAAAAAAATCGTAGAAAAAATTCTAGTCATTTGAAAGATATGATGAATATTTTAAAACTAGAGCTTTGTCTTCAACTTGCAAAAGTAGCTTCAATTTTTTTGCATAAAATAACTAAAAACTAGCAAGATATGGTTAACAAAACCTTCAAAAATAAATATCAAATAGGGATGTGGGTCCCATTAGGCATGTCAAAATGTAAATGATAAAAATGTGAATCAATGTAAAATAAGAACAATGCAATGCAAGTACCAAATTCACTCTCAACAATCATTGAATAAAACTCAAGATTTATGCATAAAATGAAATAACAAGCAATTATACCATAGCAAAGTCTAGATTTGTTCCATTGTTTCTTTGATAGTAACTCAAATGCTTGATATGTGGGTTGTTTTTGAATATAACATAACCATGTTAACACAATGAAAGTATGATACTAATGATATTTACTCAAAGATAATATATAGAATATATGAGATCTTGATAATGCTTGCTTGATTATGATAGTTCTTGCTTGATAATGATATCTAGTTTGACTATGTTCTAGATCTAATGATATGAAATTATGCTCTTGTGATTTAAAGGATATGAATGAATGAAGACTTTTATTTATATGTTTCACTTGATAGTTGATCAATGGTGGAGATTAATTAGAAAGATAAATGGATAAGAAAAATTAAGATAAGATAGGAGCTAAACTTTGAATTAATGAGGTAGGATAGTTGAAAGAATTAAATAAATTTATTAAATTCAAGAGGATAGTTGATCAATGGTGGAGATTAATTAGAAAGATAAATGGATAAGAAAAATTAAGATAAGGTGGGAGCTAAAATTTGAATTAATGAGGTGGGGTAGTTGAAAAAATTAAATAAATTTATTTAATTCAAAAGGATAGTTGAAGAAATATTTATTTTAGAAGAAAATATAATTTAAATTTAAATAAATTATTTAATTAATTTAATATTAAGATTAATGTTAACTAATAATAAACCAAAGATAATTTGTATTTGATCTTAATTAATGTAAAAAAAATGATAAATGAATTATTTAATTAATATAAATATAATAAAAAGATCAAGATCCCATTCACAAATTTAAATAACTTTTTTTTAGTGACATGGCCTACTCATTAGACCCTCACGATAGTGTAACTACCAAATCATTTTCCTAACCGTATGCAATTTTAAAAATAAGAGTCATGGCGCGCCTAGCACCAGTTCCCCACGATTGTATCAAAGATTATGATAGCATAAAAGCTTTTTCGTTGCGTCTTTCAGCTGCGGTTGTGAAATTTCAATGTGGATGGCATCATCTGAATTATCCAACAGTATTAAATTCAGTCTTCCCTTTTCCAGGGTCCTGAACGTGTACGAATCGATCATGTGCCTGCCTGCAAGTAAGGTGGATTCATTTATCAAAATCATCACTGCAAAAACATTTATTGCCTGTTCAGTTAGAAACCCAAGACTTTCGAACGGCGAAAAGCCATTTATAATCCAATCTAATGTGCTCTGCCACCCAAATTTTTTATTTTATTCATTCATCCCCCCTTTGTCAAAATATTCCTCACCAAAAGCAGGGGGCTTGCTCTGCATTATCCCGAAATGCTATTTGGAGATTTGCAGGCCTCAAGGCTTTTTTCCAACCTTTTTATCATTTGTCTTCCCTGAAATCTGTTGGTTTAGAACGTTCACATTGCAAAGGATTTCCAAAGCTAGTCAAAACTTCCTAGGCCCATTATCTTGCCATGAAAAACAGGTTTTGTTTCTTTTCGACTCTCCTATTGTTGACAAAGACAACACACAAGTGTGGGTATAAATGGGGGATGATCTTCTTGTTTAGAGTTACTCTATTGCATCACTTTTTCTTGGATATCAGAAATGAAGACAACCATAACTACTGCTGTTTCGGTGCTGCTGGGAACCTTGTTCATGTTGCTTCTCTTCAATGGACAAGGTACGCTTACAAAGGCGATTCTTTCAAATTTGAATTTGCAAATAATGAACATGACAGCTTGGGTTTTCCTATGTCAATCCACAATATATGTCATGTGGGAAAAATGAGCTGTAGTGTTTAAGCTTCTGAATTTATAATATCAAACCATGCTTTCCATGCTTTATCTAACATAAAATGGTTAGTTTAAATTTCATTTTATTACTTTTAAAATTATTATTGACTGTTGGGTTATTAAAATTTTAATTGTTTAATTAGAGCCACATAAAACTATATCTATATTTAAGGGCACTCTTAAAACAAAATGATTGATGACTGGTACATGTACATATTAAGATTGGATAGATGTTTCGGAGCAGTCTTAGGGGAAACTTTAGATTGAATCTGTAGCTGAATATTAGATTGATTGAACCTAATCTTATTAACCTTACTTTTAGATTTGAAGGTGAGGTTTGCCTAATGCTTTTCTTACCTAGGAGTGGAACTAATAGTAATAACTTCATTAACCAGTGATATAACATAGAAATCCAAACTAAGTTTATACCTTTCCAGCCTTAATTTTAGTGCTCCGATCATCCCCTCACAATCCATCACAAATCACTAGTCATGTTATTTTATCTGGATTCAACTTGAAAGTTTAGTGCTCTGATCATCCCCTCACAGCTTCGAAGTTTGTTAATGGAGCAACTCTTAGACCTGCAGATGTCACCAAGTTTGTGCCTATAAAGTTATGAGTGCTGCCAGAATCATAAAGAGCCACCACCATTCTTTGCTTCACCTCGCTTTTCATCCTCAAGGTATGATATTGGATGATTCCCGGCATGGCTGCAAAAGAGACAGTTGGAATTTGTTGTCGTCTTTGGTCTTTATGGATGTTTCATCCTCTATTTCTATTTCCTCTTCATGATCTCTTCCAGTCATTTTCCTATGATCTTTGTTTTCTAACTCAATCACATTGATCCTTCTTGGATTCTTGCATTTATGCCCCTTGTACCCAACCTCTTTATAGCTGAAACAAAGCTGCTTGGAATGTAAATTGGCAATGGTAGAAGTGTCTACTATCCTTCCTTCAGAGTCTTGGACTGTCCAATAGTAGAATTAAATGTATGTTTGTATATCTTTTCATTTTCCAATTGCTACTGGATTAGTTTTAGTGGGCAGATATTTTTTAAGGTGATCTCCAACAACCTCATAATACGAATATGCCTGCTAAATAGCAGCCTCAAAGCCTTGACATATCTCTTGATGAACTTTTTCTATTCGTCACCATACATAGCAACCACATGCATAGGGAAAAATCTATTTGTTGGGTCTTATGATAAATCCCTTATTTATCCTAGGCCTAGTGCTTGGGCACAAATGTAATAACATAGAAGCATTGAAATAATGTCATCTATGTGTTGTCAAAGACGTTGTGGTCAAGTGCTAGGATCACTTTGTTGTCATGTTGGAGACCAATGTTCAAATCTCCCCAAGTGGTATCTTAGTATTGGCAAGCAAGCTAAAGTTGTAGTCTTGCTTCAATTAAATGGTAGTTAGTGATAGTCTTGCTTCAATTAAATGGTAGTTAGTGGTAGTCTTGTAGGTGATAGCTGTTCAAGATGGAGGAGTATGCTAGAGGTGATAGTTTTCAAGCCAAAAGGAGTGTGACGGAGGAGAAAAGTGTTCAAGCTAGAGGAGCACATTGGAGGAAAATAGGAGGATGAAGGAGAGGAGGAAGAGTGGACGTCATATAGGAGAAGATAGGAGAGAAGCATTCAAGCTGGAAAAGCACACTAGAGGATTGAAAGAGATAAATGGAGCGAATAGGAGGAATGGATGCTCTCCAAGAGGAGATAGGACAAGTGTTCAAGTTGAAGAGCACATTGTAGTTGTAGTGGTATCCCATTGATAGAAGATTAGTGAAAGTAGTATCCCCACAAAGAAATTGTATGGGATATAGATCTCATGAACAAACCCTCACAATTTTTAGGGTGAAGCCCCCATAGAAACCTTGACTAATTAATCTTTCGAAAAAAAATTCTCATCAATGGGTTTGTGGGTAGAATAGAAAAAGTAGTGTGTAAAACTTAAATTAGTTATATCCACTTTTAAAGACATTGGAGCACAATGCTGCACTTGATATAACTTTTCTTTTGTATGTGCTTGTTCCCTAGATTTTTTTAAATTGGTTATTTAACCCTTTCAAGTTTCCAATATTTTCAAATCACATTGTTCCTCTTTTATTCTTCATGTCCAAATCCATGTGAACCAAAGCTCATGTAAACCAAAGCTCATGTCTATACATGGACGTAAAGAGGGTCATATATGTTGTTACATGTTGATTGTTCTTATAAGCAACCTCACAAACATAAGCCTCTTCCCACAAGTTCATTTCATATCCATGTGTACTCTTAGCATGCTTCTTGAACTTTGCTCAACCTTTCTATTTTCCAATCACTTTATGAGTGGGTACTATTGTTGAATTTCGATTGTGTATCTGAGATCTTGAATAAAATTTTCTAGATGTTTCCTATAAAATTAGAACCTATCACTCACAAGTACAACAATAAGGTTTTCCATTAAAATGCTTTAGAAGACAAATATTGTGTACTTAGCCCCTCTCTTGTGTTATGTGCCTAGTTATAATTCTAAGTAATTTACTCGACCTATGTATCATTGATATAGATATTAGGCATAGTTGCCGGGAGACGAGTCTCCCCCCCTTGAGATGCGTCTCCGGTACCGGTACTATCTCTAGAGATGCCTCTAGGAGGCTGGAGACTTCCGCCGAAGTTTCCCGAGTACCCTGCCATCTCCCGCTGCAGAAAACGATGTCTCCGGCTAAAATATCTAAAAAAACTTTAAAGTTTAAACATTTGAAACTTAAAAATTAAAGCATAATGTATTTGATGTGTCTAAGAGCGATTAAATTATTTTCACTCATCTAAGAGCTATTGTTTTGAAAGTTAAATGTCATCATATTTTCAGATTTTCTATAAATTATTTATTTTTTATTTATATTAAAAATAAAATGGTGTCTCCAAGTACCCCCATCTCCTATTTAAAAAAAAAAACCGTACCGGTACTGGTACTAGTCTCCCATACCATTACCAGTACCAATCTCCTGGCAATATGATATTAGATCATAAGGTAGTCATTCTCGGACACAAGTCAGAAAGTGCATGGAACCATATGTCCATATGAATTCAGCTTTAGGATTTCTTTCTACATTTTGCCTAAATAAGCTTATGAGACATGCTGTGATACATCTTTTTCTATTATCTTTTCAATAAGGAAAATTTCTTGAAACTTTGCATGTGTTGTTCATTGTCAAGTGACCGTCTAAAATATTATTACAAAACTCATATAGGACTTTGTACTTCAAATTAGGCATATCAGGGATACATACTCTATCTCTGTCATATGTCATTCTCTAAATTAGCCATATGTCATTCTCTATCTTGAAATCACAGGAGATGCTTAACCTGATACTATTCTCTGTTGTCACCATTTAGACTGTTTGCCTGCTAAAATTTCAACCCCTACACAGTGATCCGTGATTGACAGATATTGCATTTACCTGAGGCATTAGGGCTAACCATTTGGAAGAACATTTGATCTGTTAGCTCTCCAAATCATCTTTTTGGCCAAAAATTTGTTTCTTGTGTTTGCTAATGTAGGCATAAAATGAGAATTAGTACATATTTGGGCTTCAAAACTAGTTGCCATAATATCTCCTAAGAGAATCTAATCACCTGCCTCTGTGTTTTAAAGGCTGTGGTATGGAGAATGCTTTTCTAGAAGTATTATTTTCCATGAAGTCTACTGTGTGAGCTAAAGGAATCCTGTGGGTTTATAAAGCACCATATGCTGCTTTTTCCAAGGTCTAAATCATGCTGAAAGCATTGAATTTTCAATCTCAAAAGAGTAGAGACACTTTATCAACCTTTCTGAATTCTTTTCCAAATCTGTAAATCCAACAAAACAAAAAAACTACACTAAAAATCACCTTTCTTAGAGTGGGATTTATGATAACAACATTTTTTTCAGGATAATCTAGTCAATGACCAGCACTTGCAGAGCTACATCCCAATCGATTTCTTTTCTAATCCATTTAGCAGCCAAGAGCATACAATATGAATGGAAATCAACTAAACTCAGCACACTCTTGTCTTTATTCAAGAGGTTCTATGCAGGAGTTTCAGTTGACCAAGTGGATCCATAACCACCTATGGCAGAGACAGTGGCATCCTTTCCAAGTCGAGAGCTAGCATTGGAGGGAAAGGTTGGGGAGGCAGCATAAGAGGTAGCAGGTACAAAACCACTAGTTATAGATTGTTGAGATTGAGATTAAGTGCCAGTTTATTCAATCGCCATCTATATCTGCAGCTTCAGCTGAAGATCTAATTATGCTTATGCCATGGATGCCACCCAAGCTGACCTAGCTACCTATGTAAGACTATATAACTTAATTAAGGGTTATTCTAGCCACAAATTGACTACACATATCGCCAAGCACACTATAGGTTTAGGGTGTAGTGTCCCAATATTGGCAAACTTTGGATACTTCTCAAGGAATGCTTCATCTAGCCATGTCACATCTTCACTAACCAATTTCTTCCACTTGTTCAGATATTCCATAATTGTCATCATCCTCAACCTCTTAGTGCCTACTTGAAGGATTCACTCAGGTTTCAAAATGTTTATGCGCTCATCATCAAGCTCTTGTAACTCTTTATATGTTAAGATTATTTTCTTCTTCATTCAATTTTGCGCCTTTGCCTTGTTCTCCTTGAGACAAGAGAGTGCCTTTTGCTGGTGTTGCATGTGTGCTTCCACCGCTCTAACCTTTTGGTGTACCTTCAAAGAAGAGGTGATGGATAGTGGATGGTTCCTAGGTAACAAGTTTCGAGATCTAGAATGAGTGCTGGCATTTGGATTAGGATTGGTTGGTCTGGACAATCTGTCTTGATTGATCAAAACATAGTGTTGTGCTTTTGGTTGTGGGATAGATATCTTTTGGGTTGAATCTTGGAGTTGGAACATAATTTCCTTGATGCTAGGCATTTCTTCCTTCATTTCATTATACTAGCCATTTCACCTTTTATTTCAGACAACAGATTCTACATACCTACTTCTAGCTACTACACCCTTTCATCTATTTAAGACCACATCAGTTTTGAAGTTCCACTTGACCCTAACTTTGGATCTTTATCCTCTTTGGCAAGAGTTTTTTTTTGGTGTGTAGGAATTCTTATCTCAGCCTCTAGTTTGTGGCTCCACATGATGCCACCAATATATTTTTGACAATATCTTATTCAAAACAAATAAAAATAAACTAAAATTTTAACTGTAACTTACCTCTACCTAGGTCTCACTTTTCTGAAAAAATTCCAAGAAATTCATTGATTTGCAGTTGCAGGAGTGAATTTGATTAAAACCTTGATTTCATAATTTCAAATGACCTCAAATTTGGACTATAGTAGCATCAATATGTTCTTGATCAGCCCTCCAAATTGCAAATTTTTTTTGACAAATTGAGAGAGATATGTACTTCATAGGCTGGCCTCCTAAATTAAAAAAATAACTTGTTTCTTGCCTTCTAGATGCCAAGATGATGCTTTGATACAACTTGTAATGAAATAACTTGCATAAGAGAAGAATGCAATAAAAATTAAAAAATATACTACAGCTAATTGATAATAATATATTAATAAGCCATTTCGAGGGGGCTACCTCCAACAGTCTTCAATAAGAACTGAATACCCAATATGATGATAATAAACTAATCCATACTTATGCCATGGATGCCACCTAGGCTGACCTAATTACTTATATAAGACTATATAAATGATTATATAACTTAATTAAGGGTTATGCTAGCCACAAGTAGGGTACACATATCCCCAAGCGCACTATAGGTTAGGGGTGTAGCTGCTAGCATATGCTGTCAAATATAAAGCACTTCTCTCAATTTCACCCATAGATAAGGTTATGTACATGGTCAAAAGTCTATAGCCAAGCAAAGTCCTAAGTTCAATTTTCTAGAAGAAGAAAGCAAATAAAGTAGGGATAAAGATTGTTGTAAGAGGACAATAGACAAAAAAAGACTTTATTTAAACAAGCTTGTATGAAAGGTTAGAAAGCATTTGGAAACTCTGTTTTACAAGTTTGACCATTGGAGATTAGCGTTCTTGGTCAATTGCAACACCCATATGGCGGTCTATAATTTATTAATTGCTCAATATATTCTTGTAACAACTCACCTAAAAGGACCTTGAATTTATTTACTCCCACTTGCTTACCCACTATTATCACACCTAGAATCATGCTTATTGTGCAATTGAAATAAACTAAAACCATGCACCAATTGATAAAAAACTCTTACAATAAAGTGGACATTGAAAGAACGTAAAGGAAATGATGAGCAACATGTAAAACAAAATAATAATACCATGTTTACCTAAGAAAATCTCACGATAAGAAAAATTCTAGCAAGAAATAAGGCCATGCTTTTGTTTCCTTGAATTGCCTAGAAAATTAAAGAATTTACAAGTAATTGGCTATTGAATGGAGCATAGAAACATTGTAACTTTACTCCATACACCTTGTAATGTTTCACATCTTCTTATCTACTTCGAGTATTACAAACAACCTCTTTAACATGCTAATTTTGCATGAGCTTATTGGACCATTGCTTATCAAAATACTATCTGTTGTGTACAACCATGAAGAAACTGATATCAAGATGGAACTAAAACTTAAGAACATGGGAAACATCTGCACCTATAATGATTGTTTCTATTTGGCCAATGTTGGAGGGTATATGTTTCCATTTTGACAGGTTTGGTAGTTTATTAACCCTTCTGCTAAATTTATAGGTAAATATTGATTATCTTTTGTGATCTATTGTAATACATTGATGTGTTCATTGATTGATTGATCGCTATTGATCATGGAAGAAGCCATAGTGAAAAAATCACAGTTAATCACAACACAGTAGAAATTGTGAAAAAATCACAAGTGATTGCAATGTGCTACCTATGCCATGCCATTTTGAACCATCAAATGATACACCAGTCAAATATGGTTGTTGACTTGAAAAACTTGAGAGTTTTAGAAAGGTGGCAATAGCTCACAATAATTCAAAAACTCATGAATAAATTATAAACATAAAACTTGTAGGATTTTGAAAACAAAGGTTCCCATTGTTTTGTATAAATACCTCACTATTTTTTTTAGATTATTTTGAATTTTTTGAATTTGTTTAATTTTTTCCTATATTAAACTTGAGTAATTGAATTCTATATACACTTTTGTTACATCTTGTCAATGCCATATATATGGAATGCTGCTACAGTTCTAATGATGCTAAAGTTTCAACTATTAAATAGTTCTATGCTCTTGAAGGTCCCTTAATGCTGAAGTTACATTTGGTTTGGTTACTAATGGTGCAAGGTTGAGTATGTTGGTTAGATTGTCTTCTCTTTTTTCCATATATCTTGGCATATCACTGGTTTCTTTAATTGATGTGAGATGCAATACAAACATACAGTGTATGATTATGATCCATTTTGGATCATACCTCCAAATTGGGAGGCTTTTGGTCCCATAAAAGCTTAATTGAAAAGTAGATCAGGAAATAGTTCCCTACCTTCTTCCTTGGTATCCATTACCCTTTTCTAGAAGCTTCTCTTTGATGTCAATATGCAAATGTTATTGCTCTTTCCTCGTATTGGTTACCATCTTTTATAGAACTAGTTCTTCAACCAACTCAACAAGTACATTTTCTGCAAAGTCTTCAAGGATTTAGCTTCCCTTATCATAATCCATGATGGATGGTTCATAGAGTTGTAAGTTCTCCACATGCACAACAATAAGCATTCTCATGTAGATAGGAAAATTCAATCTGAATGCATTGTCATTAGCTTTCTGTATGATCTTGCAAGGATCACATAACTCAATCGTTTCTACTTCCTTTGTTGGCCTTGCAGTCTACCTTTACTTAAATAGAGCCAATTGATGTCTCAAACCTTCAAGCGTCACTCCTTCCTCTACTAATGCTTCATATCTCGCTTGTGACTAACTAAGTTGCTCCAATACTTGGATGATCCAAAAATAGATCAGTCTTAGGTGCACAATCAAGGTCAAGCTACAAGACAACTATAGCAGGTTGCAAGTTGTTTGTGGCAAGGCAAAAAGATGCTTGTAGCAAGGTTATTGACACGTATAACAAGGCCACAAGTCATGTATAGCAGCTTGCTAAAGCTTTATGGGAGTATAGGGTTCATCTATAGCAAATGTCATGTGTTCAGATTGTTGTGGAAGTCACTCGTGGCTACAATAGGAGTGATAGGATTCACTCTAGGAGTCGTCAATGCTTTTGGTTATCAACAAGAACACATGTAGCAATTCAATATTATTATTGTAACAAGTGCTACAGGTGTGGCCGAGGCTTAAAAAGGAAAATACATGTTGATCGAGCTTTTTTGTACTTTCCAATAGAGGATGGGGTGCCATGTGTTAGTGTGTGGTTGGAAAGGTAGTGACAAAAGAAGTCAAAGAAAGTAGAGTTATGGACAACATTCAATTTAGTGGTGATTGTATGATAGTTGGGACTCACCATGGTTAGTGGCAACAATTTTGAGGTGACAGAGAGGAGCTCAACAAGTGGTAGATCTTCTCACGGTGATAAAGTGTGTTTTCCTTTGAGCACATTGCTAACATGAGCAATAACAATGGTCAATTTTCTAGCTAGGTAGCAGCTAGTAGTTTTCTCTTGGCAGGTTGTTTGTTGCTAGGTGACCATTCACATAAATTCCCCGTGCATGCCTATTTTGGAAAGTGGATGCATTTGTTGTGAGCGTATGTGTTGGAGGCTTCATTATTCTTCCTAGGCATGCAACAATTTACTCCTGGCTAGTCAGGTGTGCATTTCTTTCTTTGTGGGCTTGATTGTTTCTATTGTAGGCAAGACATTTCTTTGCCCTAACCTATATTTGATCTCTTGTTGAATGATGCCATGTATTTAGTTGTGATTGTAGCAAAGTGAGCATCGATAGTTGGAGAAGGCAACAAGGCTATCCATGTGGCTAGGGCAACATGGAATTTTAAGAGGCAAAGGTAGAGAAGGTGAAACATTTGGGAAGGAAGAACCTATTTGTTATATGGTTTGGGAAGCCATAGGAGTAGACGTACCAATGGAGAGGTACCAACTTGGTTGGGTTGGTGAGTAAATTGGTTGTGTGAGAGCCAAGCCTTGTAGGTTGATAGTGTCTAGGGGTTTGGTTGGTTAGTTGTATAAGCTAGAGCCAAGCATGTTGGCTAGAGATTTTTCTAGAGCCAAATGGATGCTAGCTGATTGAGAAAGCCATGACCATCCTAGCTGACTAGAAAGTTGAGACTAGTTGGTGGAGGTAGAGGTGCTGAAAATAGAGCATACTACTGCAAGTACATGGCAATTGCTATAGGCATCCCATTTCAATAGAGGTTGCATGCTGCAACATATTCTGGATTACTGCATGTGGACAATAGAACATGTGGAGGGAGGTAGTCCTTCATTTTTCCACAGCTATAAGAGGAGCTACAAACATGTTTATTTTAGGATGATATACAAGTGAGGGTTTCTCCATAGACAACTTGTGTTGCATATTTATGTGTGTGATGCAAGTTTGTTATTAGCATTTGAGATGTTTTTGTTTTAATTCCTTTAATGCATATGTCATAGGTAGTCATTAGAGGTGGTAAAGTGCATACAAAGGTAGTTAGGAGCATTTGGTTTTAAAACCATATGTTACATAGCATCGAGTGGAATAGCTGCCCCAAGATCATGGATCAAGTGGTATCAAAGCCTACCATTTCTTTGGGGATATGGTACCAAATAGGTTCTTTTATTGTACCTAGGATTACTAACATCCAATGGTGTGCAAAGGTTTTCCCAATTACCTACAAGGTGTAGGATAGTGAACAACAAGAAGTGTGTTAAGATTCAAAAGGCCAAAGCCAACGCTCAAAGGCAAGAGCAAATGCTACAAGCACTTAGACTACTATTGGAGTCACTGTAGCGATAGTTGAAGTGATAGGATTCACTCTAGTAGTCAACTATGCTTTCAATTATCAACAAAATACACATAACAACTCAATAATATTCTTGCAGCAAGTGTAGAGGTGTGGCCAAGGCTTTATCTTGCTAGGCTAGGCAGAAAAATTGTGAATGTTGATTAGCGTTTTGGTACTATCCAACAAAGGATATGGTACCATGTGTTAGTGAGTGGTTGGCAAGGGAGCAACAAAGGCAATCGAAGAAGGCAAAGTTATGGGACACTTCAATTAGTGGTGACCAAGTGATAGGTAAGACTTCCCATGTTTGGCAGTGATAGTTTTGAGTAGTAGAGAGAAGGTTGACATGGGGCTGATCTTTGTGGTGACAATGTGTTTTCTTTTGGATGCATGGTTATCATGAGCACTAACAATGGTTAGTTTTCCAACTAGGCAATAACTGTTAGTTTTCCCTTGTTTGGCAGTTTGCTGTTAGGTGTGACCATTTGTGTAACTTCCTAGTGCATGCCTGTTTTGGCAAGCAGTTGTATTTGTTGTAGGCATATGTGTTGGTGACATTCATTATTCTTCCGAATCCTAGGCATAAGGTAGTTTTCTCCTTACTAGCTAGGCATGTGTTTTTTTTTCGATGGTTGGTTGTTTCTATTATAGATGGGACATTTCTTTTCCCTAACTTGCATTTGATCCCTTGCTAGGCAATGCTATGTGTCTAGCTGCAACTATAGTAGAGTGGGCAACAATGGTTGGAGAAGGTAATAGTTTGTCCATGTGGCTGGGGCAACATAGAATTTGAAGAGGCATAGGCAGAGAAGGTGAAACCTTTAGGAAGGAAGAAGAACCCATTTGTCATATGGCTTAGGAAGCCACATGAACAAAGGTTCTAATGGAGAGGTTCCTAATTGGTAGAGTTGGTGAGCAGGTTGGTTGTGTGAGAACCAAGCCATGTGGGTGACAATGTTGAGGGGTTCAGTTGGCTTGTTGTATAAGCTAGAGCCAAGAATGCTAGTTGGAGAGTTTGTTGAAGCCTAGCAAATGTTGGCCAACTAAGAAAATCATGGTCATCCTAGCTGATTGGAGGTAGAGGATGCTAAAAGAAGAGGAGCATGATGCTGCAAATGCAAGGCAATTGCTACAAGCATCCTGCATTAGCAAAGGGTGGATGTTGAGCTAGTGGGGCTGATGCAATGTATTTGGACTACTGCATGTAGACAGCAAAATTTGTGCATGGAGGTAGAAGTCCTTTATTTTTCCATAGTTGTAGGAGAAGCGTAGACATGTTCATTTCAGGATAGTATGTGGGTATGACTGTGAACCGATTAAGGCAATGTAACTTGTATGACTATGGATTAGTGACATGAGGAGTATAACTCATTCTTGTTGGGGTTTTCTACCCGATTGGAGGTTTCTCTTGAGCATACATGTGTTGCATTTTAGTGTACAATGCAAGTTTTTTATCCATATTTGGGATATTTCTGTTTAAATCCTTTGTTGCATATGTCATGGGCAGCCAGTAGAGGTGGTAAAGTGCATGCAAAGGTAGTTAGGAGCATCTCATTTTAAATCCATATGTCATATATTGGTCTGTAGCATAGCTACCCCAAGTTTATGAATCATTTGAAGGGACATTATCTCAATTGATTTCTTGACCCTTGAAGCCCCCTAGTTTACATCTTATATATTGTATTCTTGCTGCCATACACAACATCCAATGATGTTGGAGGCAAATAGTAAAATACCCAATGCATCATTTAAATGGAGAACTATGTCTAGTTTTGTACCACCCTACTGTAGGAATGCTGAATGCATTTTAAATTATAATCCCATGTCTTTTGATGTTTCTCGTTATATCCCCCTAAGATCTACACCAATTTCCTATTCACCACATTGGTTTGACAATTGATAGTCTTTTTGCATTGATGAGTATCATCTTGCTAATTCGATCTGCTATGTCAAATAAATAATCATGCCCTTGCTTGGACACATGTAATCCACTTACAAAATCGATGGAGTTGCTCTTGCATGACCTACACAAGAATGGTAATGGAATGTGAAATCCAAGCTTCCTATTGCTAGGTAAGCTTGTACTACATAATACATCCCTAAAGATGAATTTGGAGACATCCTCTTAGATATTTGGTCAATGTGCATATCGTTTCAAACTAGCAATTGTCTTTACAGCTTCGATATGCTATGTCAAATAAATAAGCATGCCCTTGCTTGGACACATGTAATCCACTTACAAAATCCATGGGGTCGCTCTTGCATGACCTACACAAGAATGGTAATGGAATGTGAAACCCAAGCTTCCTATTGCTAGGTAAGCTTGTACTACATAATACATGCCTAAAGATGAATTTGGAGACATCCTCTTAGATATTTGGTCAATGTGCATATCATTTCAAACTAGCAATTGTCTTTCCTGCTGTAAAGTGCCACTCTACTTTTGAATTGTATTTTCTCTCATGAGCTGCATTCTTTCATGTTTGGGTACATATAGCTTTCCCAATTTGTAGAGTAGTCCATCCTTGATGTAGGAATTGGTCTTACTTCCACAATCTTTCTCTTCAGCACCTTAGAAATGGAAATATACATCTCCAAAATTTTCATCATTTCCATACTCCTCTCCATACACTTCATGGGCAAATGGCTCAAGCTTAGCTATTGCACCCATTGTTGGATTCTTTGTTTGCATTGATGCATTGCTAACCTTATACTTCAATGACTCAAAAGAGACTTGCTGATTTATCCCCAAATAAGTGATTGATTACTAGCTGAAATTGAGTATAGGGGAGCTGCAATTGTAGAGAAAGAAGCTATGCACTTCGTATTGGACAATGCCCACAAAATTCCTCATTTAGGTCATATAGAAAAGCTTTGGCCACTTGATAATGGTTCTAAATTTTTCACGTCAATTCTCAATTTTCCTCCATTGACCATATAGCCCAAACAAATTAGCAAATGTTTTACAAAATCAAATTTCTTGAGATTTAGCAGTAAGTAATTCTTCTTTATTATCTCTGAAACATGTAAATAAACTAGATGTTCCTTCCATGTATGGCTAAAAACCAATTTCATTCGACTATATAATCATGTATGATATGAATGGAATTTGTGCATCATTTATTACACTTCGTCAAGTTTGTTGGTGCATTGCATAACCCTAATAGGCATTTAAGCCACTTACACAAGTATTTTTTGATTTTGGATGTAGCCATCTACATGTCATCCACCTTCAATTGAGCTTGGTAGTAACCTGATTTAAGCCCAGTTCAGTAAGTATTTGACATGTTGTAGATGGCCTAACAAGTCATCTATCCTTGGAGGACACATTATTTGTAATGATTTTGTTTAATGCTCTCTAATAAATGTACTATCTCAATGTTCCATCTTTTTTTCAAGACCATTACTAAGGGGAAACCACATGGTGAAGCACTTGTACAAAATATATGTTGTTCCAGCAAGTCTTAAAATTGCTTCTTGACCCCATTTGATATACAAGCCAATGTTTGGCAATAGTAAATTGGGAAACAATTTTATTTCCTTCACCTGTTTCCCAGATGACAATGGGAACAAGAATACTTCTCAAAGTGATTGAATTAAAATGTCCAATCGATGCTTCTATTCTCTTTTTCATAAAATGAAGTCTTTAATTTAACCATTCTTGTTTTCTTAGTCCTCAAAAATAGCAATGTTAACTTCTTTCTAGCATTTACGAGTCTCTTTGTTTGATTAGCATTCATCAATGCTATCTAAGACTTTCCCTTTGTATGCATTGATGATGTACAACTCTCCATCCTTTACTAGGCGATAATTTCCATCTTCCTTATGAAAATCACATCTCATATGTATATAAATGGTATACACAATATTGGTCTATAATATCTACCTCATCATTGTAGTTTGATTCTTGAACAAGTGGAAAATATTATTTTGGATTGTTTTGATGCATTTAATATCACCATGCATCCATCCTAGAGGGTTCATATGTGAATGATTGCGAGTTTCTAAATCAGGCTTCACCAACTTTTCCAAAATCAGATTTGTTCGAGATCTGGAATCAAAGATGGTGTCATACTTGCTGTTCATTCTCCTTAGCTTCTTTGCTGCACATATGTACAAATTTTCACATTGTAGTGTTTGTCACCTTGTCATAAATATCATAATTGCATTCAGCCTTTTTCCCATCAACTATGCTTTTCATGGTCTTCTTGGGATATCTGTTACTGCAATTCTTTGGGATGTATAACATCTTTCTTCAGTATGCTTATCTACATTGCCATGTTTGCAATGATTCTAGGGATCCTTGCATTTATGAATGGTAACATTTCTCTTTGCTTTGCACCACAATTTCCTTTTGCCTTTCTTCTTGGCGTGAACTTGCTGATTGGATTTGGAAGGACTTCCTTGCTGATTTTTCTTCTTATATGCCGCTATGTATCAGGATTTCACATATGCCTCATCAATACTGTTTGGCTTAAAAAGTAAACTGTTTCTCCTTGAATACCTATTAAACCTCCCAAGTGTTTGGGCACCACATTTTCATCCCTTAGAGAACTTATCATATTGATGGCTTGCTTTTAATCTTCATGGTGTAATCTTGCATGCTTTGTATTCCTTCTTTTTTTTCCAGAAAATAAAACCAATTGACTTTTTGCTCTTCTTTGTGGCCAATTGTATATGGTTATGACTTGATCAACATCTTGAATTCATACAATTGTGAATTGTGGCATTAATGGTTCTTGATAGATTTCGCACTGTGTGATTGCATAATGGCTAGCTTCAAAGTGGAAGATTGGTTTCTCTTCATTCATATGGTGCACAATAAAGTATAACTCAAGTTTTTGAAGAAAAATAATCAAGCTTCTTTACATCCACTCCCTGTATGGCTGAATTTCAACCTTGGATATCGCCTTAAATCATGGTTGCAATGGTGCATTACTTGAGCTCTGTCCTTTACCTTTGTGCTACTTTTCTCCCTTATGCTGATGGGGTTGATCAAAAGAGACACCAAGATTCCCACTAGGGGTTACCACAATTTTTTCCATCTTCAAAGAGAGATTGACCACATTCATTTCCAATTTCTGCAACCTTGCTTTTTTGATATTATCTTTTGGTAGGTCATAGGTTTTGACTTGTGTGTTCTATTTTCTTAAACCAATTTTCCAATATAAAAGCAATGAGTCTCCAAAACCTTTTTCTTTCTCTAACAAGGTCAGGAGCACAGACTTGTAATTTACCCATACAAAGATGAAAGAGAATGTCTTTGATAGCAATATAATCTGTAATTGCTCAATTTTTTTCTGAGACAACTCTTCAACATAGGCCTTGTTTAAATTCAAACTAACATATGCCTCCTTATGACTATTACAAGAAGATTCATGTTTATATTTCAGTGGAAATAAATTGAAATCATGCTCCAGTTGATACAAACGCTTCAATAAACTAAGAATCAGAAGAACATAAAGGAAGAGATCAACAAGATTTAACACATAAGAATAACACCATATCTACCCAAGAGAAACCTGTGGTGGGGAAAACCATAGTAAGAAATAAAGCCATGCCTTTTGTTCCCTTCAATCGCCAAAAGAATTACATAATTTACAAAGAATTGGCTCTCAAATGGGCCTTAGAATTGTTGTGGCCTTGGTATCAGATGCCTAATCCCTCACACCGTCCATTCTGTTGCTTGTATTGTAATCAATCTCTCTAATATGCTGACTCCACTTGAGCCTGCCAAAAGGAACCCCTGCACCAGCGAGAAATAAGGCCACGCCTTTTGTTTCCTTCAATCACTAAGAAAACTATAGATTTTACAAAGAATCAGCTCTAAACTGTATCTTAGAAATGTTATGGCCTTACAAGCAAATCCATTGTAATTTCTCACAACCTCCACTCTGTTGTCTGTATTGTAATCAGTCTCTCCAACATGTTGTCTACTTGAGACTGCCCAAAGGAACCCCTGCTCATTCAAAAAATATCTTTTATGCACAAACATGAAACAGTTATTGAGTAAAAAAATCTTCTGTTTGTATTGTAATCAATCTCTCTAAAATGCCGAGTCTAGTTGAGATTACCAAAAGGAAACCTACTCATTCAAAAGTTATCTTTTATGCACAAAAATGAAACAATTGTAAGAATGGAAATCAAAGTGACCTTGGAAACAAAAAAGCCTGAAAGACATATTTTCAGTTTGATGGGCTTTCTGGCTGGCGAACCTGTCCTATCAAATTACCAGGCTAAAAACAAATGTCTTTTGTGGTTCATAACTAAATGACAGGTTTGCCAGTAGGTAAACCACCCTGCTGAAGTAATTGTTCAAACTTTGATAGCTTCATGTTCCTCAAAGTCCCTTGATGCTCTCAAGTACATTTGGTTGCATTACTTTATATCTGCTGGTGCAAGATTCTGTATATTTGACTGGATTGTCTTGTATTACTGACACATACCTTGACATGCCATTGCTGTCTTGAGCTGATGCTGATATTCCTGAGGTCTATGGTATGCCATACAGACATACTTTATCTGATCTTGGTCCATCTCAAATTATACAGGGTTGAAGATTTAAGGCCTGAGCTAGAAATCACACTTCTTCAAAATATGATAAAGTTTAATTTAGTTTTTTGTGAGGTTTAGTGCTTACTTTGTTGTTTGTTACCATATATCTCTTCTAGATTTCAATCTTGAAAGACTTAAAAGAGATTTTTAGTTTTTAGTTCAGATTTCTATTTAATTCCAATTTCAAATATAACTTTTGAGGTGTTTTCCAGCTTCAGTATCAAAATTTGCCATTTGGTTTAAATAATAACAAATGGTCTTATACATTACCATTTCCTTGATAATCTTGCTTTTTCGCTTGTTAAATACAAATGTGCATTATTTTAGCAACTTTACATTGTGTCCTAATGTGATACAATGTAATGATGATTGAAAATGTAGACTAGCTTTACCATTTGACCAAATTCTGTCTCCAAATTGTATCCATCCCAGATGGTTTAACTCCGAATCTATCATCATGTCAATCACAGATGTGAACTTCCTAGAAAGCAGGTTTATTTGTTCTGTTCAGAACCTGCTTTCTAGAAATGTCTATCCAAAGAATCCAATCTTTCGTTTGTGACTTAAATGCCTCTCAATGGAGAATCTCATTCTTGCAGTATCTTTCCCAAGTCCAGGGAATGATCCAAGGGAATCTTCTGGGGTTATATTTGTGAAGAAACATATTCTGGTTTTTCTTAGGTTTGAATGATTTTGAAACCCTTGAATGTCTTATCTTAAAATATTAAAGACACCCTACCTAGTTAACAACTACATTGAAAATCATATGTTCTTAAGCAAAGAAGCTTTTAATACCAAATTTATAATTTGCTGATAAATTATGGTTTCTGATCAGCAGTTGCTGAGCCACATCCTGACTGGATACTCTTCTAATCCATTTAGCAGCCTACACCATATCCTCTGAACAGAAACCCACCCACCCCTTGCCTTTATCCAGGAGGCAAATATTCCATATAACTAAAGGTAAATCTCTTCTTCCTCCTATTTAGATACAAGTAGTTAAGTTCATTCAAAACCAATGTAACAAATAATAGACATGACTAGCTGACACTAGCAGTATACAGAACATTAGTTAGCTTACCAGCCAGGAAATGGCTATGATATTTCTAAACTTTGAACTCAAACATAGAGACTAATTGTTTCCACATATCTCTTGTGAAGACATCATTGTCTAAAATATAGTTTGTAGGTTTAGAAGTTGCAGAGTCCCCAGTGCATTTGTAGTTGGTTGTGTGCATGATGCATCAACCCTAGGTGCAACTATTTGTGTAAAATTATCTGTATAATTGTTCTGAAATTGACTCTGCAGTAGTGTTGGCATGGACCATAAAATCTCATTGGATCCAATGGAGCATCATTTGTTAACTGGAGGACTGATATTTTAATGCTTGAAGTTTTAAAGCCCAAAATCTATTGTCAAGAACAGAAAATTGGAATCCTATTTTAATATTCTGGTCTAGCAGACATGTTTATATTGGTGATAGCTTTCCTACACAGTCATCTATTGACTCTGCAAAGCTATACACATAAAAGAAATTGGAGCACTTGAACTCTACCTCTACCCAAATCAAAGCTCAACAAACCCTACAATATGGTATAGATGAAAATTAGATAATTTTAAACAATTGGTAAAAAGAGAATGGCTAGGACAAAAATTAAGCATAATATTAAAAGCAGATACTAAAATCTGTTACATCATATGTAGTAATTTAATTTTAGAGTATGCTAATATTTTTTTATTTGTAAATGAGTGTTCTATTGGGGCCCTCACCTATATATATAGAAAAAAATGTATACAAAGTACAACCAAAGGGGGAAAACTCATGTCAATCAAAACTCTAAATAGCACTACCCTAGAAGCATTAAGTGACAAAGTCACACCCAAGCTAGCCAACCAAGGGCCCAACTGACTGAAAAAAGTAAAAACGGAAACTGAAAAAAGTTCAAAACCAGCTGAGCCCACAAAACTCAGGCCAAAGAAAGATCAATCCATAAACATTATAGTCTTCCTCTCTCCTCAATCCAACAAGCCTGAAGGCTGAAACAATGCCAACAGCTCCACCACCTCCTGTCCCTCCAAGCGTAGTCACATTTGTACCACTGGAGCCATTACAGTGAATTAGCTGCTTCTTCTGCAAGATATCCTCCTGATAGAATCTGCAACCCAAGCTCAACCTCCATCCACTTGGCCACCCTCTGCAAAACACCATCTGACAGAGATGGCAGAAAATTTGTTAGAAATTTCTAGCTTACCATTCTTGTGGGTGACTTGAGTGTGTTAATAATCATGGCTAAGGATGCCGACTCTCCCTTTGGGAGAAAAACAATTTGGATTTTCTTCCTCAAGATCATAATCTCCTCCTACAAATGATGGATTTGTAACACACAATCAACCTCCTCTACAATCTGCTTCTCAAGCCCAATGGATGACCCAACCTCTAGTTCTGGAACGACCACATGCCAAATCCAGTCATGAATAGCTTGGTCTGCAATGAAGTACCCCAACTTGCTTCTAATGTCAGCTACAATTGATGCCCAAACCTAAAAATCCTAGTATTCTCTGGATCATTTGGCTTGAGGATAGATTTGACTTGAACAATGCCTATATCACTCAGAATCAACACAGGAAACCAACAGAGAAGGCACAGAGCTAAAATCTAATAACCTTCAAAGAAAATTTTCTAGGCTATGCATAATAGGAAAAAATGGCAATTAAAGCCATTTAATCAAGGCAATCTCGCTAACACATGCTGGGAAATAATTTCCCAAACTGCAAAATGCCAACCTTGAAGGATGAATAGAAAGTCTCCTCCACCCTTGCCAGAAAAAATAAAATAATCAAACAAGTGAACTTAAAATGACAGAGGGACAAGAGGAGACAATTAAGAAAGGCTATTGGCTAGCAAGAGAGGGGCCAAGCCCCACACAAGCATCCATTCTGCCACTAACTTCAGCTAAAAGGAGATCTACTCAATGCCTGCATTAGCCAAGAAATCTGTCACTTCGTTACTTTCCATGTAACAATAAGTGAAAAATGTCTTTGAAGCTCTCACAGAGCTTAAAATCTTTTTCTAGGAAGCTCCAAAACTTCCTGTTATGAGTTATGAGTTTTCTTTTTATCAAAACCATGAGCAAGCACCATAAAGTCTCCTTCCACAATCAAATTCTAACACCCAACTGAGATAACCAATCTCAATCTTATCACCAATGCCAGCCACTTTGCCTTATTATTAGTTTTTGAACCAAAAAAGGACCCAACCTTCACCAACTGTGCCCCAGAATCTCTCAAAACACAGCTAGCTCCATCAAGCTCCAGATTCCAATGGGAAGCTCCATCAAAATTGAGCTTGAGAAACCCTTCAGGGATTTCAATGATTGCAGATTTCTTCAATACAACTCTTGTCCATTACCCTATTAACAAGGGAGAGAATGCTAATATATTAATAATACATTGTTTTAGCAATTATTTAGAAGGGGCTACATGTGTACTATATTTGGACTCAGCTTTGTGTTAAACGTGAGTTACAAGTACACCATGCAAATTCCAAAGTTATTATGGCCTCTGGGTATGAGCCATGTCTTCATCAGAAATGATTGAATTCAGATACAGAGCAATTGAAATCGGACAAACCTAAATATTTGATCATATGGAGCCTCACATATATTTTGAAAATGTGCAGTCTTGAAATTTACAGAGATGTTAATAAATAATAACGCATGGTTTTTGTATTATTCAATATAAAACATATTTAGCTATAAATAAAACGATAACCAGTTCATTTTCAACAATATTTTGTGACACCTTTTTCATTGAATTATTATGTTCTTATTTCTAATATTTTCCAATTCTCTGGTGGAGTTTACTTGTCAGTGATGAAGCCTAAGTCTTCATGTTCTTTTGAAATAAAAATTGGCTTTTTTCATGTTTGTGACAGATATGAATTTGTTTAAGAGTGACAATGGCGTATCAGCAAACAGGAAACTCAATGTATGTTTACTAATCTAAATATTTATTTTAATTCAGCAGAAAATGCTTGATGTACAATAGTGTTAGAGAATCATAAAATGTTTGGGTTTTCAGACATTCACATTTGTGAGTACTTGTTTTTCTCTTCCTCTATCTGCTGAGAAGTTATACAGTCCAAATTGCGTAGTTTTTTCATCATTTTGAGTGCTAGTCATGAGTACCTGCTTTTTGTTTCCACCGAGGAAGTACTTTAATGTAGGTTTTCTCACTTCGGTTTGTCAGATTTTACATTATAGCATGATGTTTTGGCACAGGTAAAAAGTTATGGTCAGAGCAACAATTATTACCGAAGAGATTTGTCCAATCTAAATCTCAATGATTATCATCTAACTGATCCAGTTCCAAAGTCAGGAGCAACGATTAAATCAGCTCCAATTGAACATGATGCCCCTCGGAATCCATGGAATTGGGTAATAACATTGCCAACACCACCGCCACGTGCCAAAAACAATCAGATTCCATAATTTGGCAATAGTAGTCATCATGTTTGACGACAAGATATGGATGTTGCTTGGAAATATAGCAACTTTACTGTTAAATTGCTAGGAGTCTGCTACAATAAGCTACAGACTGCCATAATGGCTTCTCTGTCCTTTGCTGTATGTAAAATTTATTGGGAAAATCAATAACTTTGGTGTATATTATTAACAGGACCTTATGCTTTGGTTGTAATAATTAGACATAGTTGTGATACTGATAAATGAATATGCATATCTATTGAAGTTATAGTGTGACTTTTTGTTGTGTTTGCCCTCACCATAATTGTCATGGGCGATGCCTTTTTGAAATTGGACTTAACTTTCTTCAAGCTTTTACAAATTTCAAGAAAAATTACAGGGTATCATGATGTGTTTCACCTAATCTGTACCCACCCAGATTTTGTCCTTTGCCCTCGTCCCCTCATTCTCACTTCTTTTCAATTGCCTTTTCGGAAATTACAGAAACTTCTAAAGCACATATCTCCCTGAAACAAATTGATCTCCTCTATAACTTAAACTCAACTTCAAAGATCAATTGATCTTACATTCAGAGCAACAAAACTCTATTTAATTGTTTTGATTTTTTAATTAATCATGTATTGAAATTAATTTGGATTTTTTTCCTAAATAATGCTGGAGTTTTGACACTACCCTAACAAATGAAAAGATGAATAATGTTGAAGGAATATTGTCTACTTAAGGTAATTTTACTTTAGAAAAGGCAAAACAGTATGTTCCTTTCTTTCTTACAAGGAAAATAATGAGTTTTTTTTGGGTTTAAACCTAAAAGATTAAATAGTCGTAAGCAACCTAGATTTAAGTTTGCATAGAGAAAATTGTTATCTGAACCTTTGGAATATATCATGTTTGTACCAGAAGATTGCATTGTGAGTATTTGAAGGCCCAAATCTAGCTATAGACGGAGCTGACTTGGAGATAAGCACTGCTTATCGGCATGTGGGTTCGTAGCTTCTTTTCTTTTCCTGTCATCTGCTCCAAATCCTCTTTTTAATACATGGGAAACAAATTAAGGCTTGAACTCTCCCCTTCTGCGTGGTAATCAATATTCCTACTGGAAATTACCTTACTCCCATTACAGATAATAAAAATCCTCTTCCCGATTTACGGACATGAAAGCTTATCGCAGTCAGAGATTTATTTTCATTTAGCCAAATTTCAAACTTGCACTCAGGCTTCTTCTGCGTAATGTTATGTGCATCCTTCACGAACAGTGCTCATTACATGGGCAAATGCCATTTTTAAATCATTTAATTTTAAATAAAAATAAAATAAGGGTCTCGTACAATAAATTATGTATTTTTAAACGTTTAATTATAAAAAAAAGGGTGTATGTGTCATTATATGATTTTCTATTTGATTGATGTGATTTGTTATGGTAGAGGAACTAAATAATTATTTGTACAAATATTTCTAGAATTTATGAATTAATTTTAAATGAAAATTTTAAAATATGAATGTTTGAAATTGAAATTATAGGAAAAAAAGGTTTATTTGATTTTGATGGTTGATAGAGAGTTGTTCAATCTATTGATCATAATTTCTTAATTATAGTTTAGAATCATTTAAAATTGGATTGTGATGTAGAACGATAAAATATGAAATAGGATGTCTTCAAAATTTATGGAGGTCATTATTGGAGTTATGGTTTGACCCAAATGGTAGGATTGTGTCCTTATATAATGATTTCACCCTATATATAAGTAGATCTATGGTACATATAGAAAGTATTTGTCGAGATGATATTTGATGCAATGAAAACTAAGTGGTATTAGGAAGCATTGAGGAACTTGTGATGCAACAATTGAAGTAGTGTGCCTAAGTCAACTTCTAAGATTGAATTTATAATAAAAGTGATAGAACATGGAGTTGCATGTTGATGCAGATGGATAGGTCATTGTGAACTTACAAAATATTAGAGATAGATGTGTGAAATGTGTTGTCCTAGGAAATGCTCTCAATGCGATTGTTTCACATGTAAATGTCCTAGAAGAATGATTCATGTAAATACTTGACCTAAATATATAACTCAAGACTTTTTAGGATTTGATGCCACTTATGAATATAAACATGTGTGTGAAGTGGTTTAAATTAAAGGGGGAAAGTGTTAAGGTATCCACTTTTTTACTCTACATTTTGCCCCCACTTTGGTGCGTGTAAAACTTTTGGTGCATAATGTTAGAGTAAAAAATATAACAAAAATTTAGTTGCAATTAGAAATTATATAAAGTTTCTAGATCTAGAGAGACTAAGACACTTACCACTAAAGCAAGTTGTGTTTGTAGAAACAATAAATTAATCAAATGTCTAAATATATATGTGAATATGAATACCTTAAATTTGAATTTAAACATATGAATGTGTATTCCTTTTACTAAATCTTCTTTACTTGTACAAACAAGTAAGTTAATTTGTTTAACAAGTTTTTTTACACATTAAATTAGTTTGAAATTGTATATGCATTTCCTTTAAATAACAATTGCTTAGAGTTGAACCAAAATTTATGAATCTTAAAATATAATAAATTTAAATCTTATTTAGAGGAACATGCGATTAAAATTGCATATTCATACAAATTAATTTTTAACTAACAAATCTAGAATTGTCTCCTAACAAGGAAAAATGGATTTGTGTTCAAGCTTAGTTTCTTTCCAGGAGGAGGGTGTGACAATCTCTTGAACATTCATATTCTCCTTACAATTTGCATTCTTCTAAAGATGCCCAAAGTAAAGAGAAGGGTTCCAAGATCTAAGAGACTTTGAGAATAATTCTAATGGGGAAAGAGTTCTCCACCCTACCAATATGGTGTCATCAAGCTATACTAGACTCTATTCATTCCTCAAGATAAGAGATGAAATTAAGAACCAAGTGTAAACATATAATCACATTTTTAAGTGAATAGTTGTGTACATCAACAAGTAATTTAACAAGGAAGTGCAAAGTGGGTTCAACACTCCTACTCACAAGAAGAGATCACTAATAGTCACAAATATTCAGCAACACACAAAAGATAACAACTATACAAAATCACATTCTAACACATTCATAAACACAAAATACTATTCTTTCAATTCTATTAATCTAAGAGAGCTCAAATAAGAATAGAACAAATTAAAATATGAATCCTCCCTTGCAAGGTAGCTCCAATATTGAGGACGATTCTCTTTTCTTGCTTGAATCATTTTCTTCACTCTTTCACAATTAGATTTTCTTCACCAAGAAGCCTTTGAGATTCTTTCAAATGTATGCAAGCCAAAAACACTTCAAAACCTTTTCCTCACATCCTAACCCTCTCTAGTGTCTAAGCTTAAGAATGAGCCCAAATTGATCCATAAAAGCTAAAGAGGATGGTTTATATGGGATCTCATGTCATCCATCCTCATCCAATGGGATGAAGACACATGGAATTCCTCTTACACAAAATAAATGCAAGGCATGCCTTCCCATGTCCACCCACATAGGCAAGATATGGTCCAGTGGCATGTACTTGAAACTCTACTTATGCAAATGTCCTTGGGAAGAGAACAAGGTTGAAATGGTAAATCCTACACCCAACCTCTTAATGGCATGTTCTTCTCAAGGGGTTGGGTGACTGCTAAACTTGCATAACACTCAAATACAAATCCTTAAAAAATACCTACACCTCATGTACTTGTCTATGTAGACAATTTTTCACCAAAAAACACATAAAATAGACACTTTTACCCCTTTTAAAATTCACAGGTGTAAACCTAAGTACACTCAAAAAAGAATAATTTAGACAAAAAATATTCGCAAATGAAATATGTTTAATTTAAATTACAAAAATTAAAAAATTAAAAAAAATTAACATAGTCAAGTTCCAATTATTTTATGAGGTGAAGTGAAAATGGTAAATAGGGTTCTTGATTGATCTCTCATTCTCCCATTGGCCATCCTAGACATATACCAACACACTCAATGTGCACATCAAATACATCCAAAATACATAGTTGAAGCATCATGATGAAATTTACACTATTCACCTATAATAATTAAGATCAATCACATGCCTTGTAATTATGGCTCATCATAATAGTCAATATAAAAATTGTATCTGAACATGATTAAATTCACAATATTTACTCATATACAACAAAAAAAAATCTGTCATTTTTTGTAAATCACTATTCACATTAAATAATGATGATTTCAATGTTTGAATCAAAACATATCAACATTTCATCTACCCTTCATGTTCCCACAATATTTATTATCCATTAAAATCATACTCAATTCTATGTATCATATAAATACTCATTTAAAAGGTAATATAAAGATTAGGGTTAGCAATGGTTTTTATCTTAATATTCACTTTTACTTAAATAACTGCATGTGAGTAATTTGTGACTGTCAAGATACTATGCATTCTTGATATAATCGAATTCACTTACAAAGGTTCTTTCGTGCATTAAGGTTAGCATTGTTACTACTGAGGTTTAAATCATGTGCGTTGCAATATTGATATCCATTAGAGACAACTATCAATAAAACACATTTTAAGAATACAAGAGTAATGTAAAGAGCCATATGGGAATTAAATGCAAATGAGCTAAATAATTAATCTCAAAAATTAATTAGAACATAATTAGGCAATCTCTTTCTCAAGGATGGTAACCACATAGACATAACCCATATAGTTAGAATGGGATAACAATAACATAAACTTCTACCTTATGTATTGAATACATATTGATTCCAAAAGTGAGTATAAAAATCATTTATCCACATTTAATATAAGAAAACCAATAAACATTATTTGACAATTTAAATAACTATATAAGATAATTTAATGCTACAAAATGATCAAAGTAAAACCCATGAATCAAAAATTAAAATATTACATGCAATTATTTCAAAATGGCTAAAATTATCACAAATAAAAAGCATATGGAGTGTAACTAGAGTCGCAAGATGGTTGTGCCTTACATTACTTTCATGTGTCATCTAGGAGTAAATTGGGATGATACTTACTATAGATAGATCCATGGTTATGATATGAGGTTATGAATGCACAAAAATACTCTTGCTCCTATATTATTGGTTTAATGATTTGAGATTGGTGAATGGTTTCAGACTAATGCCTACCTATTGGGCAATAGAGTAACAACATACTAAGAAGAGAACAAACAAGAAAAGAAGAATACGCATTTATGAATTTACATACAACAATGATCACAAAATATTATAATAGAGAATATTCGGTAATCCAAACCACAACTGCATATATCCATACATAAAGTGAGAAAGATCATTACAAGCCTTACAATACTTTTAAAATGTTGTTACATTCATCTAAATCAGCATTGCATTCATGTCAAAAAAATGTGGCAAAAGAAAATCACTAGCTATGATTAAGAAATATTCCTACATACATACTTAATGCAATGGAGACATTCTAAAAAAATCTTATTATAATACTAGTCTTCTTCTATCCCTCAAGTATGTAATCTCTCAACAAATTGGACTTGGTTTTAATGGATTCCCTACAACTTACTTGGCATTTGGAGACCACATAGAAACCAACCTCCTTCAAAATGATAGAAAAAACATACATATAATAGCAACCAGGCATAACCCTAATCATTGCACACTGTAGCAGTTCAAAATGGATGGCCCAAGTTGAATCGTGCCCAAAATGAAAATTACAGATTGATGAAGAATGTATCTATAATTGCTTATGGTATTGGGTGATATGGCGCCATTACTAAGTTAGTAGGTGGATAGATTGGAAGAGACACATGTAGCACTTTACCTTTGTTTTAGCACTTTACCTTTGTTTTCTCATTTCTTGTAAAAATCCGAGTTGGAACTGGATGCATGATATTATGTGTATTGCTTAGATATAGAAGAGCGAGAAAAATGCTGTGATGCAAATATATCCCATCGCCATTAAAACCTCCATTGTATCCTCTTGACCTCAGATCTGCAGAATTTCAACCATCATCAATATATAACGAGAGTGTGGCCCGTACTAGGCCATGCAAAACATCTCTATGGATTGGGATATACAACCTTTTGTCAGAGGTTCCATGGGAACCAAGAACAAATGATTCATGGTTCCTATGGAACCACCTTTTTTTATTCTTTTGGAAAAGGTAAACAAACCGTTGGAGGTTTCATAAGAATTAGGAATCATTGGTTATTGGTGTCTATGGAACCTCTAATTATTTAGCCACTTTTTTTTATTTTTTTTTATTTTGGGGAAATAATTAAAGCATATGGGAGGGGAGCACATAGTCAACAACATACCTTAGTATGATGATCCTTAAGGGATTTCTCAAATTGGTTATTGACAAAGGGATCATGATTTACAAACACAAAAAAGGAACTCAAGCAAAAAGGACACCAATATATTGAGTCCCAAGAGTGGCTCTAGTTGGGGATGTGTGTCTCCTATAGGAATATCAAGAATATAGATCTCTAGGTAGACCAAAAATGAGGAACAAAAGAACAAGATCAACTCACGAAGGATAACAACATATGCACACGACAAAATATCACAACCAATTAACATGAAAACACAAGGATACCAAAAGAATGACTATGAAAATAATCTAACACATGTAAGCCAACCTTGCACAAGATGGATAAAGTCACTTTCCTCTCTCAAACACCATTTGATTGAAGGAACTTATTTCCACCAACCCAAAACTATCATTATCATCTAGCTGCAACAACATTGGCCTCTTTCTCATATGAATCAACTTGTGATGGCTATCAAAAGAATGAAGACAAGCTCCACCCTTTCCATTGCATGAAAACCATAAAAAATATGCCACTACACCACCATATATCTCATTGATTTATTTCCTTAGCAATTGGGGGCAAGATTTGCAAACTTAGGTTAGCACCAAAAGAACATTAGTATTTTTATACTTGTTGACCTTTACAAGTGAATTGAGGAAAAAGGAAAATACCTCCAATTCACAATGCAAAGAAAATTATTCCTCTTCATCTTGTTGACTTGTAGAGGGAGACTCATCCTCTAACAACTCAAACCAAAATTTGAAGCTCGTGCATACTACTAATTTGAGCAACATCTTGATCTTATTTTTGAATTATATCTTGCTTCTCATCACCAATGTGAACTATATGTTGGGCCCAAGTGAAGCACTCAAACTTAGGCACCCCATCATCCCCAATATTGGAAGCTACACCTTCATCATGAATAAAAGATTCATACTTAATCTTACTCACCTTTGGGACAATAGGTAGCGAGCATGCCTCAATGTCATCTACGTTGATACAAATTTCATCAACACAACAATTTGGATCAAGAGACACTTTGGGTGAAGAGTTGCACTCTTCAAATTATCTCATTGTTTCAATCTCTTCTTGGCAATTTGTTGTGACATGTGTTTTGCAAAAATCAAACCTATAGCACACTTCTCCTTCCACATTCAACTACATAGCACCACTTTTACATAACCCATTTGAAGTGCACTATGCATGAGGGAGACAACATGATGCACAACAAAGAGGCTCTCATATGAATTCATATGATCACCCACTTCTTCAATTGCAAAATCTTTATGAATATCATAATGACGATTTATCTATGTTTCCAATATTGAATGGCGAGTTTTGGTACCTCCTATATATATAAGGATCTTAGGAAACACCCTACAATATCTTGAATTGTTTGAGGGAAACTCATATTAAAACACTTAAAATATGTTATCATCCTCCCACAATACCATTGAGATCATTCAATCCTCCTCAACTAACAATGATTCTCTAACCATCATTTTATATATTTATATTGCTGCCATGTAATATATGTCAAATTTAGTCTATAAAAATGCATCTCCAACCTACCAATTCATCCTGTCACTCTACTTACTCATTTGGTAGTGCCCCACTATTATGATCTTAGTCTATCAAGCATTAAATATAGATTCACAACTAGGGGACATGCATGAAAATCAAACTATATGAAATATAGAGGACGCTTGCCCATTTCAAAAAATCAAAATAGTGAGTACCAATATAAAAAAAAATCATCATTTAGATCTATTATGCCGATGGTAATATTTGATAGGGTGCTCTCTCTTGACAATATGTTGGTTAGCTAGTAGAATACTAATATACAACCCTATCCTATTATTGGGTGGTAAGTAATTTGTAATAAATTATCTACCCAACACTAATAATTTGAATATATTTGGGGTTCATCCCATAGTGTGATGGTTAAGTGGTGGCCACCAGGGTTCAAGTCTTCGTTGAGCTATTGTGATTGTAGGCACTACGCCTTCGCTAATCCAATGTGCTCATAGGCTTGACCTGGAGTACCCTATTTGTGGCTTATGTTGAAAAATGAGGCGTTTTCTTAGCTTAATACTCTATAAAACTTTATTATTGCTGATCTAAGTAAGCTTTTTCTTTGTTACATATATTCTTTGTAGGTGATTTTCTTGGTTAATCCATTTTACTGTTGTAGAATGAAGAGATAAGTTGATAGAAGAACTAGACATGATATTAGAAAGATTAAACAAGATGTATCGTGGAGAAACCCTTTTGGGAAAAAACTCCACCAAGAATTATTCTATTATTCAATCTTTGAATTACAATAGCTTCAATTCTTGCTTAAGAATGCTTCTTCTGTCTTTACCAATCTTCTTCACAACCTACAATAACAATTATGAAAACTCTCTTCAACTTGAATGATATATAGAGACAATATGCAACCTTGTAATCTCCAAAAGGTGATAATTACAATGCACAAGCTCAAGCCTTAAGAAAGGTATGCCATATTGCTTCAAGTTGAGTTCTACCATGAAGACCAAAGCTTAGAACATGTGCTTTACCCATTTGGGCATCCCAAACTAAAGCTACAACTCATCCTTCACTTCGGTGATAATTACAAAGCTCTTCCTCAAAGATGGCGCCCAAAAGAGGGTCCCACTTAATAGAGCCTTCAAAAATATCTTCTCATGCATTGGAGTTAATTCCAAGAAAGCATCTTGGTGCCCAAGTTGGCTCCAAGTGATTTCTTGTTAACTGAAACATTTACTCAACACCATTCATGCAAAAATGGTCATCCCCTGTTAACTAAAGGTAGTCCTGTTATCTCATCATACAACAATGTTATTAGCCATGCATTCCAAGTTAACCGGGTTAACTAACATACAACTGAAACTAATCAAGATAGCTGAACCATAACTAAACTAAACCGAATTGAACTGAACTAAACTAAACTAAACTTAAACTAAACTAAACTAAACTAAACTAAACTAAACTAAACTTGATTCTAAACCTAACTAAACTAAACTAAACAATTGAACTGAACTGATCTGAACTGAATTGAACTGAACTTCATGCATGCAAACATCAAACCCTAAACCTAGGATCTTTACATGTATTCAGAAGTTAATTGTTACTCCGTATAGTTAACTAAACACAAGGTGAGTTTCACCTTACATTGTGTGCACCCACATGTTCCTATTATTTAGGAATAACTACAAATGTCAATTTCATGATTTATTTCATCAAAATATTAATCTCATCCCAATCTTAGTGTTGTTGAACACATTCCAAGAACTTAGGAGATACATGAAATAATTAATGTTTAGGATTTGCAATTAAATGGCATCCTATTTCCAACATTCTCCGCTTGACATTATACATTGCAATTATTCTAAACAAAGAATAATAAAACAAGTACAAGACTCAAGGCCAATGGCCTTCTTGCACCAACTAATCAAACCATGCTAACTTCAAATGCAACCTGCATAATCATGAAGCTTCCAAGCAAATGATTAAAACTAATAGAACTTATCTGTATGGTTTCATAAGATAATCTGTAACATTAATTAAAGTGTTAACTTTCTCAATTAATACCTTCCCATTATCAACTTAACCAATACCTTTCCCAAGTCTCTGTATCCAAACCGCCTCTTTGGAGGCATGCTAAACTGTCAAGTGTGTTGAATTCACATTCAACCAAGGTGTAGGCTCCTTGTTCTTTTTTGTTGAAAATTTTTTCTTACAAGTACCCATTCCAACAAATATCTCTTACCATAAGAGACCTCCAGCCTCACCTATTTCTCCAAGTATCCATGAGGACTTGTAACCAACCAATCCATGCCAAACTCCAAATGAAACACAACACTTTCATGAAGTAATCAAGCAAATAATTAATGTACCCAATACTTAAGAGAACTACACAAGATCAATGTCAAAGCTCCAACCTTGAACATAAACATGACATCCATGATCTAACCATCTCCTCTTAGGAGATCACATGCATCATAACATACTTATACATCCTAGTCTCAAGAGAACCATGTAATATGCCAAACTCTAAATGCATATCAAGAGTAAACCATGACATCAATAACAAATATACTCTAAACCAAGAACAAACCATATCCCCAATCACATGAAGATAACCTTACCAATGATACATCCAAGTCACTACCAACCACTCCTACTCAACCATGGTACTGAGTTACTCATGGCATTGTGACTACCATCCTCTCCATGAAGATTACTTTGAAACATGAAGCAAAGATTTATCACAAACAATATTAGCTGAAATAACCAATGTATCATTACTATCATCCGAGGACTCCTCTGTAGAAGAATCAAAACTCTCTTTCTTGTTCTTACAATCCTTGTTCACATGTCTTGGTTTACCACAGTTCCAACACTTTACCTTACTCTGTCCTTCTGACTTACCCTTCCCTTCCTTGTTTCCCTTAGGCTCCTTTTTCTTAGGCCTACCTTTTACAAACAAGGCATCTTGGATTTCCTCAGATTTCCTCCTCATCTCCTCTGATAGGAGAGTAGGAATAATGTTGTCCATCTTTGGATCTACACCATTACCACTAATTGCAACAATTAGATTTTCCCAAGAATCTGGTAAAGAACAAAGTAATGAAATGCACTTATCCTCATCCTCTAGCTTTACATCTATAGATGATAACTGAATGAGAATTAAATTGAAAGCATTTAAATGTTGTGCAACAGATTCACCATCTTTCATTTTCAATGAATACAACTACCTTTTCAGATACAACTTATTTGTGAGACTCTTAGTTTGATAAATATCCCCTATTCTTTTCCATAATTTATATGCACTAGTTTCCATTGAAACATTTAAAAAAACAACATCAACAAGACATAACCTTATTGTTCCTCTTGCCTTCTTATCTAACTTAGCCCAATCTTCATTTGAAATAGTTGTAGGTGTCTTTGTCTCATTATTAACCACTAACCACTGATCTCTTTCTTCAAGAAGATCTTCCATTTTTAATTTCCACATTTCATAGTTAGAACCATTGAACCTTTCAATATCTAACCTTGAATTCATTGTAACAAAACTTAATTCCAAAATCAACAAATAACAAAAATAATAAAAGCTCCCACTAAGCCAAAAAACCTCCAATATTTTAAGAGAAAGGTGTCCCAATACTCTACCCAACCTTAGCTTTGATACCAAATGTTGAAAAATGAGGCGTTTTCTTAACTTAATACTCTATAAAACTTTAATATTGCTGATCTAAGTAAGCTTTTTCTTTGTTACATATATTCTTTGTGGGTGATTATCTTGATTAATCCATTTTACTATTATAGAATGAATAGAGAAGTTGATAGAAGAACTAGACATGATATTAGAAAGATTACACAAGATGTACCGTGGAGAAACCCTTTCGGGAAAAAAATCCACCAAGAATTATTCTATTATTCAATCTCTAAATTACAATAGCTTCAATTCTTGCTTGAGAATGATTCTTCTGTCTTTACCAATCTTCTTCACAACTTGCAATAACAATTATGAAAACTCTCTTCAACTTGAATGAGATATAGAGACAATATGCAACGTTGTAATCTCCAAAAGGTGATAATTACAATGCACAAGCTCAAGCCTTAAGAAAGGTACGCCATATTGCTTCAAGTTGAGTTATACCATGAAGACCAAAGCTTAGAACATGTGCTTTACCCATTTGGGCATCCCAAACTAAAGTTGCAACTCATCCTTCACTTCAGTGATAATTACAAAGCTCTTCCTCAAAGATGGCGCCCAAAAGAGGGTTCCACTTAACAGAACCTTCAGAAATATCTTATCATGCATTGGAGTTAATTCCAAGAAAGCATCTTGGGTGCCCAAGTTGGCTCCAAGTGATTTCTTGTTAACTGAAACATTTACTCAACACCATTCATGCAAGAATAGTCATCCCCTGTTAATTAGAGGTAGTCCCTGTTATCTGCCATACAACTCAATGTTATTATCCATGCATTCCAAGTTAACTGAAGTTAACTAATATACAATTGAAACTAACTGAAGACAACTGAACCATAACTGAACTGAATTGAACTGAACTAAATTGAACTAAACTGATTCTGAACTGAACTGAACTGAACTGAATTGAACTTCATGCATGCAAACATCAAACCCTAACTCCTAGGATCTTTACATGCATTCAAAAGTGTTAACCATTACTTTGTATAGTTAACTGAACACAAGGTGAGTGTCACCTTACCATGTGTGCACCCACATGTTCCTATTATTTAGGAATAACTACAAATATCAATTTCATGATTTATTTCATCAAAATATTAATCTCATCCTAATATTAGTGTTGTTGAACACATTCCAAGAACTTAGGAGATACATGAAATAATTAGTATTTAGAATTTTCAATTAAATGACATCCTATTTCCAACTTCTCTGATTCATAGCTCCAGTAAAAAAGTGCTTACAAGTAAAAAAAATAAAAATTTGGAGATCTCCCACAAGTCCTCAAGTGTGATGGTCATCTTGTTGAGGAGCAAGTAAAAGGTGATGATATCAAAATCCTACCTCTCTCCACGAGTAATGTGAGCACCTACACATTGTAACCAAATGGGAATATCTCTCTCATATAACCAAGGCCAAAACTACCTATTATATGTGTGTCGATTGATGTAGGATCTAGAACATGAAGGTTGTGTAGCTAGTAGTTACTAAACTATCCTCTAATCTCAATCTCACCCTACAAAAATGATCGTTAATATAATGTGAAATAAAAGAAAGATTATATTATGTTCGATTCACTATATTTTGTTGAATCTAAGAATTGTGGTCTATATCTTTGGTATCAGTGTATTCAATAGATCAAGTCTATGTATATTAGTTCACACCTCACAAAATTATGGTCAATTCCATTGGCATAGGATTTACATATGTGGATATGAAATATGAGAAAAATAATATCCTACACAATTTTTATGATATTTTGATCACTTCTTGAAATGGAATTTTTTTATAAAAAATAAAAAAGTAGACGTTGCCTTTTAGGGGTCACTTATACATACTTAGGAATGGACTCTATCAAAACATGTAGGAATGTGGCCTTTGGTACACCATGGTGACATCTTGAGAGCTCTCTCTAGGGGTGAATGCTAAATCAAATGTTCATTTCACACTTTTACCCTCCTATATATAGTTTGGATATATGCTCCTTTATGTTAAATGTTTACCATAATCACCAACACATACCTTAGAGTGATACTACTCATGATGAATGGTATTATTAATGATGATATAAGACTTGGAAAAACTTTTTGACAAATTATATAATTGAGCATTATTACATTGTTTTCCAAGTATGACATTTATAAGTTATATGACCACAAGGAACATTACATTCATTGATTATTTTTAAAAGGGACAATTTCATAATGTTAACATTTATTGCCCACTATTCACATCACCTACATTGGTTGTTCATTGTCACACTATCAAAGTAGGTTACCCTAGCACTTGATTACTCCACATTCCTTCACACTCACATATTGAGTTGAGACACTTTAGAACCTACATATTACTATTCACATTGTTTACATCCTCTAAGACATGCTTAATTGTGCTTAGAAGACATCCTTATAAATTATTGTTGGTCTTTCCTTGTCATTGGAGCATCTTATCCCCTTGACTTTACATGCTTATCTCATATATTGTTTACATCTTTACTGTGTCTACATGATGTCTTTTCATTGATATTTACTAAATATTCCTTATACAATGTTATATTTGATAATATTGCATGTTTGATATACTTTACATGATATCATTTCTCTTACATCCAATTTCTTATGTCCTTTATAAGCAACTAATTGAAAGGGGACATATTATCACTTACATTTGTTCATAAATATGATTACAATGATAGATATTATCATTTTCAAGAAGTTTCATTATCGTATGCAAATAAGATATTTTTTGCATTTATTGAAAACTTCATTATCACTCACATTTGTTCAAAGTTTGATTACAATATAGATATTATCATTTTCTAGTATAAAAATAGGAACTTTTAAGATATCATTTTGCATAATTGAAAACCTTATCATGCTATCAAATTCCATTATTTGATTGCATGATTAGAATTATATCATTTGCATAGAACACTTAGATCAAATAATTTTAAGAAAAATAAAATTGTATGACTTGTCAAATCACCCCATAAATATACACACAATTGTCAACCAAAGAGAAATATTCTTATTAATAAAAAAAAAGAGAGATATATTCTTATTAACTTAACATATTTTCTAGAATTCTAAACGTTTTTTTATTGGATTAAGAAAAAAAATCAAACTACATGAAAGAAATAGAGTTGGAACTATTAGCTAGGCACAGCGGTGCCTAGTAGGCCACCAAAAAAAAGACCAACAACAACAAAACAAGCTGCAACAACTATATTACTAGCAACAACAACTGAAAAATAGTAGCAAAACACATTGTTACAACTATATTAATAGCAACAATAAACCATATAAGCTGCAACAACAACTATAACAATAGATACATTGAATAATGTTGATTAAAGGAAAGTATTGAAGCGTATAACAAGTAAATGGACAACCGTTTTGTAGAGAACCGAGTAACTCAACATCCAAAGAATAGAGGTACTACCATGACCTCCAAGTCCACCAAGAAAATGCCTCCTTAATAAGCCATCTATCCTTCAACTAGTTGTAGTTGTTCTTGAACATTGTAGATAGTTGTGTTAAGCTCATTGTTAGTTTGTAAAAAATCTCGAAGAACAACAACCAAATTTGTAATCTACATAGAAAGATTCGAGCATATTAATTGAAGTTCAATTTTGTGGGGCTGATATTGTTGAATTTAATGACAACAAAATAAACGAAAGAAAAGATTGCAGAAAAATAAAATGAACAAACAAGAACACATGATTTTTCTTAAGGTTCATCTTATAGACTACATCCACTTTCAACAGGGGAATCTCATTTATTAATTCTCAATACAATACATAATATTCAAGCAACAACAACTTTTATAATTTAGTCTCATCTCCAAAATGGAAAAATCCACCAAAACGGTCAACTTCTAAATTAGCAAATTATACATGCAAAAAAGACATTCGTTTCGAGTGTGAGAGAAACTGTCATTATAATTAGAATATTTGGGCTTCATCGAACCCAACAATCTCCTACTTGAAGACAAAATATTGCTTGAGATAGTTGCTCAGAGATACCCCTACTGCAAGTATTTACATCAGCCCAACGAAGATTTTAGCTTCACCAAATTTTGTTCACGAACACACCGAATTAGTCTTCTCCAGGCCAAATCGGATAGAACAAAGGTTAACACAAATGCATCCATTAATCCATAATCAGAAACACCAATTTTTGCAGGTTCAAAATACACTATACCATCACCTGAATCTGTGCTCCCATTCTCTGCATCACTTCAGAACATAGATGCTTGGAACAACCTCCTAAATTCACTTGGCGCTACGCTGTAATAACCATGCACAAATTGCAAATCCTTGCACTTAGATTTCTCATTGTTTTCCATGGCAACTACAAACTGCAAACTCCTTATGACTTCTTGCAGAGTCATCAGTTGTGGCAATTCCTCATCCTCATCATCCACAAACTCAATTGTCTCCATCACCAAAAAATCAAAAGCCTCAAAAACTTGCTCAAACAATAGTAGCACAGGACATTCACAAAGGCACACAATCTACAGCAAGATCGCACAAAGCTCATTTTGTTCAAAATACTTTCCAATCCTAAACGTCACCAAGAACTACAAAAATGCCTGCATGTCCAATTTACTTGCACTCTCCAAGCTCTTTTCGAGCCCCATATTTTTTCTCCACACCTTGGCCATCTCCCGCATAACATCAACATGGGTTCGAACCGCGACATCTAGGGTTTTGTCCCCCATGGAAAAGGCATCATTTTTGTCGAGGGAAATAATTCTATTAAGCCTTTGTTTTTTGTAATCATCTTCTCTGTCAACAATCCTCTGTGGCTTCTTAATCCTACATCGTCAAAATCTTCTCCACCCAAATGGGTATCTCTAGCAATGGAATTGACTTCAAAAACACCTTCTTCGATTATCAAAAGGGAAACATCAAAATTACCACCCCCTAAATAAAAATCAACACATTTTTCTCTCCAACACTGGTCGCCTTTTTATCTAAGCCATAAGCGATGGAAACAACGGTGGGATCATTAATAATTCTCATCATTGCCACATCCACTAGATTTCCCACTGCAGTGTCAAGGGCTTCATTATCCACAACAAAAGATGATGAATCATAGTTGCTATGGCAAGTCGTGGCATCAAACCCTAACGACAATGACATAACTTCATTCGCTCAATCATAGCCGCCATTTTCAACCTTCCCTCGCCTGTATCTCTTCGATACAATACTTTTCTCACCATTAACTCGCTTGTCGTTATGAAGCACATCTTTGGAAACCCTGAACTTCACAAAATGAGACCCTGTTATGTTCAGATTGCCACTGCCTATGCTCTTCTTCGATAGGCTATTTTTCTGCACACTGGAGGATTCCACTGTGTTGCTTTGGATTGTACTACGATCATCACATGGAACAAGAAAATTTGTTTTCACTTTTGCACCTCTGAGAGCCCACACCGCATTATTGTAGGCACGAGTGACATCTTCAGCTGTATCAAATGTGTCAGGCCAAACCCTCATTTTTTTCCATGGATCTCTTATTTCATCACCATCGCCGATGCTCTTCTCGGAGCAAACCTCGACAACATCATCATCTGTCTGGGACTCGAATAATGGATTATCATAAACCATTTCTGTCTCAGGCTCGAATAATGGATTATCATAAACCATTTTTTCCTCTCGATTCTCGGCCTCTTCCTCAAGTTCAACATCACTCACCTGGTTCCAGACTGCATCCTCCTCTCCTTGGGAGGCATCCTCCTCCTCTTTAGTCGAATCCTTCTCATTTTTCCATCCATCTGACCAATGAACACAACACCTTTTTTTAGGTTGCACTTGTACATTACTTTCTACCGAATCTAAATTTCCAAGAAATTCTTCAATGATAGACATTTGAACTTCATCATTTAATTCATCCAAAAACATCTAATGAATAGCTCCCACTTCATCATGACTCTCTTCATGGCCATGACACAGACATGAGAGCTTGAACCCAATCATCCCAGTTGGGACTCTCTTCCATATCTGCTTTGTCCATAACTTCAGAATCAAACACCCAATCGTTTTCCATATCTGCTCAATACTTCTCCATGGCTTTGATACCAATTGTTGAATTTAATGATAGTAGAATAAACGAACGAAAAGATTGCAAAAAAAAAAAAACAAGAACACACACAATCAAAAGCACAAGATTTTTATAGTGGTTCGTCTTATAGACTACATCCACTTTCAACAGGGGAATATCATTTATTAATTCTCAATACAATACATAATATTCAAGCAACAAAAACTTTTATAATTTAGTCTCATCTCCAGAATGATCAACTTCTAAATTAGAAAATACATGCAAAAAAGACCCGTTTCAAGTGTGAGAGAAACTGCCGTTATAATTAGAATATTTGGGCTTCACAGAACCCAACAGATATGTGTCAGAGAAGACTGTGGAGTAGCGAAACTTCCAAATGAATTTGAGAATGACCTACCTGCATAGTTGTGTAAGGATATTGTGATGAGGGGAAACACCAAGGAGAGTAGTTTTTCATGACCAAGTATGTTTAAAGAGGGCGAGAAGCAAATAAAAAATGGATTGCCATAGGCTGTGAGCATGAGGGAAAAACCAAAAAGCATGTTTTATAGATTCAAATTTGGCACAAAAAGGACATAATAAAAGAGGATGGAGAAATTTGCGGTGATTACCAATAGGCAGTTTAACATGAAGAATATTTTGTGCCAAGAGTTGGGCTTGAGCATCGACTTTAGACTTCTAAATTTGAAGGCTAGTCTCATTCCACTTTGATTGACTAAACTTACAATTCCACTTGACATTGAGACAAGGTGAGAAAAAAAGTGAAGGAAGAAGTTGTTTATAGATAGTTTTGAGGAGGAAGAAGTGGATATTGCATTTTTTAGGCTTCCAATCTTTCAAAAAACTAAAATGACAAGGAGATGACAAGAGATAGAAAAGATCAAGGGGAGACCAATTGTTGAATTTGAATAAGGGGTTGTTTAGTGGAAGGGGCCAAGTTAAACTCAGTTCGTAGTTGTTGCCAAGATTCCCAATTGAAGTTGACGGGATCCCATAAATCATGAAACACTTGAATTCTCTCTTTAAAGAGATGTATGCCTTTAAAATTTTTAATGTCCCAAGGGGTATGCCATCTTGTTGAATTAGACGATTCCACCATATGGAGGAGTTTGCAAAGTTGAGACCATGATTGAGAGACTGATTGTACCAAACCAATTTCTTGGAGGTGATTTTCCAAGCTTTCCAAATAGAGTTGAATGGTGTAGACCCATGAGTTTTAAAGTAAGGATCCAAAAGGAGCTTATCATTCCAATTGACCTTATCCCATACATGGTTAACAATAGTAGATTGAATGTGGAATCAAACCAAATGCTTCCAAGGAGCCTCTCCTTTCAAAGCACACATGATCCATTTAGTAGTGAGGCAAATGCCCTTAATGCAAGGGTCAACAATCCCCAAACCACCTTTGTCCTTTGGTTGAATGCAATGTAACCAAGATGTAGAAGGAGAACCTTCCTTGTTTCCCCATTTGGCCTAGATAAAACTCCTAATTAGTTGAGTTAGTTGGTTATAACATTTCTTAGAAGGCAACCAACAAGGTGAAATGTAAACATGGCTTGCCAAGCAGATTTTATTGGCAATTTAAATGTGACCAGCCATGGAAAGGAATTGATTAGTCCAATTCAAGAGTTTACTTTTGAATTTATTCATAAACCAATTCCACATGTCTTTGAGGGAGACCCCGATCCCAAAGGGTATGCCAAGGTGTCTGATGATAATGCCATGTTTAATTTCATGCCATTCACTAGGGATCCAAGGAGGGTGTGGGCTAGGTCGAGCCATAATGAATTTAGTCTTATGCATGACAAGCTTGGATCCAGAGATGGCACAAAATAGATCCAAAACATCAAAGAGTATTTGTTATGTCATATGTTGTATTTTGTATAAACGATATGCTATCATCAATAAAATGTGAGTTAAGCACTTTAGCATTACCGAGCAACAAAATACCACGAATAAGCTTAGAAGTGAGAGCGTGTTGAAATAGGTAACCAAGGGCATCAATAGCTAAAACTTATAGAAATAATGCAAGGGGGTAGCCTTGGTGGATAGATTTTTCTTAGGGGAATTGGGGGGAAAGGGCTCCATCAACATCAACTCTAGCATTGGCATCAGTGAACAACATTTATTGATGAGTCTATTGGTGACCCTCTTCTCCAGTGACAAAAATAAATAAGGAGAAGAGGGTCACCAACAAAGTCATCAACAAAATAGGTTCTTAAAGTGCTCAAAGAAGGTTTGCAAAATAGTAGATTGGTTGGTATGTATGTAACCATCTACAGTTCTTATACTAGAGATTTGCTCTTTTTTGTGTCTATGTTGCAAGTATTGAAAGAAAAAATGTTGACAGTCTATCCCCATCCTTGATCCATTGGAGACAAGCACGAATTCGGGCTACCTTTGTAGGCAACCAACTTTCAGAGTAAATTTTTAGTTTTAGCCACAGCTTGTTGGAGGGCAACATTGAGAGATTGGAAATCAATAGAGAACAATTATGTTCTAATTGACCTTTAAGGGATTTTTCAAGTCTACGACGTTTAGCAGCAACTCTTTGCTTATAGTCACGAAGAAATAAGGTGCAACAGGCGATGTTTCTTTCCCACCAACTAATCCACATATCGTGTTGGGGCTCTGGTTTAGATTTTCAAATAGCTGACAGGCTGTCAATGCAGTCTTGCTGTTTTAAATGGGAAACATTTAGCTTGTATGGGAGATCATTAGGGAGAGTAGGGGAATCGATCAGGGCAAGCGTGGTAAAGATGGAGAGGTGATCATAAAGAGTGGCTGAGAGGTCAAGGTGAACTAAAAGACCAGCATGAGAGGGGAGTATATGACAGTTTGGGGAAATATAAAACCGATCCAAACGACTCATTCTCCTCAAACAACCTTCACAACAATTATTCCAAGTAAACCAACAATGTGGCTTGTGAATGTTAACTTTGCCCAAGAACTCCTAAAGAATTTCGCACTAAGGATGTTTGAACTCACCCCACCCAAAATCCACTCGACAATTAGGGAGATGAAGATGAAACCATTCCCAGAGCTAATCCCTTATCAAGTTCCAACACATTATTATCATTGAATTTTTTTGGTATTATGGGCTTCCTCTTAAGTAGAGGGAGCCTCCAAAAATAGGCGTATGCCGCTTTGAGTGGCCAAGACACGGTATTCTTTAGTAAAAGGCGAAAGAATAGTTCGCTATGTCTTGACCACGCGGCTCCCTGAGAAATGATAGGTAAACACTGGATTATATATATCATCTGCGTTCACGTTGTTTCAGTTAAGGAAACGAATGTGGGACTATAACTTAGATGGCGCTGTAAATTTATCAAAGCTGCGAGATAGCGCTGTAAATTTCTGAAAGCTGCGAGATAGATAACAAGTGGAATACAACGGAGCGTGCTCTACTTTCTCACTCAGAAATGTTACGAATCTGCGTTTGAGTTTTCTTCTCTTTACAGTGTCACTCTGCATTTATTCTGCTTAATTCCTTATTTAAATTTAAAGAAAAAAAACCTTTAATTTTATCCATGCGGGGATAGCTCAGTTGGGAGAGCGTCAGACTGAAGATCTGAAGGTCGCGTGTTCGATCCACGCTCACCGCATTTAAGGCTGCGTCTAGTGTTGTTTATTTTAAATTTTAATTTTTATCTTTACCTAAGATTATACATTTTATGAGTAGGAAGGGAATAAGTTCATCTACTAGCATATATATATTATTTTAATAATATATATAAAATACGCCGAGAGATATCCTTCTCGAGGCGCCTATTTTTTAATCAAAATTTTCTTATAAAAATTAAATAGGTGCCTCGAGAAGGATATCCTCACATTTTATATATATTATTAAAATAATATATATATGCTAGTAGAAATGTATTAACATGTAATATCTTAAATAAATTATTTTTAATACTTATTATATATTTAATTATAAAATTATTATATTAAATATATATATATATATGGATTAGGCCAGGGCTAGGATTAGGTTAGAATTTAGGGTTTAGGCTATTAGGGTTTTGTTTAGGGTTAGGGTTAGTATTAGTTAGGTTAGGGATAGGGATTAGGGTTAGGGTTAGGATTTTAGTTGGGATTGGGAGGGTTTAGGAATTGAGGTAACCAGGCAACGATTATGATTAGGCCAGGGTTGATCAGGCCAGGCCTTAACTTGCCAGGCCAGGGTGGGCCAGGCCAGGCCAGGCCAGGACTTGGGACCAGTTAGAGTTAGGCCCACCAGGCCAGGCCAGATTAGGGTTAGGGTTAGGACGAGGATTAGGGTTAGGCCAGGGGTTAGGGTTAGGATTAGGGTTAGGTTTTTTAATTTTGTTAAGGGGTAGGATTGGGATTAGGGTTAGGATTGGGATTAACGTTAGAGTTAGAGTTTAATTAAGTTAGGGTTAGGGTTAGGGCTATGATTATGATTAAGGTTAGAGTTAGGGTTAGGGTTAGAGTTAGGGTTTAATTAGGTTAGGGTAATGATTATAATTAGGGTTAGGGTTAGGTTTAGGATTATGGTTAGGGTTAGGTTAGGTTTATAAATTTTGTTTAGGGTTAGGTTTAGGATTAGGATTAGGATTAGGATTAGGGTTAGGGTTAGGGTTAGGGTTAGGGTTAGTGTAAGGGTTAGGGTTATGGTTAGAGTTAGTGTAAGGGTTATGGTTATGAGTATGGTTATGAGTATGGTTAGGGTTAGGGTTATGGCTATGGTTATGGTTATAGTTAGGGTTATCATCATGATTAGGTTCATCATCATGAATCTGATTAGGGCTAGGATTAGGGTTAGGGTTAGGTTTAGGATTAGGGTTAGGGTTAGCATCACCAATAGGCTTATCATCATGAATAGGATTAGGGTTAGGGTTTATCATCATGTCAAGGATTAGGGTTAGTGTTAGGGTTAGGGTTATGGTTAAGGTTAGGGTTAGCTTTATCATCACGAATAAGTTTATCATCACAAATTTAGATTAGGGTTATAATTAGAATAATTAGAATAAAAGATATGGTTATGAGTAGGGTTAAAATAAGGCTTGGTTTCAATTAGGGTGAGTGTTCAATTATAATAAGGGTTAAATTTGGTTATGATTTACAAATGATAAAATTTGGTTAAGGTTAGAGTTAAAATTGGGATTAGTGTTGAGGTTATCATTACGAAAAGGTTTATCATCATGAATAGGGATTAGGGTTAGGGTTAGGGTTAGTGTTAGGGTTAGGGTTAGGGTTATCATCACGAATAGGTTTATCATCATGAATAGGATTACGGTTAGGGTTAGGGTAAGGGTTATGGTTAAGGTTAGGGTTAGGTTTATCATCACAAATAGGTTTATCACCATGAATTCAAATTATGGTTATCATCATGAGTAGGGATTAGGGTTAGGGTTAGTATTAAGGTTAGGGTTAGTCTTAAGGTTAGGGTTAGAGTTATGGTTAGGGTTAGAATTCTAGTTAGGGTTAAAATTAGGGTTAGGGTTATGGTTATGGTTATGGTTATGGTTATGGTTATGGTTAGGTCCTAATCCTAATATTAATCTTAATCCTAACCCTAACCCTAATCGTAGCCCTAATTCTAACCCTAACCCTAACCCTAACCCTAGCCCTAACCCTAATCCTATTCATGATAATAAGCCTATTAGTGATGCTAACCCTAACCCTAGACCTAACCCTAATCTTATTCATGATGATAATCCTATTCATGATGATGAACCTAATCATGATGATAACCGTAACCGTAACCATAACCATAACCCTAACCCTAACCCTAACCCTAACCCTTAGACTAACCCTAACCCTAAACCTATTCATGATAATAACCCCAACCCTAATCCCAATTTCAACTCTAACTCTAACCAAATTATTATATTTATCATTTATAAACATATCCCTAACCCTAACCCTAATCCTAACCCTAACCCTAATCCCTATTTGTGATGATTAACCTATTGAAGATTATAAACCTAACCCTAGCCCTAATCCTAAGCCTAACCCTAATCATTTTCATGATGATAGACCTAACCATAATTCTAACTCTAATACTAACTCTAACACTAACCCAAACCCTAATCCTATTTTTGATGATAAATCTTTTCACAATGATAACCCTAACTCTAACCATAACCATTAGCTTAACCCTAACCCTAATCCTAACCCTAACTCTAATCATATTCATGATGATAAACCAATCCTAATCCTAATCCCAACCCCAACAATAACCCTAAACCTAATCGTATTCATTATGATAACCCTAATCATAACCATAACCCTAACGCTAACCCTAACCATAATCCCTATTCATGATGATAACCCTAATCCTAACCCTAACCCTAGCCCTAATCATAACCCTAACCCTAATCCTTTTCATGATGATAAACCTAACCCTAATTATAACCCTAATCCTAACCCTAACACTAACCCTAGACCTAACCCTAATCCTATTCATGATTATAACCCTAACTCTAAACATAACCATAACCCTAATCCTAACCCTAACCCTAATCATATTCATAATGATAAACCTATTCGTGATGATAACCCCAACCCTAATCCTAATTTTAACTCTAACCCTAACCAAACTATTATATTTATCATTTATTAACATATCCCTAACCATAATCATAACCCTAACCCTAACCCTAATCCTAACCCTAACCCTAATCCCTATTTGTGATGATAAACCTATTGAAGATTATAACCCTAACCCTAGCCCTAATCCTAAGTCTAACCCTAATCATTCTCGTGATGATAAACCTAATCGTAATTCTAACACTAATCCTAGCCCTAACACTAACCCAAACTCTAATCCTATTCGTGATGATAAACCTTTTTGTGATGATAACCCTAACTCTAACCATAACCATAACCCTAACTGTAACCCTAATCCTAACCCTAACCCTAATCATATTTGTGATGATAAACCAATCCTAATCCTAACCCTAACAATAACCCTAACCCTAATCCTATTTGTGATAAGCCTAATCCTAACCATAACCCTAACGGTAACCCTAACCATAATCCCTATTCATGATGATAACCCTAACCCTAACCCTAACCCTAATCCTTTTTGTAATGATAAACCTAACCCTAATTCTAAACCTAATCCTAACCCTAACACTAACCCTACCCCTAACCCTAATCCTATATGTGATGATAAGCCTTTTCGCAATGATAACCCTAATTCTAACTATAACCCTAACCCTAACCCTAACCCTAATCCTACCCTAACCCTAATCATATTCGTGAGGTTAAACCTAACCTAATCCTAACCCTAACAATAACCCTAACCCTAACCATAACCATAACGCTAACCCTAACCATAATCCCTATTCATGATGATAACCCTAACCCTAACCCTAATTGTAATCCTATTCGTGATGATAAACCTAACCCTAATCTTATTCCTATTTGTAATTATAGCCTTAATTTTAATCATAACACTAATAAAACAATAACCCATACCCTAACTAAACCCTAACTCTAACCTAACTTTAACCCTTACTATAATCGAATCATAATCCTAACCCTAGTTGAACCTTAACCCTAATTGAATGAAACCCTAATTATAACACTAATTAAATCCTAACATAATCTTAACCCTTATTTTATTTGCAACCCTAACTCTAATCGTAGTTGAATTCTAACTCCAACCCTAACCCTAACCCAAAACTATATCCTAATCCTAATTGAACATCAATTTAACCCTAACCTTAATTGAATCTTAACCCTAATTACACCTTAACCCTAACATTAACTAATCCCCAACCCTAACCCTAACCCTTACTCCATCCCTAACCCTATGATTTATCTTAGAACCCTTGTTCCCTAACCTTAACTCTAATCCTACTGAAATTCAATCCTAATTGAACCTGATCCCTAAGGTTCCCTAACCCTAACCTATTGAAGATCAACCCTAAGTGAACCCGAACCATAATCAAAACCCTAATTGAACCCTAACCCTAATGTTAACCCCAAGGTTTATTTTAGAATCCTAGCCCTAATTTAACCTTAACCTTGACTATAATCATAATTGTAATTGTAACCCTAACCATAATTCTAACTCTACTCATAATCCTAATTCTAACACTAACCCTACTTCTAGTAGCAACCTTAATTCTAACTATATTACTAATTGAACCCTAACCCTAACCCTAGTTGAACCCTTACCCTTACCTAACATTAAATCTAACCCTAATTATTCCCAATCTTAATTGAACCCTAACTCTTACCCTAGTTGAGTCCTAACCCTAATCTCAACCCTAACCCTAAACTTTACCCCAAGCTTTAACCTATATCCCTAATCTTAATTGAACCCTACACTAACTCTTTAACCCTAACTAACCCCTAACCCTAACCCAATCTTAACCCTAATTGAACTCTAATTGAACCTTAACTCTAACTAAAACCTAATCCTAATTGATCCCTAACCCTAACCCTAATTCAACCCTAATCCTAATTGATCCTTAACCCTAACCCTTTCCCTAATTGAACCCTAACCCTAATTAGAATCTAATCATAATTATAATCTAGTTCTAAATAGTATTGTTTTCTATTAGAATTACAGTTAAGGTTAGGATTAGGGTTAGAATTAGTCTTAATGTTAGGCTTAGGGCTAGAGTTAGAGTTAGAATTAGAGTTAGGGGTAGGGTTAGAATTAGTGTATGTTAGAGTTAGGATCAAATGAATGTTAGCATTAGAATTAGTGTGAATGTTAGAATTAGTATTAGGGGCAGGGTTAGAATTAGCATTAGTATTAAATTTTTATATATAATTAGCATTAGTTTTAGGGTTAGGGTTATAGGTTGAGTTTGAATTAGACTTATAGTTAGGATTAGGCTTTGAATTATTATTAATGTTAGGGTTAGACTGAGAATTAAAATAGTGTTAATATTATATATCTTCAATAAAGTTAATGTTATATATGTTAGAGTTATAATTAGAGTTAGTGATAAAATTAGGATTAGTGTTAGTGTTGGAATTAGGATTAGTATTAGTGTTATAATTAATATTTATAATTAGTGTTAAAGTTAGAATTAGTGTTAGTGTTAGAAATAGTTTTAGTGTTAACATTAAAATTAGAACAAGAGTTAATTAATATTTCTTTTGTATAATTCACTATATAATATATTCTATAGTTAATTTATGATTTTATAATATATAGATTTAATATCTATATAATATAATTATAATACTAAATATATCTAATCTAATATAATTGTATAATTTATTATTATTATATTATATAATTTAATGCTATTTTATAATTTTAAAATGTCCATCTACTTTTATATATATCTTTTATTTTTATTTTATATATTTTCATTATTTAAATTAATTTATATATATTATCAAATATTATTTGATATTATATAATAAATAATGTAATATATAATTTAATTTTTAATTTTTGATAAACTAATATTAAATCTAGCAATTATAACATGTTGGCTAAAGTGTAGGAGGAGAAGTAAGATACAAAAGAGCTAGCTGCATAGTTGAAAAGTACTTCTAATAAAGTGACTCATCGGTGGAATCAAGAATTATATCTTTAAAATATTTAATGGATTCAATTACACATGAAACACCAAGACCCAATAATGTCAGGTTCCTTCAACATTGAAAGAACCGTTGAGAGAGTTATTTTTGCCGATGTCACCCTTAAATTAGTGCTGATTACACAAGTCTATTGTTCACATAACTATGCATTAAGAAGCAATGGGTTACCGCCTCTTATCGATTTTTCAATACCTCCAATGCCTTTCCTTTTGAGAATAAGCACACCGCCGCCTTATAAATACATTAATAGGAGCTCATCACTATATTATAAAAATACTTTTATACGTCCATGCATCTGAAGCAATAAAACCATGACTGAGACAAGTTACTTATTTAACCATTAACTGATTCAAAAGCATTTAAGAAATATTTGATACTAAATAGGCTGATTTAAGAAGCAATCAAAAGTATAGCAGAGCCTTACCTTAAGCAAGATTTCCAATACACATAACCGTTTCTTTGCTTAAGCTGATTTTCTTTTTTAGATTCACTCACTGGTAGTTTTTTTTTTTTCTTAAAAGCATATCTATTGAGTATGTATCCATATTAAAACTAATTTTGGAATAAAGCACAAAACAAAAGATAAAATCATTATCTTAAACGTATACACCCAAGCGCTTTTTCCATGACCATCAGTAATAAAGATAAGGAGATTAGAATAGCTATGCATCAAGGATGATATTTGACAAAATACAACCAAGACAACAGTGTATTGCGATTAAAATGTGAAGGCTGTAATAAGGGCTAAGATTTTAACGCAACACAATAAAGTCTGTGAACGCCCTGCAAGCTTTGTGCTCACAAAGTGTAGGCTGAAGGCGCAATGTATGGTCTATGAAAACTACATAGTATAATGCAAATTTACCACCATGACTTCTAAAATAATTTCCTACTTTGAATGTACAGATATCACCTGAACTCCAAAGAAACCTTTGGAAACTTACTAGTACCAGAGATTATATCAACAGTTATTAGATCTATGAGGGAAAATAAATAATCGTCTAGCCTGAGGCTGGCAATTTTGAATACAAAGCTGCAATCACACAAGTTGACATCATTTACATAAAAATGGTCTATTAAACGGATAGACCATTATATGAAAAGCTTTTACACAAGTTGACGATCCTTGTGCACTTGTTGTAGTGAAAAATGCTCTGCTTAACATGAGATCACCTCCTGATAATTACAATGTTGTCATTCACTCTGAGCGACATCTTCATACTTGAGCACCTGCACCGTTTTTAAGTATTAGGTACTAAAAATTATGAAAGATGAGATAAACTAAATCATTATACAAGATTAATAAAGTGAACAAACCTCATTGGAGAATTTGTCGACAGTGGTGAGATATCTGTTGCCATGACTGACAATAAGCAATCTATTAATCTTTTTTGTTGTTCAAATTTGAATCGAAATGCATAAAATCAAAAGGTGCTACATGATATGAGAAGACCAGACCTCAAATATATAGATTCATGTTCATAAAAGATGTTTCATTTCCAAGACAAAAATCATAAAACCTGAACGGAAAACAGATTAATAATTATCGGGCATGTGCATTAGTCCTTCCAAATTTTATGTAAACACCATCAGCATATCCAATAGCTTCTGAGAGGGGCGAGGAGGATGCATCTGATCATGTCCTTCATGCATGGGGTGATCCGGATGCAATCTTTGGTGGTTCTAGCTCGATGAGATGCAGAATTCAATTCGAACCAGTGGATGATGAGTGTTGCACCACCACAGCTTGCATGACTTCCCAAAGCGTGCTGAAATCCCCCTGCTGATTATCACTCAGTATTTCTCCACCACATTCTGTAGTGCTGAATACTCTTCGGGACTCCAAGCCCTTTTATCCGTTCCGCATCTGTACTTTGTCCCCCAATCTTACTTGCGTCTGTTATGTTCTCTTAGCTGTTCGGCTTCTATCCTCTTCCACTTCCATCGGTTACAATCCAATGCATAATAGCCGTTGCCCACTACTCAAGCTGGAAGGTGATGTGGTGATGAGCGTTTTCCTTCGAATGTAACGGTTTAAGTTTCTTTTTTATGTACTCAGGTTTTTTGATCCCCTGCTGTGACTGATAGAACGCCTCTCGGCGTAATGAATTATCCAAATTATTGAAAGATTGAGACTTTTTGGTTGTGGATTTAGTTGGATTTATAATGGTCTAGCCCTTGATTGGTAGAAAGATACTATGAGGTTGATTAAATCTAAAAAATATCTCTAAATCAAGTTGGAACTATTCTCTATGGATTTAGGTAAATTGTTTGTGGTGGAGAATATTTATGACCTTACAAGGAGTAGGTGGAATATTGGGAGAGTATTTTGGGAAAATATTTATTGAGTACTAATATTATCATTATTGGGGAAGATCTAAATTCAACCACTAAAAGATATAAAGTTTTGGGATATGTGGCTAGGATTTGACCTTTTGGATAATTATTTTTGCACAAATTCAAGGAGGTTAGGCTAGTGGATTCAAAACCTATAAAGTTGGTTCCTACTTGGTAGGACATGAGGAATTTTTTTTATAGTGGACAAGACATTGGATAGGTTTCTAACCAAGGATTATTCGTTAGATGGAATGGGAGGATTAGAACATTGATGTCATTGGGTGGTTATTTTGATCATCATCCTATATTACTACAATTTGAGTAGGAGAACCATGAGACTTTAAGTCTATTTAACTTTGATCCTACATGGTTAAAGGTTGATGTATTCACTAAGATGGTTAATAATGATTGAGTTACTAGTAATTCTCTCTCTAATGAGTTGGCTTGTCTACGATTTGTTTCTAACTTGAAAAGAGGTAAAAAAGGTTATGATTTCCAATCTTGCCACCAAATGTAACAAAGTTGAATAGGAGCTTATTGTAGTGGAGTATTTGAAAATTTTGATTTCAATGGTTGGGATATTGAATTAGATTTTGATGAGGTTTTAAAAGGGTATTTTGGGGCTAAAAGAAAAGATCATGAACTTGATGACTAACTTGGAAGATCAATTGAGATTGAAAAGTAGAGCTGCTTGGTTGGAAAATGGGCATGCAAACACAAAATATTTTCAAATCTTGACTAATCATCAAAAAATTAAAAATATTATTGAGAGATAAGTAATGAAGGTGATTCTACAATATGGTCTTTTAAGAAGATTGTAGGCTTAAAAGTTTCTCACTTTGAGATTTTGTATAAGGATCTTAAAAATTTTAAACATTTTAGAAATTGTGAAAACCGTTATTTTATTTCTGAGCTTCATTTCTAATGGAGATGATGGGAGGCTTGTAGATGAAGTTACCATGGATGAATTGAATATTTTCATAACTTCTTTCTAAAAGGAAAAATTCCTAGTTCTAATGGTTGGATGGTGGATTTTTAGTGTTTTTTTTAAATAGTTTTAGTGGGGAACTCTTAAGAGTGGTTAAGGAGACCAAGATCTTAAGAAAGATTATAAGGGATTTTAAATCCACTTTTATTGTCCTTATTCCCAAGATGAATACACCAACATCTTTTGATGAAATGGAATTTGTATTTATAAGATTATTGTGAAAACTATTCCCATAAGGTTAAGAGGCTTTGTTTGAAACTATTTCTAAGGAGTAGTTTAGATTTTGAATGAGAGGGAAATCCATTTATATTATTAGGGTAGCTTAATATGAACTCCACTCTATCAAAATTAAGAAGTTATAGGTGATTGTTGTAAAGTTAGATTTATCAATGACTTACAATAAATAAAATTAGCTTTACTTGAGGATACTACTAATTCATATTGATCTTTGCCTACAAATGGGGAATTGGATAATGGGTTGTTTGAACTTTGTTTCCTTTGTTGTATTAATTAATGGTTTTTCATCCTTATTTAGAATGTCACATAGTTTGAGGCAAGTTTCCCCTCTTTCTCCTTTTCTTTTTTAATTGATAGATGAAGGATTTAATCATGCCATTCTTGATTTCAAAGGTTTTTATTTGATCAAAGGTATTAAGGTTCAAAGTAATTTTCTTACTCATTTTATTTTTATGGATGATGTTTTATTTTATGATAGTTCTAAAAGGGATATCACATCTCTTAAGGTTATTGGATCTCTTTTGTTTGGCTATTGGGATGGAGATAAACCTATAGAAGTTTGTTATTTCTTTCAATCGTTTAGAGGTGTAATAGATTAGCCATATCTTCAAGATCTTTTTCATTTTCTATTCATTGATTTATAGCTTCAAGTATTTGGGATTCCTTTTGAAGCCAAATAATTATGGTAAAAAAAAATAGCATTGGCTAATTGAAAAGGTGGAAAAGAAATTTCATTTTTGGTACAATAGGTAGTTTTCCCTTGGTGGTAGAATTACCCATATGAAATTGTTCTTCGAGTTTATTCTCGTCTGTTGACTTTCATTATTGTACATTCTTAATGGTGTTCATAAGAATGTTTGTAAAAAATATTCAAATTTCTATGGATTAGTAGGAAAGATAAGGAACACTTTACTTTGGTCAAATGGTAGGTACATGCTTTGTCTATGGATATTGATGGATGAAGATTATATATATATATATATGGAGAAGCAATTAATGCTAAAATTTTATGGAGTATTGTTTGGAATCATAGATTTTGAAAGCAAATCATTCTTGAGAAATATATTGAAGCTCATATTATTGAGCAGATCAAACATATAGACAAGTACATCTATAATGTTTCAATTATTTGGAAATTCAAGTTATCCAATCCTTTCATCTAATAATCAATTAGTTGATTTGAAAGGTGGAGAATGCCATAAAAATTAGAGTGATACCAATCCTTGGGTTGGCTCTAATGGAAATTTTAGATTGTTTGAGGGACTAACTAATACATTGAAGGGGATTAATATTTCTTATTTGGCTCAAGCTACTATTGTACCTCCATAAATATGTGGCACCAAGGGTGGAAAAGTGCCAACATGCTTAGTTTAACTTGGGAGGATGGATATGGGTGGGACAATTTTGTAATGAGTCTAAAATAGAGCCATGCTAGATTAAGGGATGAGATGGATAAGTTGGTGTGGTCCAAAATCAATCTTTGGGTGAATATCCTATGAGACTTTAGGTTATAGAATAATTTCAAAAATGATAATATTATAGAGAGATCTTAGTGGTGGAAGATAATTTGGAAGATTAAATTTTCATTAAAAATTAGGATACTTATGTGGTTGATTATTATACACAAATCACTCACTTGGGAAATTTTGAAAAAAAGAAGTTGGAATGGCTCAATTCATTATAGTTTATGTTTTTAGGATTTTTTCTAGACTAAGTCAGATCTCCTCATCAAATTCTTGTACATAGTTAAAATATGGAGTGAGTTGGAGGGCTTGGTTGGGGTGATAATTGTATGGCAAGAGGATGTCATGGAAAACTATTTTTAGAGGTAGTTTGTGAGTCCAAGGTTGATATTTTTTTGCTTTACCTTTTATTGTGTTGGGTATATGGCTAGCTCAAAATGTCATTTTTCAAGATAGATATATCCCTAACTTTAAATTCCTTTCCTAAATATGATCGTTAGTCACTTCAAAGGCACCCCTAAGATAAAGAGGTCATGTTTGATGCTTACTCCTCCAAGAGATAATATTGGGGTGTGGGGATCTTTTGATGGTGCTAGTCAAGACAACCAAAATAATTGTTACCTGGGTAACATTCTCTTTGTAGACACTAAAAATTGTCTCGAGCCTGCAAGCAACATTTTATCACTGATTCACCTTCTTCCTTGTATAATTAAATAATTTTAATTATCTAATTATTCTCTAATGTCATTTTCCTCTATTAATTAAATAATTAATTATTTAATTAATTTATTCTAGCTCATTCCTCCTTTGCTTAATTAAATAAAGATCAATTTTATTTAAATTGTATCACTAATTCTCCTTTTTCTTTTATAATTAAATAAATTTGTATTTATTTAATTATTTATTTCCATTTTCCTTTATAATTAAATAATTATTTTAATTATTTAATTATTCATTAGCCTTTCCTCTTCATAATTAAATGAATTTTATTTATTTATTTATTTATCCTATTCTCATCTCCATAATTAAATAATTATTTACCATTTTCCTCTTTCCTCTATTAAATAATTTTTTTTAATTATTTAATATTTTACACTCCACCTTTCTTCTATAATTGAATGATTATTTTTAATTATTTAATTATTCATTTTCCCTCCTTTAAATTAAATAATTGTTGTTGTTCAATTTGAATTTCTTCTTAGCCAAACCCTAAATCTCAACTAATTTCTTGAGTTTTGGTCCATCCTTCCTTATCCTTGTCTCAATTAACCTCATCCATTGATCATCATACCTCATCTTTTAATCCTCACCATTCATTTGAATGAGATTTCTATAAAATCAAGCTATCACCCTCATTTCAACCCTAACCACAGTCTTCAATATTTTGCTATCTTGAGATCAAGTTATCAATTATCGACATCAAGCTTAGTGAGTACATTGCATACCACAAATCTGAGAACAAATTAAAGCAAAATGGAGAAGAGAAATGGAGGTGATTCAACTATGGCATAGAGATTGAGGTTGTATTGCTTCATTATTTGGATTTCTATGTTCATTTGTGCTTCACTGTTAGATTAGGGTCTTTATAGCTTGAATTAGATAGTTTTGTGGTTGCTATTATTGATCCATGCTATTTCCCCCAAATCTAATCCCGATACACATTTGGTGAACTCAATGTGAATTGAACATACCTATTGTATCTTTCTTTTCTAAGTTTTTCTAACCTTATCTTGTTGTTTTGTTAAAAAAATTCAAGACTAACCTTGTGCATATCAGGTTGAAGATGAAAACCTAGGAATTTCCAAAGATTTAATCATATCTTTCAAACGATTGCAATTTTTTTATGATTTTTTTTGCCTATAGATCAAGGATCATATCAAGATCCTACATTTCAAAAATTAGATTCAGGTCGACATTTTTGAGTGAGTTATACTATTTTTAGTAATTTCCAAAGATTTCATCATATCTCCCAAATGATTGTGATTTTTTTCTAGGTTTTTTTTACTGGAGGTCGAAGATCATCTCATAAGATCACATTCCAAAAAATAGCTTTAGGTTGATATTTTTGAGCAAGTTATCATGCTTTTATAATTTTTCATAAATCTTAAATTTTGGTCACAAATCAACAAAATTTTCAATTTTTTTTTTGTAGATTTGGAAATCTCTTAGAATTATAAAGGGGGTTCATTCTTTACATTTTTTATTTTGACCTAAAATAATTAAGCTACAATCAAATCTTTGAAAATTAGTACTCCATAAATCTGCTCCCTAGGGCTTAATTAAGAATTTTTCCTAAATTTTTTACATTTTTGGAAAGCTCTCAAAATTTCATCAGGGGTATCTTCTTTTTATTTTTATTTTGGGGTCAAAAATATAATAAAATAATCATATCTTGGAATCATGTTGATAACATGCAATTTTTTTTTTTAGTTATTGATATATGATTTTCAGGTTATGGCAATCATTAGGAGAAGACCTTTTGATATAAAACTACTAATCCAATTTCTTGTAGGGTTCTATTGTGTGTTTGTGATTTTAAATTAGGAACATTTGGAATTGGTGCTTAAAAATAACAAGTGTCTTTCGTGTCTTGTGCACTTGCACATTGTGTTAAATCTCAGATTGGTGTGTGCATATCCTCTCCTCCTGTGCTTCATGCGATCTTGGGTGCAAGAGAAACACATAACAATCTCTTTTTCTTTTAGTAGGAGGCCTACCTTTGAGACACATCCTAATATAGAACTCAAAAGGGATGACCTCAAGCACGTTTCTTGGTGGGCTATATCAAAGGGGTGAAGGAAAAAGTCAGTAACTCTATCCGATGAAGTATACCACACGTGTCAATTTTAGTGTGGGTGTATAGACCAAACAGAGGCTGATTAGAGGCTTTAGTGTCTCATGTTTGATGTTATACCATTGGTGTTCATGAAAGTACCCTACTAGAAACCTATTTGTTTTTTAGCCTAAGACCTATTTTGGTTGTCTTCTACTATTAGTGCATCGAGATAACATCGTCTTGTTGGGTGAAAATTATGTAATCTCTTTTAACATATTACAAAACCTTGATTTCAACCACAGTTATGTGAGATAGAATCTCTCCTCTCAAAAAGGGGAGGTGCCCTTCTTACTGCTTATTAAAACTAAGGAAAAATAATCAAGCATTCATAATAATGTACGCTACAATAATGATATGGGGGTGTGTGACATTCATGATTATCTCTTTTTTCAGAGAATATTTTTTACAATGCTTCACTATTTTAACTTTTTGATGCAATACAACTTCAAACTAAAAATTAAGTAGTAATTCCAATATTCCTATCTTGTCAAAGCAAAGCCTAGGAATACCAGCATGATAATGATAAGTAACAAATAAGAAAAGCTCGCAGAGGCACAAAGTCATTCTGCAACTTCCAATAATGAATCCTTCAAGATAATAATCAGCTTTGTAAGAGAAGCACAAAGTTTTCTATATACTCCATGATAAATTCCATGAAAAAAATGAATATATATAAGCACAAAGTCTTATAGAGAATTCACCAATAGTATCAACAAAATCACAATTCCAAGCAATGAGTGTAACTCAAAGTTTACACAAATTTACTCAAAAGCCCTTTCAATCACAATTACTTAATATTGTCAATTCAATCAAACCACAAAATAATTGTTCCCAACACAAATTTTGGTATGCAACTTCACTTCTTTATTGATCAAAATTAGATTCACAAAAATGAACTCAAAGTTTCAATATTTTCTTTACAATTGGGAAACACTTCGTTGCAAAAGATAAAAGGTTCATAATTACAATAGAATCCTCTCTTATATATAGATGGGAGAGGAGAGATAATCTAGGAAAATCCCTAACCAACTAGTTGAATTATTCAAAAATGTTGTCCATAAATGTAGGAGAACATATTTGTTTTACATGTAATTACATTTTTCAAAATGACATGTAAAATGTCAAAACCTATCTACATAAAGCATGAAAATGCTAAAACTAGGAAATCTAATCTAAGGCAAAAATTAGCCTTCTTCAACATCTTTCTTCATGAAAGCTTCATGATGACGTGCACTTCATCATTGTTTGGCATTGGAGTGTACTTTTGGAGATGAAGAGGATTCTTGAGATTGACTCCTTCATTGAGATTTGAATGCTTTCCAATGTCTCTTAGGAACAATTCTTAAATCTAGAGCAAGTTGGAAATCCATCATTTTGTTTGTTGAAGCTATCGAGAAAGATTTGTCTTAAAATTCTTCTTGAACCATTGATGAACACTTATTTGAAAAATTGAAACATGGGAAAAAATTTCTGGTTGTACTTCAAAGCCTTCTTGCTTGGTGATAGGCAAGAACTTGATCAAAACTACTTCGAAATCTGGGCACAAGAGATCAAAATGTATGCAAAATTAGGCTTTAACAATTCTAATGCAAAGGTGGGATAAACTGAGGTTTCAATTTGAGCAATTTCATGGGTTTGGGAAGCTTGGATGCGATGATGGTGGAGAACGTAGTGGAAGTGAGCAAACTAGCAAATGGATGTGAGCAATGGAGCAAGAAAAAGTGAGCGAAATGGGAAAAATAAAGTTTGAAATGCTTTTTTGGAAGTTCTTGGGTGTTAGTAAATTTTTTAGAAATTTGTGCAAGGGTGCTAAAAATCAGCACTCTTAAACTTGGAGGAGACTACATTTTGTGTAAAAGTGCTAAAAAATAGTGCTTCCGTATGTAATATGCAAGAGCGATAAAAATCAACGCTTCATAATGTAATATGAAAAATCAATTAAATTTAGCGCTTTGACATCTTGGGAAAGACTTGGTAATTTCATGCAAAGGCAGTGAAAAAAAATGCTTTTACATGTCATATGTAAAAGCAGTGAAAATTAGTGCTTCTGCATGTGGGAAGGACACTTGAGTGTAAGAGCACTGAAAAACTGAGCTTTTACATGTCATATGTAAAAGCGGTGAAAAAAAGAGCTTCTACATGTGACTTGAGATTTGAGATGCAAAAGCACTAAAAAACAACACTTTGACATTACATGTGCAAGAGCAAAAAAATCAACGCTTTTACATGTTGGAAAATATGCAGAAGCGCTAAAAAACCCTGACATTACATGTGCTAGAAAATGACTAAGGCATTGAAAATATGCAAAAGCGTTGAAAATTAGTGCTGATGCATGAAATATGCAAAAGTGCTAATTATCAATGCTCTTGCATGAAATATGCAAGAGCGCTAAAAATCAGCGAAATATGCAAGAGCGCTAAAAATCAGTGCTCTTGCATGAAATATGCAAGAGCGCTAAAAGTCAGCGCTCCTGCATGAAATATGCAAGAGTGCTAAAAATCAACATTCCTGCATGAAATATGCAAGAGCGCTAAAAATCAACGCTCCTGCATGAAATATGTAAGAGCGCTAAAAATCAACGCTCCTGCATGAAATATGCAAGAGCGCTAAAAATCAGTGCTCTTGCATGAAATATGCAAAAGTGCTAAAAGTCAGTGCTTTTGCATGAAATATGCAAAAGCGCTAAAATTAGTGCTTTTGCATGAAATATGCAAAAGCGCTAAAATTAGTGCTCTTGCATGAAATATGCAAAAGCGCTAAAAATCAACGCTCTTGGGTAAGTGCACCAAGATGGTTCCCAAAAAGGGGGCTTAAGTGGCCACTTTTTTTTGAAATCAGGAAATGCTGACCTTGGACGTGAAATTGAGGATAGTTACACTCAAAATTTTGAAATGGAACAAAAAAAAGGATCGAAGTGATCCAAGTCTACTTTCTAAACTACTAATTTATTTTGAAAATGGTTGAGATTAAGGGGTTCAAAAGAGGGATGTACAAAAATTGGTGTTGCTTTTGTCAGAAAAACATAACATAGCAACTCTTGTACGACCTGAGCACAGTGAAATTTTTTGTAGTATTTTTAAAATCTCTATGGTTAGAAGTTAGCTAATAGCATCTAGTTGGTGCACAATTTTTCTGATAATTTTTTAATGAATATTTGATTTTTTACTAATTTTCTAAGTGGGCACTTCCTGAAAAGCAGAATTTTGGCCGTGCTCCCCCTACAAATTTTTGAAAATAATTGATCTTTTTTTTATTTTTCTTTTTTAAATTTGTAGAATACAGTCTAGTTTCTAAAAATGTAATTTATTTTAAATTTTGATGAACGGTTAATTTATAACAAAAGAAACACTAAACACTGCTTTTTGGAAAAAAATAGACACAAACAAAATAAATTATGGATGAAAGGCTTAACATTGTCGAAAAGTGAAAAAAATTACATCGTTGGATAGCTAAGTGAGAACCTAACATTAACCATGTTTTTGATTTTGTGAATATTGAACTAGATGCAATCTTGATGGTGAGCACGGACCCGATTATGTGAAAAATTGTAGAATTTGCAAAAACACGTCTCTGGCCTTGTTGGGAATGCCCTCCAAGCCTTTGGGTTGGTATTCCAAGGCAAATAATTCCACTCTTTTCTTTGTTTTTAACAAAAAATAACGTGTGCCTGTTATAACGTGCTCGCTTTATAACACGAGCGCGTTTTTAAAAAAAATTTCATATGTGGCCAGAAAATTGGTACCTAACTTCATGCACCCGCCCTCTTTGCATATGTAGAAAATTTTCTAACTCCCAAAACTGAATTTTCACAACTTGGTTTAAAATGCGAATTTCGACAAACTAACAAAGGTTAATGCTTGTGATGATTTTTTGAGGATGGGGAACCATGCACAAGGACCAATGCAATTCACCTTGTTTTGTGTGCTTAGAGTACGTGGGCTACGAAACAGACAAGTTTCATAGGGGTTATCCCATGAATTGAGTGCACTGAATTTGAGGATAACAGATGGCTCTAGCTAGGGATCTTCCTTTGATCATTGTTTGAAACAAATGAAGGGAGAAGAACTCTAGACTCTAGTGCCTTTATCCATCCATTGGGCATAGAGTCAGGCGACAAAACAAAAAGACACAAAAAGACTCAAAATGAAAAAGAAACCTTTATCACTAGAAAGTTGGTGAATCAATGATAGGTCTTCTCCTTTTGTGCCATGATGCATAATACAATGCTTATGCCAAGATTCCAAACATGACTGTGATAATGCTACAACCTTTCATTTTTGGTTTGATACCAATTCCTCTTATGAAAATCATTAACTTGGCATCACCTTGGGTATGAAAGTTTTTAATTCCTGTCTTACATGCAACCTTCATTTTTAACAACAATGCTTCATACTCTACTTTGTCATTATTGTTGTCGAACTGTAGCTTGAAAGAAAAAGGGAAGATTTTTCCTTCAGGAGGTATGAGAACAATTCCCACTCCTAATCCATTGGAAGAACAACTACCATCAAATTCAATATTCCAAACATTGTTTGGATCCATTAAATTGATAGCTTCAAAGTTTGTGGATTCTTTATTCAAAGAAGATTCTCCATTTGAAGAAGAATTTTTGTCTGAAGACAATTCCTTATCTAGAATAGATGTTGTATTTGAAGAAGACAAGCCATCGATTTCTTTCTCCTTGCTTGCATCTCTATCCAAAGACTCAGATATTTCTTCAGTTTGCAAATAATAAGAGCTCATTCCAGGAGACTCAAAGAGAATTTGAGCCTTTGGGTCACCCAATCTTGTTACAAAGAAATTTTCTTCCCTTTCCAAAAATAACCTCTTCATAACACCCTTGATAGGTATCCTTGCCTTTGACAAATCCATTTTGAGATCTCCTCCCACTCCTTTGCAAAAATTGCGTCCAAGTAAGAGACCATAGGATGTTGGAACATCTGCTACTAAGGTTGTCATCTTGATCTTCTTTTCTAGATATACAGAAAATGCAAACTATGCATCTTTGATCTGCCCTATTAGAGGTACTAGTTTATTCTCCATGGAGAAGCAATGACCCAAAGCTTTTTTCTTTTTTAGACCCAAGTTAGTAGCTACCTGAGTGGGCATGACATTGTCAGATGCACTAGAATCAATTACACAATTAATTAACTTGAAGCCATTGACTAGCAATGAGATGTAGAAAGGATCAATATTTTTTGGAACTATCGAGGGAGTGGAGACTAAGTTACTTTGTGAAGGCTTAGGATTTGGGGTAGCAAGAATATCTGAAGGGATTTCTTTAGATCCAGATTGGTTCCTTTATCCTTCGCGAACTTAACAAGCCTGTCAAATTGCTCAGGATTGGCTTTCAAGTATTCGACTTCAGACATCTGGATTTTTGTTTTCTTTGCATGATCGATGATATCAAATGCTTGGAATTAATTGATCAAGGAAGAAAGTATAAATTTAGGGATAGGTTTAACAAAATGGGAATTGGTCTTAGGAACTTGATAATTAGCTTTTGAACTTGAAGAAACAATAGGAGGATGAGGTGGAGTACCTCTTTTTGTAATAGTTACAAGCGATTTTTCCTTTGCTTTTGTATTATCAACTTGATTTTGATCAAGTTGTTTTTGTTGCTACCAAGTGAAGACAACATATGCATCTATCACTATGTGCTCGTCATTAGGTTCATGCTCAACATGCAAATAAACAATGTTAGAGTCGCCAGCTAGATCTACTTCATCTTCATGGAACAAATTAGCATTTTCTTCCATAGGGTATCCCAGCTGTGTGTAATCACCTTCCTCTGCTTCATAATATCCCCCAACTGCATTGGTGGGTGGAGCCTCTAAAGCAAGTATTCCTTGAGGTGCTGGAAGACAATTCTGGTTTTGATTGGCGTTGTTAGAATAATTGGAAGAATTAGGGAAAGTACTTCTTGGAATATCCTTATAGGAATTATTATTAGCAACTTGCTTCTTCAAGGCCAACAACTCATTTTCTAACCTTTGAACCATAGGATCAACAAAGTTAGAGTTAGTATTAGAGGCTGAAGATCTTGATGCTCGCACTTTTATGTTTGTATTCATTCTTATTTCATTGGAAAGAATCATGTCATCCTTAAGACTTGTAGCTAACTGTTGAGCTTCTTCAACATTAGCAAGTGCTGCCCTATGCAAAAGAAAACTTTGGGAAGTTACGTATTGATGAAGAAACATTTTAGATTATGGTTCGTTGGTTTTTCCACCATAGGAATTCTTGTCACCAGCTTATTAAACTTAGCCACAAACTCATGCATTGGTTCATGGGATTCTTTTCGCATGGTTGTAAGCTATGCCAAAAAGGCATGTGCATCTTCAATAGGTTTGAACCTTTCTTCAAACTTGGTGCGAAGAGAATTCCAATTAGTAACCGCAATAGTCGGAAGAGTATAGAACCATTCAACAACTACTTGTAGAGTTTCAATGAGCAATCTTACAACAACATTTTCATGTTCTATGCCAATAACACCACAAATAATGTAAATGGAAACAATGTGCTCATCGGGATGCTGCTTTTAGTCACCTTGGAACTTTAGAATATGCTTTTGTGAGACATGAGGAAGTTCATATAAAGTTCTTGCCAACCTGAGAGGACCAAAAGCATTTCCCCAAGGTCCTAGAGGTGGTGTAGCCATGATATTTTGTGTGACAGGTACTTGAACTGGAACTCTATGAAAAATAGAAGATTCATTTGGAAGAGGAGATCTTAGTCTTTGTGGAGGATAACTTGCAGTTCGTTGTAATAACGACCTTGCTTGTGAAGGAGAAGGAAGAAATTATGTTGCCTCAATAATTCAAAAAATGGATCCACCACTCCTTGCACCCTTAAACCTCATGTATAACTTATGTTAGCTAGAATGTAGACTTGAAACAAGAGATATTAATAATAACAATACACATGATCACAATAAGAAACTAGAGTACTTATTCACTTCAATCAAAAGCATGAGGCTTTGATTGCGTGCTTTGTTCCCCAACAGAGTCGCCAAAAAAATGTTGGGTGAAAATTCTGTAATCCCTTTTAACATATTACAATACCTTGATTTCAACCATAGTTATGTGAGATAGAATCTCTCCTCCCAGAAAGGGGACACACCCTCATATCATTATTGTAGTGTACATTGTTGTGAATATTTAATTAGTTTTCCTTAGTTTCAATAAGCAGTAAGAAGGGCGCCTCCCCTTTTCGAGAGGAGATATTATATCTCACATAACTGTGGTTGAAATCAAGGTTTTGTAATATGTTAAAAAGGATTACAAAATTTTCATCCAACACATCCTAAGAAGTTACCACGTCTAGTTCTTGGTTGAGGTGGAAAGGTTCCTTGTTTGGAGTTACTTCTTTCAAGGCGAGATGTGTTAAGGTGGTCCATGACCTTGGCATACTCTAGCTTCACCCACTCCCCATTCACAAATTAAATCACTCTTTCGGGGGTGACGTAATCCTGACTTTATTAGACAAACCCTATTACTACTAGCTAGGTTGTACTTGTTTGCATTGTTTGTGAACCAAGGCCAGACAAGTTTTGTGGAAGAAAACTTGCAAATATACTTGCCTACAAATAATTCAAAGAGTCAAAATTAACCAAATCTATTTTTCAAGTGTTTGTTGTGTTTTATGATCAAATTTGAACTCACCAAAAATGGAAAACAACCTAGAAAACATCATATTACGGACAAAAAGCAGAACATCACAACTGTCAAAATCAATTTTTTTGGGGAAATATCTATACATCCAACTTTCAGTCTCCTTATAGACAATGACTACACACTCAAATCATAGACTTGTTTAAGTTCAGTCACTCCATTTGTAGCATTTCATCATTCACCTTAGGTTATCTTGCATAGCCCTAGTTTGCATAAACTACATCTTAGCTTCATTTCAACATCATCTTTGAGTCTTCAAATTAGGAAGCTTATCATACTATTGGGCAGACCATTAGTCTCATTTTAGGTGTCTTGATCTTATCATACCTCTCATCTAGCTTATCTTTAGGTTGGGCCTACAACTTATGTGTCTAGTTTAGGTTCACCTTTTATCAAATCATCATCATCATCATCTTGGTTTATCCTCTTGAGGTCTTGGCATTTAAATCTATTACTTTGGTACATCATAGTTTGTTTAGCATCGTCTTTTAAGGTTCAAGGTTGCATATCCATCCCAAGCATAGTCATAGCTTCATCATTTTTACATATCAAAAACTTGGTTATAGTTTGCATTGCCATCCTTATAGTCCAAAAAATCCAAAAATATAGCATAGTGTCATTACCATCTTCCATTTTCATCCTTAGTTTGTATCTCCATCTTAGTTGCATACTTTTCAAAAGTCACCATTTGAAGGTCACAAAGGAAACAAAGAGACATGGATTCCTCATATGATCCTTATGTCAATCCAACTAGCAACATGAACTTTGGGTCAACATCAAACCAACCTCCAACAACACCAAGTGAAACACCAAATCCATTTTCCAATTTGAAATTCAATGAGATTAATCAAGGTCTAACATCCAAAGAGATTGAAGAAGCTTCCCAAGATGCTAGGATAATCCAAATCATATAGGAGCTAGTCAATGCAAATCCTAATAAATAATTTCTCACACTTTCCAAGAAATGTGCTATGCTCCCCTTTGATTTTTACACTTCCAAAATTGTAGAGGGAGTAACAACAAACACAAACTCAAGGTATTTTTCATAACACATTTCACAAGGTCAATCATCCTCACAACAAATGCACACTAGTTTACCACTTGGGGGAACAACACATAATGTGACAACTACACACATCCCCTCTCCTCTAGTATTTGGCCCCAAAAGAACACATGTAACATCTCAAGGACTAACTCCTACATTTAGTAATCCATTTTCTTCATCCTCTAGTTCCATGGTTATGACTTTTGCAAATCCATTTAGCACAACATCCACTCAAAACACCACACCATCAACCAACATAAATCCAAACCCACTACACAAGACATGAAGGATCCATATTGCCACACCAAGAGTGCCAACCCAAATGACCAACACTACACCAAACACCAACATTTCTTTTGGGTCAAAATTGAACACCAACCAACCTCCATCACAACAACATGTCATTCCAAACACCAACTTTACACCACAATTCCAACACACCCACCAACCTCCAACACACCATGTCACTCCAAACACCAACTTCATACCACAACCTCAACATACCAACCACACACCACCACAACATCAAACAAATACCAATACCAATACCATGTTCACATCTCACTTCCAACAAGGAAATCAAAATCCTTTGCAACAAAACACAAACCCAAACGTAACATTTACATCTAACTTTCAAAATCAAAACCCATCATACAACCATCTCAACACTCTCAATACCAACACAAACCCCCTTATGCAAAGTCAACCAAACATCCCACCATCACCCATGTAAACCTTGATGCAACAACTGCAAGCAATGCAAGAATAAATGGCTAACATGCAAGTGGGTACAACAAAGGAAACATACTGAATGGAGGAATTGTGTTCTTATCTCTTTAATATAAGCATATACATGCCACCTTTCCCACCACACTTCAACATTCCAAGCTTTAAAAAATATAAGGGGAAAGAAGACCCAATATAACCCATAAGAGAGTTTAACATAGCATGTATGGGCATTGCTTTGAGCCTATTTACTTGATGAGATTATTTCCATGTAGCCTTTTGGGGCAAGCTCTAGAGTGTTTCACACACCTTCCTCTTAGGATACACACATGGAATGAATTGGCTGACAAGTTTATTGCACACTTTTCCTATAACATTGAAAGTGACATGACCCTAGTGAAATTATGCACAACCAAACAAAAAGAAGGGGAGTCACATCATTTTATCAAAGGCGGCGAAGTATGTTTAGTAAATGTCCTTGTCACATACTAGAAAAATAGTTGGTTCCCATTTTTGTAGAAAACCTCAACACATAATTAATGCATCAACTTCAAATCCATTGTTGCAACACTTATGAGGATATCATTGAGAAAGGTGTTTCTATTGAGAAGGCTCTTGTGGTGAAAGGAATAGTCAAAATATTCAAATAAAACCAAAATGATTCTAATGAGAAGGGTAAATTATGGTCTAGAAACAAGAATGTCACCAATGATGGTGTAGTCAATGCCAAATTGGTTAACAAGGTTCAACCCACCATTCATCTTAAAGTTCCTTCCACATAAAATACTCCAACACCAAGTCATGACCAAACAACGAACATAGTACAAAACAACCAACAATGTAGAGGTCCCTCACGAGAAAAGATGCCTAAACAAACATACACACCCTTGGGGGAACCCATTGAGTCAATTCTAAAGAAATCTTTGCAATCAAACATCATTCAACTTCTAGATGCCAAACCATACAAATTGACACTAGTCAAACTGGTTTGGTGGAATGAAAATGAGTTTTATGAGTACCATTGTATGAAGGGACATAAAACAACATCATGTTAGAGAATTAAAGAGCTTATCCAATACCTCATTGAACAAGGTGACATATCAGTGGAAAATTCACAAGAAAAGATAAATGTTGAGCATACCATATTCAAGACTCCCCTACAAGACCATGGAAAGGGAAAAGCCTCCAGTTTAGGGAACAATACCAATAAAAATGCACCAATTATTCAAATGTCTCATATGACTATACCGTCAATCACATTTAGACCTTTGATAACCACATCGCTACCATTGTCATCAATAAAAATTTAGAATGTGTCGTTACAACTCACATAGCTAAAGTGACCTTGCAAGGGGATGCTTCTAATCCACCACCAAAGACTCAATATAATCTCCTAGATCATCTAGGAAAGACTTCCACACAAATATCCATTCTTGAGTTTCTTTGCATATCTCCTGAGCATAAGGCCATTTTGGACAAAGCATTGCAAGAGACATCTGTTCCCACCGATCTAAATGTTAACCAATTTGAAGCCATGGTAGGATACTTAGCTACCATCCATCATGTCACATTTTTCAAGCAAGATTGTCCCACAAATAGACCAAACCATAATGATCCATTACATCTTGAGGTATACATTAATAAACACAAAACTAGACAAGTCTTGGTAGATGGTGGAGCAGGTCTAAATATATGCACCCTAAAGTTAGTTATGACATTGGGATTCTTTGAAGCTTGTATAGATATGTCTAAGAAAATTATTATCAAGGCTTATGATGATGTTGAGTGCTCATCCAAGGGTATAATCACACTTCTTGTAAGAGTTGGGCTTTCTATTCAAAAAACAATATTCCATGTCTTGGATATGGACCTACCATACAATCTTCTCCTTGGTCACCTATGGATTCATGCCATGAGGGTTGTACCTTCCACATACCATCAATGCCTTAAGTTTCCATATAAAGACATTGAAATCACTATATCAGGTGACCCCAACCCTTTCCAATATTGTAGTAATCTGAAAGGGACCATTAAACATCAAGTTCCTATCAACTGAGAAGCTTCATCCTCCATGCCATCACATTACATCGATCCATCTTCATTAGCTAAATCATCCACTCCATTCATTCTCCTTCTTGAAGGTAAAATATAGATTTAGGACCAAGGACATGGAGAGTATCATATTGATAGTACATTTTCAATTGGGAACCTATCCACATCACCTAAGCTTGTAGGTGAAGATCTTAATGCTACTAAGAAGATCCAAATCCCTAAGGATAATGTTAATCCAGTTCTAGATCTTTGTGAAAGTATGCAAACAGATGACCATGTCAGGACATAAAACTTTTGGGATCTTGAAGATCCTTCAGTCATTCCCTTTTCCACTTCATCCTAATCCTTTCATGTTTTTGATAATCCCATGTTTGATCATGATATCTATGATAATCCACTTTTTGATCATGATCCTATTGAGGACATCCATGATCATTCATTTCTATCTCATGATCATCTTGCCCTATTCTATAACCCTTCCATTTCAATCATCTTGAGTTAAGGTATGCACCTCCTATTGTTGCCTCTACTGAGCTTTCTTGCCAAGTCATTAAGGATGTGCAAATATTCTTTGATGTTAATAGGGCCAAAAATGATAGTCACATAGAATCCATTGGGTACATCACCAACATTTTTTATGAACCACACATTCTCCCCACCTCATCTATCTCATCCATCTCACCCATATTCATCCACCTCATAAACATGGATCAACAAGTATCACCTCAAGAAAATAACAAGGATCTAACTCAAGAATCAAAAGTGAAAGTGCCTTTTTCAAATGGAGATCCAAAATCAAACGAAAGCACACAAAGAAAGAAAGATCAAGAAAATTCCTTTAGTCAAAATCAAATGCTATCAAACAAAGAAAAAATGAAAATAAAAGTCAAGAATGAAAGTAAGAAAAAATTGATTTCTAATTATGCCTCTTCAAGTAAAATAACTAGGGGCATTTATCAAAGAATTTTTTAAAAAGATTAGCTTGTTGATCCCAAGTCTCCATCTTCATCATCTTCACCCAATCCATACACTCTACCAAATCCACCCATATCCACACACCCATCATATCACCCTGTCTCCCTCAACGATGTTTCTCGATGGACCTTTGAGGATGACCCCTTCATGTGTTATAGCTTACTGGTTGTCCAAACTCCTTTTTATGTGAAGCTTGACGACCCATGTAGTGTGCATGTTAGGAACCATACCCTATGTAACATGCCCAATGTTCTACATAGTAACATTCCTAGATTTTAACCTCAAGTAAATAGAACAAACATCTAACCATTATGAGCAATGAAATTTTTCTTTCAAAACTATAAAGATAGCATGCACATTTGAAATAATATCTTTTCCAAACTTTTCCATTGCATTAAATCATTTCACTTTTATAATATTTCCATCAAAATGGATGCAAAATACATAAACAAGGCTCCATGGAGCTTACTAGCAAAAAAAGTATGAATAGTCCTGAAAATCCTCCATTCAAATCTTGGTCACCTACTAACGAGGAGAAGAATCACTCAAGCACTTTTCTTCCAACCTTGGACTAACTACTATCCCCCACAAAACTATCAAATTGATAGATCGATCTACCCTTCGACGAAGAGATTGGTTTGGTAACCTCATAATAAATATCAACATTTTCTGAGCTTGGTGTTGTTTCCTACATATCTAGATCTATCACATAGTGGCTACAACCAACATATATTACATGAACCTCAACCTAGTATGTAAATCTAGATCACAGTGAATTGACAGTGTAAATAGTGGAAACTTACACTACTTTGGCCAAAGCATTTCATTCCCTCAGTATAACAAGTGGATGTCATATATTGCACCCACCTTCCTAGCTCAATTTATATTGACTATTCATAATCTATTCATATGCTATCCCCTTCACTGGATTATCCTAACCTTGGGAATAACCTATTGCCTCTATATTTAACTATCTCATCTACTAAGTAAAGCATAGTACTCTAAGACTTAACTAGTTTAAACAATTAGCTATGAAAGCTATATCCCCAATATAGTATTTAATCCCTCTATATCCACCTATTCCTTAATATGGAATATGTAAAAACACTTCATACAACATAGATCTTAACACAAGGTACAACAAGCAATCTTTTCATTTCCCTTAAGATTAGAATAATCTTTCCCTATAAATAGATGATATAATCCTCCAATTCAAACAATCAATGACACAATCATTTCAAAAATAAAAGAATAAGAGATTAGAAAATAGCATGCCTATTTATGCAATGCTCCAATTGATCGAACTAGATTCCTATCTCAACTAGCTTCCCTCAATTCACTATGGAATTCCTGAACTAAACCTTCTCACAAGTCTCAAGTACCTCTCACAACTCTCAATCTCACTCAACTCATAAATGCAGATTACAATTACTCAAAAAAGCACAACATGAATGCAAAAAATATGTGTCCCTTTTGAGGTTGAGAGAATCTTTATTTATACACTAGAATCAACAACTAAAGGCTAGAAACAAAGCATTTAGAATGAGACTTCTTAGCTCAAGAGGTTCGACTCAACAATCAAAAGAAAAAGGTGGCAACTAAATTCGTTTCACAACAAACACATATGCAGCCAAAGTAAATGAGTCGATGCTAAAATAAAAAACAAGAATGATGATCATAAATGCAAGAAAATTGCCTCCTATAGGTCAAATTACTTGGCACAACTGAGTGCTTGATTATTTCTGCATTTTACAAAATGCTTCACATTCTAGAAATTCATAATGAGAAATAGACTTCTATTCGATTCATGCTTTTATCAGTTGGTGCCACATTTTATTATTTGCACCATATTATATGGGTCTATGTTCATTGTTTGACTTGGTTGACACTCTTTCTATGCATGATCATTACTATTGTTTTGTTTTGATAAAGTCTTGGCAGCCAAGTTTACACATTAGAAATTAATGGTAACATAAGCGCTTATACTTAGTGTTCCATATTACATTACAACACTTTTAAATATTTAAAGCAGCTCTTAATAATATATACACACTACTTACACACCTCTAAACCCTTTGTTACTTTGTTGTGTGCATTACTTAGCATAGACTATACTTAAAATGCTATGTGTTGATTAAGTAATCTAGCATTATCATTATCAAATATACATAATGACTATATATATAATATATGTATATATGTATATACATTTATATGCATATATGTATATATAAATATACATATATATAAATATATATATCTCGATTCACAGGTTTATATTATACATTATTCAATAATAAAATTTACATTCACATATCAATGTAAGCATGTGTATATATGTATATATATTAACATACTAGTATGGATGCATCCTTGTCATCAATACATACACGTAGGTTAATATATATATATATATATATATATTATTCTTATATACTATATATACATATATATCACACCTTATATTTAAGCACATATACACATAGTCATAATGACCGACATATATACATGGTATGTATATATATGTATGCATATGTCTCTTTGTCTAAATGACATTCCCATGCATATGGGTAATCCGTGCATGAAAATGTGTAGATATGTCTATCTATGTATTTTTGCACATATTTACTCATGTGTATGAGTTTTCCATTGACACATGCATATACACATATATATACATATTATGCATATATATTTCGTCGATCAAATATAATCACACAAAGAAGAACTCACATAAAACAAAGAGACTCAATATTTAGACTCCTAAGCAGGAACATTCACAAATATGAACACAAGCAAGACTAAAGATAATTTACTATTCCCCAACTATGATCCTGACTTTGACCAAACTAGAAGTGTGTGTGTGTGAAAGCTCAATTTAGGTCTTTTAACAAAGGTTACTAGACCAAGTTATTCTCCTTGAGTGATACTTCCCCTCTCATCAGAAGGCTTGATACTTTTCCTACTACCAAATTTACCATTTGCAATAATAGATAGCTGAAAACTTTACATTCACTTGCATCATATATTTTCCTAATGAGAATCATTTCATAACATCAAATTGAATCACATTTATTCTCTATATTTCTAAAACACATAAAGCATAAATACACTTATTTCAAGCATTTTCACCCAACTAGGTAAAAGTAAATATGTAGTAGCATAATGGGGTGTAACACCCTAGCTTCCTTCGTTTGACGCATCAATCATCCTCTATATCCACCATTCTTACTTTTTGTTCAAATCATATTCCTTCATCTAGCATGGTCATCTAGATATGAGCCTAATTGGTTGGGTCCTTACATCATAACTGCAACATATGAATCTGACGCTTATTAGCTTGCCACTCTTGAAGGTGAACCATTACCAGATACTATCAACAACATGCACCTTCACAAGTACTATACCTAGCTTTCAGAGAATCCCATCAAAAATACAAAAATACAAAAATAAAATTAAAAATAAAATAAAATAAATTAGAAAAAAAATAGTAAAGAGAAATAATCCGTCCAATAGTGAAAACCACTTCGGTGGCACTTTGGATAAGTACCATGGTCGCCAATAGTTAATATTCGCTCCATCGTCTACTATCATTCTATCTATTTTTTCACTTTCACCCATCCTTTGCACATATCATTCATCCATAATAAAGCCAAGAGAATTGTTGATATTTAGTGTCTTTCACATTTCATATCCATCCATAGTGAATTTTCCTTGTCCAATTTCATTCATAATAAGTTGGTCCTATAGCTGATTGGGGGAAATTCCTGAACTTACATCTTACAAGGGATTCTAGACACAGGTCAATATAAAAAAATCCAAATAAACCTTTAAAAATAAAAAAAATAGAAAACCTTCAAAAATCCAAAAAAATAAAAATAATCCAAAAATCCAAAAAAATCAAAACATGTCAAAAATCCAAAAAAAAAGTGTCAAACTCCAAAAACAATGTTTGTTAGTCCAAGTGGTCGAACTATGTTGCCTCTGCGACTTTGCATAGGAAAGAGCATCATTGATGAGCCCCCAAGGCTTAGGTTAGTCCTTTAGGTTTTTTCATAACAAATAGTCAGTCCATTGCTATCTATTTGTTCATAATAAACTATCCATGGTTAGAGTCAATCAAACTATGTTGTCTCTATGCTTTACGTAGGAAAGGCCATTATCAATGAGCTCCCGAGGCATTAGGTTAGTCCCTTAGATTTTTTCATAACAAGGTATTCATCCATCATTATCATCCATATCACAATAAATTGTCCCTTGCTAAGGTTGATATTTTGAGTAGAAACAAACAGGTTATCGAACAAGAGAATTGAGCTTATTTGTAGTACCCCTTCGCTTTTGGTCCTTTGCGATGTGTGAGTAAGTGGTTTATTTGTGACTTGTGAGGTCATGTTGTTTTTGTCAATTAATGTTGTTTCTTTATATAATCTGGTATTGAGATTATATATATATATATATATATATATATATTTTCGAGTATATAGTTTTATTTATCAGCTAAGATTAGAAACGTAAATATATATGTATATATAAATATAAGTTTTTATTTGATTGTTCTTGTTAATATATATATATATATATATATATATATATACATAATGTTGAATTGTGAAGAATAGTATTCTTTAATTAATCTAATTTGAAATAGACATTTATATGGTTAATAATGCAAGGAGTTTTATAATATATATTTATATTTATATTTTTATACATACACATAACTGAATTATGACATGGAGTTTAATAGATGGGAAAAGTAAATATTTTATGAATACATATGTAGCTATGATAGTATAATGAAAGATTAAATTTGTATAAGAAAATGATTATGTTAGATGGTAAATTTGGAAATACTAAATGGGAATAAATAAAATAATATTGAAAAGAAATATATTTTTAAATTAAAATAAATGAGATAAGAGTTTCCAACTAAAGTGTAAAAGCAAGAAAAAAAATGGAGGAATAATGTGATTTTAAATAATTGAGAAGAATTTTTAATGCTTCATGTTTCTGACATATGCTTCTCCAATCTGCACACTTGTCTTCTGGGATGGAAACTGATTTTACACCTGTTAGTTGCTTGAAAATTTTCTAGAGTCTTTTCATTTAATCCATGCTTTTTATGCCTCTAAGAAAATGTGATCTCCCATGGGATCACATCTCATAAAAGAGAAACGATGGCCATTTTAGAAAAATGCATCTCCCACACTTCTTTTATTGCTTAAACTTTTTATATGATTTTTTTTAGCCTAAATGTATTGTGTTTTATTAGCACTGATATTTATGTTAGTATCCATAACTATTATGGAAATCACTTTAATGGAGTGAATAAGAGGCTCCACATTTGTTCCCGTATGAAGTCTTTTTTTTTTTATAAATAAATAAATAAAATAATATAGTTTCCTTAATGTTATCATAATAAAGAATCTATTTTTTCCTTGGTGTGGGAAAAACTACCTATTTAAATAAAGATAAAATAAATTAGACATTTAGTAACATTGCTTTTAGAAAGGGAAGTCATCTTTTGATATTTTAAATGGGATCTTTATCTTTTTCTTAAAAGAAAATAAATAAATGTATTTATTTATGTAAATATTTTTATATATAGTAAAGATGAACAATTAAATATATATAAATATGTAAGAATTAGATTTAAAAATAATAATAATAAATAGTGATAATATTATTAATCAGAATAGTAATTCTATGGAATAGTTGAAATTGAAATTATGTTAATCAAATAATTCAATTTTCTAATTGTGTTAGTGTTTAAGATAGAGTTGTGATAGTAATATCGTTGCCTTTAATAGCTAGATATTTATCTATTGGTTCGTATAACCCTTAATAGTTAGTTGATTTAGTGATCATTTCAAAGTAGTTGGAAGTATTACTAAATGTAGTAGTAGGGTACACCATAAATTATCTTTGTAAAGTTTACATTCGTATAACCCTTAAAACATCATCGTATAGTGAAACTTTAATATTAGGGTTTGGGATAATTGCTTCATAGATGATAGGGTTTTCTTGAAATATCGATTTATAATCTTTTAATTTTGATAAAGTAAATAGCTTATTTTAATGTCAAACTCATTTTGCAACCTTTACCTTGATATCATAGATGAAATGCTATTGCTTGTTTGATTTCTCATCATGTCTCTCTTGGATGTACTGTCGATTGACTTTGCTATTGGTTATTGTGTTCGATCTTGTATGAAGATGATAATCTTTTAAAAGTGTTGGCTGCTATTTTTGTTGTGTTGTTGAATTGGGTTAAAGTGGGTGTTAGAAACCAAGATTTGAAATGCAAACCAGAAAAACCTTCCACAAAAGAGAAAATCAGAAAAGGAAAAGCTTTGCATGAAGATGTGCAAAATCATCTTGTTTAGGAATTCAATAATTACAAGACATGATTTGCTTTATAAAAGAAAAGATGCATAACCCTAATCTTATCTTGAGCAACAAGATAGCTCAACAAGATAAGGATGAGAATAATTGACCTAGGAATTAAATATTACCTAAGTAAAGTTATGCAAGTGTAATTAAATATTAATTACACTAACACCCCCCCATAAGTGCAACTTAGGGAGACTAAAAAAGCATACACCTAAAACTAAGATGAATGCAAGAAAGCATGAATGGGTCCCAACAATAAGGCCTGATCAGGTACCCATGTACAAATGCAATAATGAGGTAGAGAAGGAAAACCCCCCTATAATGAGATGACTACTGCAAAGAAGCACTGGAGGAACACTGGAACCACAATAAGACAAGAAAGGGAAGATACTTTTGTCTACAAGAAACCAAAAACAAAATCATAATAATACGATAGCATACCCGATGCCATGGAACACTGGAAAACTCATAAACTGGAACAACCCTGGAATCTCTGAAGCAACAATAGATGATATGATGACATAATCTGGAAACCATGTATCTCGATGTCGATGCCAAACTGTGACTAAAAATCTTCCATGGGAACAAGTACCATAAAGACTCTGGAACATTAACCATAAAAACATTGCCCTCAAATTGAGAAGGATCTGAACCAATGCGGATCAAGAAACATAAACTCTCAATCTAAAGTGTGAATCGATGTGAATCTGATATGTGTCGAGCTAAAGCAAGATGTGGCCAAAAGAAACTAATAAACCAAATAACCCATATGAGTTACCAACAAATCAAGATGGAGATCAAAGTGCATGCACACTCTAATCAGATTATTATGCAAAAAACCCCCCTGATGGAACTTTATCTTAGTTCATTTATTACAATAACCCAACAATTGTAAAAGGAGAGAATAAAAACATGCATAAATAGAAAATAAAAATAGACCCCAAATCTATTTAGAGGACTGAAGCAGCTTTCCAACCTCGCAAGAATGGCGAAAAAAGGATCACCGAGTCAAAAGATATGCCCTCCGAAGAAAAAAAAAACATCTTAGTTTAAGGACCTGTAAAATAAATCTAGATCAAAATCAGAAGAAGCCACCTTCACCAATGGATCAGCATTGGAATCAACTTTCCAATGGTATCTCATTTGTGAAAAAAGGACACCGTATGCAAAATTTACACCCGATTTTGTAAAAGTGCTCTAGAAAGGCCAATCTGGCCTACAAGCTGCCCTGGGGGCTAAAAAAATAAGCCCCTGGTCCTATGCGTGACGAGGGGTTGGAGGGAAGGTGCTGGGCGTGGAGCCCTTGGTCACCCATATGACCGACGGGTATGCTGGGAGGCCAACCGGGGGCTGGGTGCATAGCGCCCGGTCCCCCATGTGACCTCGACCTGTGCGCAGGGGGCCCACAGGGGCTATGTAGACTGACGAAGGTTGGGTGGCGCCACTCGTCTAAGTGACTGGTGGGTGGCTGCCCGGTGGTGATTGCCTTTTGAATAGGAGGCACTGGCCCAAATCAAAGAAATGACCTTTTTTGATTTTTTTTCATTTTTCATGCATTGGGAAGCATGCTAGGGAGGCCGTACAGCCGCCCTGGCAATTTTTTTTGCCTCAGAAACAACTTTCTCCAAAATCGATGAAACAAAAGGTGATCTTAGGGTTTCTGGCCGCTACAAACACGATGGTGACCTTCATTTGTGCCCAAACTGCTCCGAAAAATTGGCTACCTCCAAAGCTTGCAAAAAATCTCCTAGCTTGAAACCCTCACGGATTTGGAAAATAATGGCCAAAATCTGCAAAATAAAAGTCAATCCTAACTTTTTCCAGTGCTCTGAATCCAATGGTGAAGCCCGATCTGATCCAAAATGCTGCATAGATGAAATCAAGGCATGATACCCTTGAGGAATCCTAAACGAACTCTACAATGATTTTTTCAAAAATTTGAGAAGGGGTTGCAAATCAAGGCTCTAATACCATGTTAGAAATCAAGATCTGAAATGAAAACTAGAAAATCCTTCCATAGAAGAGAAAATCAGAAAAGGAAAAGCTTTGCATGAAGATGTGGAAAATAATATTGTTCAGGAATTCAATAATTACAAGATATGATTTTCTTTATAAAAGCAAAGATGCATAACCCTAATCTTATCTTGAGCAACAAGATAGCTCAACAAGATAAGGATGAGAATAATTGACCTAGGAATTAAATATTACCTAAGTAAATTTATGCAAGTGTAATTAAATATTAATTACATTAACAGTGGGTTGAGCCAAATTGTTAGTTGTTAGGGTATCGTGTGTGGAGAAAATTGAGGTCTCCCTTGGATGCCCTATTGGCCTAAATTTACTATTGGTAATTGTAGTTGATTTTGTTAGTTTTGAGTGAGTTTGAGGATCTCATTATGATATTTTATCCTTTACTCTACACTTGTCATTTTGTGATTATGGATGTTATATAGTCATTTTGTGGTCCGTAATGTGTGTCTTCCTCTTGTGTTAATTCTGATTGAGGAGATTTTTATGCAATGAATTTCTTATAGTCATATTTTGAGATGGTTGGAAAAATAATGTGTTTGAGTTACCCTCAGTGGGAGTTTGTGGATAGTCAGTGTTTTTAGGCTTCTAGAGGCAATGGAAAAACTTGATTTATATTGATTTTCCATGGTTGGACCTTTGTTATTCATTGATCTTATTTTAAATTTGAGCTCTTGTGGGTGTTACCTTGCACCATGGTTTTCCTTTTTGATGTGATTTTTGGGTGAGAAGGTTCATGTCTTGCATTTGTATTTGATTTTTTGTGATTTTGGTGTATTGTGCATTTTGGGTACACCCTTGCTGTTTTGGACTATTTTGATGCTACTAGGGAGAGTGGCTCTTCATGGGGGCTAACGCACGAAGGGGCAGCCTGGATAACCCATGGAAGGGTTGTTTAATAAGAGATAACCTAATAAAATTAACTAGTAGGTTGGGTAGGTTCACATTAGTAAGATAAGTAAGATGCCTCGCCCATGCCATTGGTGCTTTCGTAGACTAAGGATGGGCTGAGAAGGCCATGGTTGGCAAGATCACTACCTTGTCCTCACAAAAGGTTAGTGGTCCCGCATATGCCACCCTATGGGGCCGATGCCTAGTGAGGGGTAGTCAGGATAACCATAGATGGGGGTCGGCGCCTAGTGAGAGGCAGTTAGGATAACCCATGCTAGGGCCATACGATGGCACTCTTCCTATAGTATCCCTTGTATTTCCTTTGTGTATCTCTAGTAGTTGTCATCTTGCAAGTAGTCATTTTGATGTTGTTATTTATGTTTATTGTTATCCTTGTTTATTGAGTCATGTTTCTCTTCTACTTGACTATTCTTTTGTCATCTTGCAAGTACCCTTTTGATATTCTTGTTAATCATGGTTCTTGCTACTTTTGTGTTGTTAAGTCTTGTTTCCTTTTGCTTGATTGTTCTTGGTCTTGGGCATTTCTTTTCATCCCCTAGCATAGGGGGTGGGCCTTTGGGTCCACGTGGTTAGGTGGAATGTGCTATGCACCCCATTGGGTCCCCTGTTAGTGTTCGTGCTGATGCAGTTGATCCAAAACTTCACCTCAGTTCAATTGTACCATGTTCAATTATGTAACATTCTTGTATTTGATGTATCATCTCCTCTTTGTGACGGGATGCACTAATGTAATGTACTTCTAAAGTGGTGTAATGTACTCTTGAAATGATGTAATGTACTCCTGAAGTGATGTAATGTACTCTTGAAGTAGATGTAATGAAATATTTTTCCCTCATAATCTTTATGTGGTTAGTGATTTGTGGTAGCTGTTATCTGATGTGTTGTATATGTGGAAATAGGATCCATAGAATTCTTATGATGATAATATGTATAGGGTTATTAGGATTAAGATAATCTTGTTTATGTCGAGTTTTCATATGTGAATGTCACTTATTGATGGAGTATAATGGTTGTGTGATCATTGTAAACATATACTATATCTTGGTTTATAATGTAATCTTGGAATTCATTCGTTATGATTATGGCATGAGTTTAGGTTTCATAATTCTGTCACATGTACCCCATAGGACATAGTTGATATTGTAATTGTATAATTTCTTTACATGTAGTGTATATTCATGTTCATCTTATGTAATGTTCTACTTTTTAAAAAAAATAAAAAATCGTGTGGTAATTTGTTAGTTTTAGTTGTCCTTTGGGGTTCGCACGACGGGGAATTACATTATTCAAATAAAAAAGCAACAGATCAAACCATTCAACTATCCTTCAAACCAAATAGATCAATTGCCTAATTATAGGTACCAATCGAACAATCAAACACAAACAATCCAATCCTATCAAACAGTCTTATACAGAGTGTTGCATCATTGAAACCAAACCAAATGTCTTATATGACATTGATGCAATGTGCAGGGAAGTCAAATAACTTATCTTCACCATTAAAAAGGATTCAATTCCACTTTTCAACTCAAAACTCAATTCTTTACTTGTTTCAACTTTCTATCTATTCTTCCTACTAGGTCAACTGACCGTCTTTTCTTGACACAACTTTAAATTTTTCGAAATAGGCTCTGCAACAAGACACCAATATAGGCACCCATTAAGGCCTATTTTCACATACCTAAAACTCACCTCCAACTCTTTTGGAATAACTATCTTAAATCTGGCCTTTTTCATTGAACCAACCCTCAATCAGGCCTCTTTTTCAAAGAGACTCATCTCAAATCACACATCCAATCCTTGAAACCTATTGAAATTCACAAAAAAACCTTCAAAACCTCATATTTTCCAACTTCTAGGTCTCCACTTGCTCATTTAGACCCTTGTTCACAAAACCCTCCTTTTCCTCACAATTTGCTAGGGCTTATTGAAAATACTATACTCTAACATCACACAAACACAAAACCACTTCCAATAGGATTATTTATGCCTATAAAAACTCATTCCATCCTCAAAAGGTGCTGCCCAAAATATCCCTACACACTTCCTTCATAAAACCTCTCTTTTTCACTAGTTTTCACCCTAAATCAACTAGGGTTTCTTATTCTTTCACACATTTGGTCTCCTCCAACCTCTCAAATCTTCAAAACATGAAAAATTACATCTTCTAATATAATTTTCAACAAATCCTATCAATTTCTCAACCCTTTACTTCAAATCACCTTCTCTAGCCTTGCTCCAATGGCTTAATTTCTGAATTTTCCACAAGGCAGTGTGAAGTTCTTCATCCAAATATCTCTTGCCTAAAAAAATTCTCTATTCCTACACCTACCACTAATTTATCAATCCCATTCCACCAAGAAATAGTTGGCACAAAAGGTGGAATGGCCTTTCACTCCATTTTTATAGTCAAAGCCCTTAACCCCTGTTTTACTGATCTGCTTGGAGAAATCAGACCACCACAAGCTTGAAACTCAATATAAAACTATCAAATAAAATTTTAAGTGATGATAACACCTATTTATCTTAATTCACATACATTACAGATGTACAACCAACTGTACAGAACCATACACAGGCTGGTTATGAAGAAAAACAAAAAAATTTGAATAAAACTGAGATATTCTATTAAAATCCTTCTCCAAACTCTTCAACAACAACTCACAACGATGTATCTTGCATATTTAAACATTTTACCTCCTAAAATAACTTACCAACTAACCATTGGAATTCAAAACAATTACAATTTTACACTTTTTGTAATGACCACAATTTGCAATATTTCCAAATTGGCAACTTTTTGCAAATAACAATATCTACCTAATAACCCCCATATTGACTCAAATGACCACAAATTTATTACAATATGGCATGAAATATCCTTATTTCCCAACATTATGACAAAACCCTTAATCTAGACCTAATTCACTAATATGGAGCAACAAGGTGCCCTTGCACCATTCACCTAGCCATAAGTTTCCTTCCAAGTCCCTTGCAAGCCTTCATGTTTTGAACTTGCAAAAAATATTGAATTATCAACCTCTAATGCTCCTTCTTGTCCTTGCAACTTCTTCATCTTGACCGTTGGTTTAAATTTTATTGGAAATAGGATGCCATTTAATTGCAATCCTAAACATTATTTAATTCATGTGTCTCCTAAGTCCTTGGAAAGTGTTCTCAAACACTAGGATTAGTGAGAGATTAATTTTGGATGAAATAATCATGTTAATTGACATTTGTAATTAATTCTAAATAATAGGAGCATGTGAGGGCATGCAAGATGAGTTCCTAAATAATAGGAGCACACGAGGCACCCACATGGAAGGTGGAACTCACCTTGAGTTAAGTTAACTATTTGGAGTAAAAGATAACACTTCTGAATGCATGTAAAGATCCTAGGAGTTAGGGTTTGATGTTTACATGCATAAAGTTCAGTTCAATTCAGTTCAGATCAATTTAGTTTAGTTCAGTTCAAAATCAATTTAGTTTAGTTCAGTTCAATTCAATTTAGTTCAGGTATGGTTTAGTTATTTTCATTTAGTTTTAGTTGAATGCTAGTTGACTTTAGTTAACTTGGAATGGATGACTAATGACTTGAGTTGCATGACATATAATAGGTGACTTCCTTTAGTTAATAGGGGATAACCATTCTTGCATGAATGGTGGAGAGATGTTTTAGTTAACAAAAAATGACTTGGACCACTTTGGGCGCCCAAGTTGGCTTCTTGGAATTAACTCCTTTGCATGCTATGATATTTTAGAAGTCTAAGTTAAGTGGGCCCACTCTTGGGCCCCTACTTTGAGGATAAAGCTTTGAAGATATTTACGGAATAAAGGTTGAGTTACTACTTCAGTTTGGGATTCCCAAATGGATGAAGATGATGATTTGGCATTGTTCTTCATAGTTAAACTCTACTTGGAAGAGATAGGAATACTTTTTAGGAGATAGGGATTGAGCTTTGTAACTGTAACTCTTTTGGATTTTACAAAGTTGTTTATTGCCTATATATCTCAAGTAAGTTAAAGAGTTTGTATCAGTTTTATTGCAGGTTGTGAAGAAGATTTGTTGAAGGTAGAAGAAGCATCTCAAGGAAGGATTGGAATTATTGTAATCTTATTCTGAGATTAAATAATACATTGATTCTTAGTGGAATTTTTCCCGAAAAGGTTTCTCCATGGTATATGATGTGTATCTTCTAATATTTTGTCTAATTCTTCTACAACCTTCTATCTTCGTTCTACAAATGGTAAAATGAATTAATCAGATAATCACCCACAAAGAATCTGTAACAAAGAATACATATTTAGATCGACAAGTATAATAGTTTTACAAAGCATTAAGCTACATAAACACCTCAATTTTCAGCATTTGGTATCAGAGCTGAGGTTGGGTAGAGTATTGGGGCACATTTCTCTTAAAAGATTGGAGGTTTTTTGGCTGTAGTGGGAGCTTTTACTATTTTTTGTTATTGCTAATTTTGGAAAATAAGTTTGTTACAAGAGGTATATATTCTTGCTTTAGAGGATTTTTATCATGTGTTATTGAAAGCTTGAACTCACAGGTTTGGTGTGAGCTTATGACATAAATGTGGTTTTGACTATGTGCATCATGATGCCATGGGGGCATTTGGCAATGAAGTGGATTCTTGGTTGTAGGATGGTTTTGTTATTATGTCATGGTATACTCTTGATTAGCGGTTTAGAGTTGTGGCATGGTACATGATATGATAATTTTGATCATGAGGAAATGTTTGAAATTCCATATGCTTTTGACAGTGATGGTTTGATGTTTATCTTGTTGCCATGTATAGCTCGGTATCATAGTTTAGTGGGAGCTTTGGTAGGATATAGTGATCTTCATGGAGAGGATGGTAATCACGATGCCATGTGTGACTCGGTACCATAATTCAGTGGGAGTTGTTGTAAGTAATGTGGATGCATCATTGGTAAGGTTATCCTCATGTGATTGGGGGTATGGTTTTTTTTTGGTTTAGAGTGGTTGCTATTATGTCATGGTTTACTCTTGTTGCATTCAGAGTTTGGCATGGTTCTCTTGAGACTAGGATGTTTAAGTTTGTTATGGTGCATGTGATCTCCTAGGAGGACATGGTTAGATCATGGATGTCATGTTTATGTTCAATATTGGAGCTTTGACATTGATCTTGTGTGGTTCTCTTAAGTGTTGGGTACATTAGTCATTTGCTTGATTACTTCATGATAGTGCTATGTTGCATTTGGATTTTGGCATGGATTGGTTTTGTTTATAGGTCCTCATGGATACTTGGAGAAATAGGTGAGGCTTGAGTTCTCTTATGGTAAGAGCTATATGTTGGAATAGTTACTAGTAAGAAAAGCTATTTTCAATAGAAAATATTGAGGAGCCTACACCTTGGTTGAACGTGAGTTCAACACACTCAGCAGTTTAACATGCCTCCAAAGAGGCAGTTAGGATACAAAGACTTGGGAAAGGTATTGGTTTTAACTGCAAGTAAGTTAAACTTGAATGTGATAGTCAGAGTGCTATATGTTTGGCCAAAAATCCTATGTGTCATGCTCTTACTAAGCATGTTGATGTTAAGTATCATTTTGTGCGAGAAATGGTTGAGAGTGGGAAGATATTAATTGAGAAAGTCAACACTATAATTAATGTTACAAATTATCTTATGAAACTAGTTCGTTCAGATAAATTCTCTTGGTTTTAATCATTTTCTTGGAGCTTCATGATTATGCAGGTTACATTTGAAGTTGGCACAGATTGATTGGTTGGTGCAGGAAGGCCATTGGCCTTAAGTTCTATACTTTATTTATAATTATTCCTTGTTTAGAATAATTGCAAAATATAATGTCAAGTGGGAGGATGTTGGAAATAGGATGCCATTTAATTGCAATCCTAAACATTATTTATTTCATGTGTCTCCTAAGTCCTTGGAAAGTGTTCTCAAACACTAGGATTAAAGAGAGATTAATTTTGGATGAAATAATAATGTTAATTGACATTTGTAATCAATTCTAAATAATAGGAGCATGTGAGGGCATCCAAGATGAGTTCCTAAATAATAGGAGCACATGGGGCACCCACATGGAAGGTGGAACTCACCTTGAGTTAAATTAACTATTTGGAGTAAAATATAACACTTTTGAATGCATGTAAAGATCCTAGGAGTTAGGGTTTGATGTTTACATGCATGAAGTTCAATTCAGTTCAGCTCAGATTAGTTCAGTTCATAATCAATTTAGTTTAGTTTAGTTCAATTTAGTTCAGTTCAGTTCAGTTATGGTTCAGTTATCTTCAATTAGTTTAAGTTGAATTCTAGTTTACTTTAGTTAACTTGGAATGCATGACTAATTACTTGAGTTGCATGACAATTAACAAGCGACTTCCTTTAGTTAATAGGGGATGACCATTCTTGCATGAATGGTGGAGAGAGATGTTTTAGTTAACAAAAAATGACTTGGACCACTTTGGGTGCACAAGTTGGCTTCTTGGAATTAACTTCTTTGCATGTTAAGATATTTCAAAAGTCTGAGTTAAGTGGGCCCACTCTTGGGCACCTACTTTGAGGATAAAGCCTTGAAGATATTTACAGAATAAAGGTTGAGTTACTACTTTAGTTTGGGATGACTAAATGGATGAAGATAATGATTTGGTATTGTTCTTCATGGTTAAACTCTACTTGGAAGAGGTAGGAATACTTTTTAGGAGATAGGGATTGAGCTTTGTAACTGTAATTCTTTTGGAGTTTACAAAGTTGTTTATTGCCTATATATCTCAAGCAAGTTGAAGAGAGTTTGTATCAGTTTTATTGTAGGTTGTGAAAAAGATTTGTTGAAGGTAGAAGAAGCATCTCAAGGAAGGATTGGAATTATTGTAATCTTATTTTGAGATTAATTAATACATTGATTCTTGGTGGAGTTTTTCCCGAAAGGGTTTCTCCAAGGTATATGTTGTGTATCTTCTAATATTTTATCTAATTCTTCTACAACCTTCTATCTTCATTCTACAAATGGTAAAATGAATTAATCAGATAATCACCCACAAAGAATCTGTAACAAAGAATACATATTTATATCAGAAAGTATAATAGTTTTACAAAGTATTAAGCTACATAAAAATCTCAATTTTCAACAAATTTGTCTTTGCTTATCAACTCTTCTCTTCTTGCTTTGTCTTCTTGAAACTACACCACTATGCTCTAATTTGTTTTCATCAACTCCATCCATCTGCTCTTACTCTGTCCTTCCTCTTTATTCCCTACAAATCAATCTACATTCTAACCTTCACCTTTCATCTTAACTCTTGGCTTAACTCCCATCATCAAGATCATCAAAACAAGGAAGTAACAATAGACTTCCTTCACTCTCTATCTCTTAACTCTTCTTTTCACAATCTTTCTTAGGTTCTCTACACTTAGAACCCCTGTCACAATAGCATACAACTTCCACATCAATAATTTTTTGAACCTAGAACAATCCATTGTCCTAACCATATCTTTTGTTCTCTTCTCCATCTCATTTGAAAACTTTACCAACTTTTCCTCTCTAGCCTTCGCTTGGCCAAAATCTTCCAACACATCATCATTAGTCCCTTTCATCATGGAGACCTTATGCAAACTCTTTACTTCCTCTTCTTCACCTTTCATGGTGACTATAAATTCCTCATCCTCTACAAACTCTTTCTCAAATGCTTTCATTATCTTTTTCCATTCCTCTTGGCATACTGTCCTCTCTCTTGTTTGATCTTGCACCTGGCATTCTTTACCAAGGAACTCTATCCCATCAAGTTTAGAAACTTTCTCTAACTATCCATCATCTGCTCTAAGCATCACATTCTCACACTGCTTCTATTCAATCTCTTTTACTTGCCTTTTCTTTTGGATTTCTTCATCTTTCATTTTCTGAATTTTTTCCTTTATAATCTTTGTATTTTCTAACTGAAATACATCTATCCTAGTAGTACTCGACCGCTCCTTATCTTTCTTTACTTGCAAGGGACACAACACTTCCCCTATCATATTTTTTTCATTCTTTACAAGCCCTTCATGGCTTTCCTTTATCCTTTCACTCATCTTATCTTCAACCTTCAATCTTTTTACATTCAAGACCTCTTTGCCTTTAGGTCTTCCAACATTCTTACTATCAAACCCATGCTGCTATCCATCTTCTTTATCATCAGCCTCTCTATTATCAAACATCTGCTACATCTTGTACCCTTGTCCAATCAGTGGACAACTTTCCTTATTTATGATGTCCTTATGAAACTCTTCTTTCCTATCTCTAGGCCATTTTCTTGTATACTTCACTATCTTTTGTCAGGGTCTCTACCCCAAGATTCTTCATCACACAATTCCCTGTGTCTGAATCTGTCATGTCAAATTTGCACATCCCTGTCCTGACCATGTTTGACTGTCCTAACACTTCTTTTGATCCCAATTGCAAAGACTAAAATCTTGTCTTGTCTTCATCACACTTTCCCTTCTTTTCTTAAATATTTAAGGTCATTTCATCTTTGACCTTCACTAACTTAGCCTCTTTCATTAACTCATATTTTCCTTTACTTTTTAACATTGCTCCTTTGTCAATATTGATTGCCTCAACACCCTTCTTCTTTGTATCAACTACACTTTCACTATATTCACCTTTCTCATGCCTTATAGGCTCTCTTCTACCCTGCATTAGTATTCTTTCCTTATTACCTTGTCCCTAATTCTTCTCTAATAATGGAATCAAATCAAATGAAACTCCATATTTTATGATCTTGTAATTATTTTACCTTCCATCATACAGAGCAAACCTTTCATTTATCCATGGCATTCCAAACAATAAATGGAAGACACTCATAGGAACAATGTCACACACAATTTTATCTCTATATGCACCTATATGAAACTCAACCCAAATTTGTTCCTTGACCAACAAAGCATGCCCACCATTCACCCAAGAAACAAAATAAGGTGACTCATGAGGTATCTTCTCTAATTGCAACTTGTCTACCATTTGTTGAGATACCAAATTGTCTAAACTACCCGAATCAACCATCACAATACATACCTTACCTTGAAACTTGCAGATGGTCTTGAAAAATGCATTCCTTTGTGTTGATTCATTGATCTCCATCACCATGTTGTCTTGACTTTTCAACTTCCAACTACAACCTTCAACCAATCACCTTCAGGAATCTTCAAGTTGTGCTCTGATACCACATGATGCAATACAAGGTAGTCAAACAACTTATCTTCACCATTAAAAAAGATTCAATTCCACTTTTCAATTCAAAACTCAATTCTTTACTTATTTCAACTTTCTACCTAGTCTTCCTACACTGATAAATTTTGACAAACTTTGAAACATCGAAATTCTGACCTAGCCGACTATGCTAGGTCAGAATTTTGACATTTCAAAGTTCGTCAGAATTTCAAAGAAATAATTCTGATGAAAGTTTGTCGAAATTCCAATGAACTTTTGTCAGAATTTGAGTCAAAATGTATCAGTGCTACTAGGTTAGCCAACCATCTTTTCTTGACACAACTTTAAATTTTTCCAAACAAGCTCTACAACAAAAAACCAATCTAGGCACCCATTAAGGCCTATTTTCACATACCTAAAACTCACCTCCAACTCTTTTGGAACAACTATCTCAAATCTGGCCTTTTTCATTGAACCAACCCTTAACTAGGCCTCTTTTTCAAAGAGACTCCTCTCAAATCGCACATCCAATCCTTGAAACCTATTGAAAGTCACAAAACAACCTTCAAAACCTTATATTTTCCAACTTCTAGGTCTCCACTTGCTCTAGACCGTTGTTCACAAAACCCTCCTTTTCCTCACAAATTGCTAGGGCTTATTGAAAATCCTATACTTGACCTCACAGAAACAAAAAACCACTTCTAACAGGCTTATTTATGCATGTACAAACTCATTCCATCCTTGAAAGGTGCTGCCCAAAAGATCCCTACACACATCCTTCATAAAACCTCTCTTTTTCACCAGTTTTCACCCTAAATCAACTAGGGTTTCTTATTCTTTCACACATTATGTCTCCTCCAACCTCTCAGACCTTCAAAACATGAAAAAATACATCTGCTCATACATTTTTCAACAAATCCTATCAAGTTCTCAACCCTTTACTTCAAATCACCATCTCTAACCTTGCTCTACCATAGTGCAGCGTGGATTTCTTGATCCAAATATCTCTTCCCTGACCAAATTCTCTATTCCTACACCTACCACTAATTTACCAGGCCCATTCCACCAAGAAATAGTTGGTACAAAAAGGTGGAATGACCTTTCACTCCATTTTTATAGTCAAAGCCCTTAACCCCTATTTTACCAATCCGCTTGGAGAAATCAAGCCACCATAAGCTTGAAACTCAATATAAAACTCTCAAATAAACTTGTAAGTGATGCTAACACCTATGTCTCTTAATTCAAAAACATTACAGATGCATAACCACCTGTATGAAACCATACATAGGCTAGTTATGAAGATAAACACATAAAATTGTAATAAAATTGAGATATTCTATTAAAATCCTTCTCCAAACTCTTCAACAAAAACTCAAAACAATGTATCTTGCATATTTAAAATTTTTCCCTCCTAAACTAACTTACCAACCGACCAACTACCCTTCTACCTTCCAATTGACCGTTGGAATTCAAAACAATTACAATTTTGCACTTTTTGAAATGACCACAATTTGCAATATTTACAAATTGGCAACTTTTTGCAAATAACAATATCTACCTAATAGCCCCCATATTGACTGAAATGACCAAAAATTTATTATAATATGGCCCGACATGACCTTATTACCCAACATTATGACAAAACCCTTAATCTAGACCTAATTCACTAATATGGAGCAACAAGGTGCCCCTGGACTAGACATGTTGCATTTATGAAACCAAACTTTATCCATCAATCCAATCACTTGTCTTATACAATCTATTGCATTGTTGAAACCATACTAAATTTCTTATTTGAAATGCTTCATTTCTTGGAACCAGACACTATCATTATCCAAAATCTGATCATGCTAACAATCATTGACAAATGATCTAAATGGTTGTTGACTTTGTTGGTCTAGTTTGTCTTATCTTTTATTGATTTATCTTTGGTCATGTTACTATGCACTTCGAGGATGTCCCAAAAAGATTTAGAGGAGCGAAGATGGATCATGACCTTTTTCTTTTTGATTTCTGGTTGTGATTTATCTTGGCAATATGACTAGGGCAACAAAATTCTGTATGTGTGATCAAATTTCCATCTAGCATAGTGAAGATTAAGGGTTTGAAAAAGGGGGAGCAAACAAAATGGTCCTATTTTTATCAAAAAATATAACATATCATTTGTTCCCCCCCCAAAAAAAATGTAAACTTTTTTATTGAATTTCAAAATTCGCTTTCATGAGAAATTAGCTAACACCATATAGTTTATGTCAGTTTTTTTGGATAATTTTTTAATGAATATATAATTTTTACTTATTTTTGAAGTGGACACATCCTGAAAAGTAGAAATTTGAGCATTCCTCCCTCTAATTTTTTGAAAACTAATCAAACATCATCTTTTTTTAATACATGTAGAATGGAGTCTAGTTTCTAAAAATGTAATTTGTTTGAAAATTTGATGAATGTAAAAAACTATACCCAAACTAGCACATGTTGGTTTGTGACAAAAAATAGATAGTAACAAAAAAAGTTGAAGATGACAACCTTAACATAATCAAAGAGTGAATTTTTTTATATAGTTAGATAGGTAAGAGAGAGCTTAACATCATCATGGTATTTTTATAAATTCATATTGAAACACGTGCAAACTTGATTGAGAGAACATTCAAAAATATGTGAAATTTTGTTAGCTTTTCAAAAACATGTCTTTATCATGAAATGGTCATCCAACCCTTTGGGTTGGATGCCCAAGGAAAATCCAACTCATAGGGTTGGTTTTTCCCAATGCAAGCCATTTGATGAGTGCCAAATTAGGCACTCGCCAAATGTAAATGCATTTTTAGAATGCTAAAGCCAACTTCTATTTCTTTGTCTCTCTCCCCCCCTCTGTGATAAATCTTAGAGTTTAGGGTTTATGATTGATGATGGATAGTCAACTTTTTATCTTTCACTCTCTCTTCCTCCTTCCCTCTTAACCAATACTTGCCCTCTTCTCTCTCAACCCTCTCTAGTTCTCTCCCACCCTCTCTCACTCTCTACCTTACCTTCCCTCCTTAACCGGATCTCTATTCTTTCATCCCTACCTTTTCTTCTTCTTCTCTCTCTCTCTCTCTCTCTCTCTTTATTATTGTTTCATACCCATCTCCCTCCATTCTTTCAATCACTATCTCTCCCTCCCACCCTCTCTCTCTCTCTCTCCCCATCTCCAAGTGTCCCCATCCTTTCCTCCTTCCCTATTTACCTCTCTACCTCTCCCTACTTGTCTCATCACCCACCTCTCTACCCCATCTATCTCTCTCACCTCATTATTCCCTCTCCTCTTCTCTCTCCCTCCCCTCTCTAGGTCATCACCTCTCTATCTCCTCCTCCCTATGTCTCTCACTCCCTCCATGTGTTACTCTCCCTCCATCCCTTCTTACTCCTTTTCTGATACTTCCCTTTCTCTCCCTCCCTTCTCTCTCTCCCCTCCCCTCTCTAGGTCTCTCCCTCCCTCTCTCTCTCCCTATCTCCATCTCTACCTTTCCTTCCCTCCTTACCCCCATCTATATTCTTCCCTGCATACCTCTCTCTTCTTCTTTCTCCCTCTATTATTGTTTCTTTCCCATCTCTCTCCATTCTCTTGATCACTACCTTTCCCTCCCACCCTCTCTCTCCCCCCATCTCTAGGTCTCTACCTCCTTCCCTCTTTACCTCTCTAGCTCTCCCTCCTTATCTCATTACCCACCTCTCTTAACCCTCTATGTGTCTCTTCCCTATCTCTCCCCCTATGTATTTCACCCCTCTCTCTCAAGGCTGTAGGTCTCTCACCTCTATATTCTCCCTTCTCTAGTTATTTCCCTCCCTCTCCACCTCTCTCTCTCCCTCCTTATCCCTCTTTTTGAACTTCTCTCTCTCATTTTCTTCTCTCCCCCTCACCTCTCTACCTCTCCCCTCTCTAGGTATCTTAGTCACTCATTTTCCTCTCTATCCCTCATCCATCTCTTTCTCTTCATTCTTCTCTCCCTCCCTCCCCTCTCTATGTGATCACCTCTCTATCTCCTCCTTCCCTATGTCTCTCACTCCCTCCATTTCTACCTCTCCCTCCATCCCTTATTGTTCCTCTATCGATACTTCCCTTTCTCTCTCCATCTCTTCGCTCTCTCTCCCCCTCTCTAGGTATCTCCCACTCCCTCTCCTCTCCCTCTCTACTTTGCATTGCCTCCTTACCTAATCTATATCCTTTCCTCCCCATCTCTCTCTTCTTCTCTCTCCATTCTATCGATCACTACCTCTCCCTCTCACCCTCTTTATCTCCCCACCTTTAGGTCTCTCCCTCCTTCCCTCTTTACCTCTCTACCTCTCCCTCCTTGTCTCATTACCCACATTTCTTCCCTCTCTATCTCTCTTACCCCTATCTCCCCCTATGTCTCTCACCCCTCTCTCCCTAGGCTATAGGTTACTCACCTCTATATATCTCAAGGCTCTCTAGTTATTTCCCTCCCTCTCCACCTCTCTCCCTCTCTCCTTACCCATCTTTCCCTCTTTGTAAAATTATCTCTCTCATTTTCTTCTCTCTCCATTTCACCTCTTTACCTCTCCCCTTTGTAGGTGTCTTAGTTACTCCTTTTCTACCTCTCCATCCCTCATTAGCCATCTCTTTCTCTATGTTCTCTCTCTCTCCTCTTCTCTCTCCATCCCCTCTCTACACCACCACCTCTCTATCTCTTCCTTCCCCATGTCTCTCAATCCCTCCATGTCTACCTCTCTTTCCATCCTTTTTTACTCCTTTGATGATACTTCCTCTCTCTATCTCTCTTTCTCTCTCTCTCCCTTTCTACCTTTCCTTCCCTTCTTACCCCCATCTATATCCTTGACTTTGTACCTCTCCCAATTGTCTCATTACCCACCTCTCTCCCCCATCTATCTCTCTCCTCCTATCTCTCCTATGTATCTCACCCCTCTCTCCCTAGGATATAGGTCTCTCACCTCTATATCTCTCCCCTCTCTAGTTATTTCCCTCCCTCTCCACCTCTCTCCCTCCCTCCTTATCCCTCTTTCTCTCTTTGTGAACTTCTCTCTCATTTTCTTCTCTCTTCCCCTCACCTCTCTACCTCTCCCCTCTCTAGGACTCTCAATAACTCCTTGTATACATCTCCATCCCTCCTTAGACATCTCTTTCTCTTTGTTCTTCTCTGTCTCCTCTTCTCTCATCCTCCCATCTATATGTCATCACCTCTCTATCTCCTCCTTCCCTATGTCTCACAATCCCTCCATGTCTGCCTCTCCCTCCATCCCTTGTTACTTCTCTAGGTTGATAATTCCCTTTCTCCCTCTCTTCTCTCTCTCACCTCTCTACCTTTCCCCTCTTTAGGTATCTCAATCACTCCTTGTTTTCCTCTCCATCCATCATTAGCCATATCTTTCTCTTTGTTATTCTCTCTCATATATTCTCTCCCTCCCCCCTCTATGCCATCACCTCTCTATCTCCTCCTTCCCTATATCTCTCAATCCCTCCATGTCTACCTCTCCCTCCATTCCTTGTTACTCTTATAGGTCAATACTTCCCTTTCTCTCTCTCCCCCTTCTCTCTCTCACCTTTCTCCCCCCTCTCCTCTCTACCTCTTCCCTCTCTAGGTATCTCAATCACTCCTTGTCTACCTCTCCATCCCTCCTTATCCATCTCCTTCTCTTCATTCTTCTCTCTCCTCTTCACTCTCCCTCCCCTCTCTATGTCATCACCTCTCCATCACCTCCTTCCTATTTCTCCCACTCCCTCCATGTCTACCTCTCCTTCCATCCCTTATCACTCCTCTAGGTCAATACTTCCCTTTCTTTCTCCCTCTCTACCTTGGATTACCTCCTTACCCCATCTATATCCTTGCCTCCATACTTCTTTTCCTCCGCCTCCTTGTATCATTACCCACCTCTCTCCCCCCTCTATCTCTCTCACCTCTATCTCTCCTCCTATGACTCTCACCCCTCTCTCACTAGGCTATAGGTCTCTCACCTCTATATCTCTCCCCTCTCTAGTTATTTACCTCCCTCTCCACCTCTCTCCAACCATCCTTATCCATCTTTCCCTCTTTGTGAACTTCTCTCTCTCACTCTCACCTCTCTACCTATCCCCTCTCTAGGTCTCTCAATCACTCCTTGTTTTCCTCTCCATCCCTCCTTATCCATCTCTTTCTCTTCATTCTTATCTCTCTTCTCTTCTCTCTCCCTCCCCTCTCTATGTCATCACATCTCTATATCCTCCATCACTATGTCTCTCACTCCCTCCATGTATACCTCTCCCTCCATCCCTTATTACTCCTCTATCGATACTTCCCTTTATCTCTCCCTCTCTTCTCTCTACCTTCATTGTTTCTCACCCATCTCTCTCCATTCTCTCGATCACTACCTCTCCCTTGCTTCCTCTCTCTCTCTCTCTCTCTCTGTGTCTTTCCCATCTCTAGGTCTCCCCCTCCTCTCTTTATCTCTATACATCTCCTTGCCTGTCTCATTTCCCACCTCTATCCCCCTATATCTCTCTCACCCCTTTCTTTCTAGGTTGCAAGTTTGAGGGATAATGTTCAGGATTTGTAAGGAAACTTATAGCCATATAATGATAATTTCCACATAACCCAAAAGAGAAATTTATGCAAATAAGTACTCAAAATAAATATGAAAGAAAATAAAAAACATACCCATCAAAGATGAAACAAGATATACCTTGGGAAAACCCTCAAGAAGGAAAAACCTAACCTCCAAAAGCATCCATACTCCATCATATTATTCAACAATAAAGTAATACAAGAGTTACAATGAATACCTCTAAAACATCAAGTCTCTCAATGCATCCTCATGTGTCCAAGCATGAATCCACACATTCCATGCCATGCTTTACATATGCACTCCCAAAAAAGACTCAAAAATGACAACCCACTCACCCAACCAACCTTAACCACTAAAAATGTGATTTCTTTTATAGACTCAAGCTCACTCAAATACAACCAAGTGGTAAGATAAAACCATGTGCCACAAAACCATGTGAACACAAAACCACTAATCCTTTATTTAATATTGGGTACTAAGTTTTCACTTTATTTAATATTTCCTCAATATTAAATTATTATCAGATGTCTCCCACACATTAAATAAAAATACAATATTACAATACAACATAAAGCGGTCCCCAAATAATTACCTAGTGTGATTAACCACACCACTTAGGTGCATTACAACTAAATATTTGTTTAATTACAACATTATAATTATGCAATGGTGTACAACACCATATCCCAAAATTATCCCACTGGTTGTATACATTGCATAAGGGATCAATACATGAAATACATCATTATATCCATACATGAAACCACATGAATCTCCAAAATTCTCTCATGCTCCATCAAGGTACCTACAATAAGAATAAAGTGACCACCATCTCAAGCAAGAACAACTCTCATCCTCCAATGTTCCACCTATGGAAGAAAAGGAACAAGAAGAGGTGAAGATGCACCAATCCAAGAACACAAGCATCAAATCCAAGTGATAACAAAAGCTTCAAACAAGCTATTGTCAAGTAAAATATCCACATGATAAGAATTAGCATCCACAATAGATGCTAATACATCCAACCATCCATACCTCCTAGGTATCAATACATTAATAAAATCATGCCAAGAACATATGTAACCCATAAAATACAATCAAAAGCTCCCTGTATCAATGAAGAACATACATATCCAGGAACACCCACTACATAGGTAATTTCAAATCATATCAAGTCTACCAATCAACACTATATCAATGTGATAAATAATCAACAATGAAGTACCATGAACAATAACAATGATACACACATGCAACCCAAATAGCTGCATACTCTCTCACAACATGTTTCCACCATCCTCCCAAAAACATGCACATCTAGGAGGGAACCATGAAGAGAGAAAACCTGCAAACCATAATGTCCTCCTACTAACACCTCAAAAGTATGTCATTTCAAGTATGATCTCCTAACAACCCTAAATGAAAAGCTTCAAGAACATCTATAACACTTAGTCTCATAGACCAAGTACAACATATGAATCATGTAACAATGCCAACATGGATGTAAGCCTCTCTAATAAAGAAGATCAAACTCAAAGTAGCCATCCCCAAATTAAAAAATCAACCCATAAACCATCTCCTAAACTCCGCATCAATGAATGATATCATAAACTCAAATGCACAAGGAGATAATCATGCTAAGCATCCCTCAAATGAATCCTCATAACTAATTATCCATAGCTCAAGATCCATATCAATGAAAGGTAAAACATCATAACCTCATGCTAAACAATCCTCAAATGAGTATCCAAAATAAATCACCATGAATCAACTCATTCCCATGAAAATTCAAAGCATAAAACATAACACATATGAAAGATATAATAGGCAAATACTTCTTAAATGATAAACCGCTAAGTAGACCAAGAGTAGGGTATGAGAATGCTCTTCTGGGATAACCAAGTTATCATGACTCACTCCAAGAACAATCTCCTATATCGGTCCATCATGAACTTATGTCCATATCTAGGTGAAAGCTCTTCAATATTCTTCCTAAAACCTCCAAAGTGTAACCATCTCAAGAAAATTTCTCTAATCACAAGAGAACTCAAACATCACCTACGTCTCCAAGTATCCATGATCACCTATAACTAATCAATAAATTCCAAACTCCAAATGAAACATAGCACCATCATGATGTAATCAAGAAAATGATCAATGTATACCACTAATATTAATGTTAAGGCTCCAACTATAGAATCAAGAATCTATCATGACAACATGATCTAACCATCTCCTCCTAGGAGATCACGTACACCAATGCATACATCGTGGTCTCAAGACAACACATAATATGCCACTCTAATCTATAATCAAGAGTAAACCATGACATAATAACAAACACACTCTAAACCAAGAAACCATATCTCCAATCATATGAAGATAACCATCACCAATGATGCATCCATGTCACTACCAACAACTCCCATTGGACCATGATACCGAGCTACACATGGCATCATGACTGCCATCTCCTCCATGAAGATCATCTAGGTTTGCACTCACTCAACTGCAATGTCAATAACATACAAGTAAAAAAAGATCTCTAAGCCAAGAAGGTACATACAACCACCATCAAAACATCAAGAACCAATCCTACACCACCAAGTCATCACTGTAAAAAGCTCCCACTAAAAGTGTATAGCTAATAAATGTACCAAGCTATCATGACATCGTGATCAAATGAAATGCTACAAGTCTCAATAATCGACTAATAAAGTACTCTAACCTTCCATCCTCTCAACCCAAAGCAACATAACAATACACAAATGACCACAGACAAGGCCAACTAATGAAATTTGCAACAACAATGAATCAAACTTGGTAGATATAAACAATCCACATCTGAGTCATCCCACTGTAATTGAATGGATGATCAATCCATAAAACTACATAAATTGTAGATCCAGTCACTGAAACATGCAAACTCATCATCACAATAGTAGCCTACAAATTGAGATATCAAAGAAAATAATCCTATAGACATCAAGACTCAAACGCCAAATCAACCACACATTTGATTTTCTAGCTCTGTCCACAAATGAATAACCATAGTCAAGGAACCAAATAAGCATCAAGAAGATAAGAACAATCTCATAACACCAAACCATATCACCACCAAGCAACCACATACATGATCATGTCATGCCAATGCATCAAATGTGTTGAACACCCAAAATATTGAGAGAGGGGGTGAATCAGTATTCTATTAAACCATTTAGTCATAATCCAACCACTTATCAAAAAATATTTAACTACAAAAATGAAAGAGTACATGAAGGAAATCACAACACAACATAACACATAAAAACCAAGATTTTATGTGGAAAACCCAAAGAGGGAAAAACCATAGTGAGGATTAACTCATAATATATTATAACCAATTATAATATATTATAGGGCTCATTGCCAGGACTCACTATCCTTAAAAGGCTCACATCCTGGAAAATAGATACAATAAAAAATGGCTACATAGCCAAGATGTGAACTGATGTAAGATGCACCTTCCTTGTGCCAAATTTAGTTCCAATGAAGTTCTAGATATAGGATACTGCTCTGCTCAACAGTTGCTTAACCTGCACTACAATTCTACCCTTATTCTCATTCCACACACATAAATTTGTAGGTTCACACAAAAATAGATTTTGCACACATCATATACTTTTGCATCACACTCACACTCCCTTGAGACTCAAAATTGTTTCACATATATATCCTATTTCTTCCACATACAACAATTAGGTAGGCCTAATTGGATGTAGCCCCATTTCAAATAAAAAACACTTTATCGACTCCATACATGAAAACAAACTTCTTCGCACTTAAACAAACCATGTAAAACTTTGAATTAAGGTTGGAAAATATCTAAAATAGATCCCCTTAACATCCACAATACATATTAAACTTCATAGCATAGCTTCAAGCATTAGGTTGGATAGGGATTAAACTCAATCACAAAATAAGCCAATCCACCCAACATCGAACATCCATACATTCGTACAAGCACACACCAACTATAATATGTTTAGTGCAGACATTTGTAAATCATTTCCCATAATTGTAGAATCTGAAACCAAACATCGAAGGAATTCCACCCAAATAACAATTATCAATTTGTACTATATAAGCCAAAATATAGTTTTTCGAACTTCTGTCATATATAACTTTAAGCCAAATTAACCAAAATTGTTGAACCTTGAATATATATGTATTTAGTAGTCCAAAAAAACATAACGTAACTGCATAAACTGTCTTGAAATATGAGAAAATTTAGACCAAATTATCGGATCAAGATGAAACAAAAATTGTTTAACCTGATCAAACAAACCATCAACAAACATTGTCAGCATCAATGAAAACATATCAAAGGGTTCCTTCTTCATTCTTTCAAAAATATCCCCCTTTTTCATTGATGGAAACATGTGCCAAAAATGAACCTTGAAAAAATAAATTTCAATAATTCAACTTCAAACTTCAAATCTTCAAAACCTTCTCTCCCAAACATAATATCTAAATTTCTCCAAACTTCTCTAAAAAACAAAACTACTTCCAAAAATTCTTCGACTTATCCAACTTCTCCCCCTTTTACATCAAGGAAAAAGGGTGTGCCAAGGACACACATGAATAGAAAGAAAGCTGAAATGAAATGACTGGCTCCCCCTAAGGGAGTTATCCCCAAAATTACATCTGATCATATGTACAGGAAAGAAAAAAACTAAAAACAATAAAAAATATATACAAGGTGAAATATGTTCACTTGGAGGAGGAATCACCTTCAAGTTCCTTGAGAATAGCTTCCCAAGAAAATTTCCCTTCATCCCAACTCTTCTTAGCTATAACAAGCACCTTAAGCATTGATTCCAACTCCACCAAACTCTCCTCTCCATCTTTTGGAGTAGTCGGATAAGGATTTATCTTCTCAAGTTTTTCAGCTTCAGCGAGATAACTTGCTATAAGTATATGCTTGAGGATTTATCTTCTCAAGTTTTTCAGCTTCAGCGAGATAATTTGCTATAAGTATATGCTTGCACTTTACCAGGTCTCCAAGCTGACTAAATCAACTTATAACATCCTCTTTCTATCTTTGCAGAGTGAAAAATTTGTTTTGCAAGTCTGAAATTGCAGTCCAAGAGGCATAGTTTATATCTTTTGTAAGGTCATAGGTTCCAGAGGCATTGATCAACTGTGACTCTATTGAGTCCATTAGGTCCTTAATTCTCTAATTAACATCCAACCATCTCATGCACTATAAGAGTAGTGTTTGAGTCTCATATTCACATTCTTCCACTTCTTCCAAACATTTCATGACCTTGGTATATGTAGTTGTACACCTGTCCTGAATTTCAAGCAATATTTTCTCTACAATCCTTGACTCAACTTATTTTGTAGCTTGCTCCTTTAGGCTAGAAGTATATTTTCTAAATGAATCAACCAAACTTCAAGTTCTCAATAGTTTTTAAAGAATCATCAATAGTAGTATTGGGGGTTGCTTTCTGTAAGACTTTGATGGAACCATTGATTAGCTCAGTCCCCTTCTGATGAGTTTTTATGATTTCTTTTCTCCTGGAGGTGATGAAAGTGCCTCCAATCTCCAATCTCTAAACATGTGAAATTTTATTCAGATCAACATAGCCTTGTTGTGATGGCAGATGAACCAACTAGGGAGAAATGACAGGTTGAATCTTGTTATGCCTTGCATAACCACCCCATTTTATTCTAGAGCAAAATGGGTCCTCCTTTTTCGATTTTCTTTCATTGCCTTTGGTTATTTTCTTTTCTCTTGGGAGTTCTTCTATTTTATTTTTTTTGTCTTTTGTTCTATTTGGTGTTGGTTTTTCCTCAGTCAGAGTTGGGTTTCTTCTTGTTAAAATTCAAGGCATGATGAACAATAGTGTATTTTATATGCTTTGAGGACTAATGGAGGCATCTGTTTTGTAGGATTAGATCATGCACATGATGATATTTCTCAAGGAGCTCAGCTGGAAAGCTTCCCCAATCTAGTTTGGCATGATTTTCCTCTAAGATAAAAGTCGCAAGACCCTGCAATTGTCTTGCTGACTAGCTGTGCGTTCTATTCATGTGAAGCTCACTGGTCACCCAAACTTTCTTATCGCCGTGAGTTTTTATGTGTCTCGCTGACCAGAGGAGGCATCACCGAAAGATTCTGAGTTTGGCATAACATCTTTTTGATGCAAGCGAGGTCTCGCCGAAGGAAGTTGCACTCAGCGGATGGTTTTTTTTCTTCGGCAGGAGGTCTGACCGATTGGCGTTTGTCTCACCGAAGGGTTATGCCTTTGGCATAGGATCTCATTGATGGTTGTTGGTCTTGGAAAAGGAAGCTTTGGTCAGTGTAAAGTCTCACTAACTGAAGGTAGTCTTGGTGACAACGGTTGGCATTGGCAAGAGGTCTCACCGACAGGGTGGACTCTTGTCGAAATGGAGTGGCATCGGCGAAGGATTTGGGTTTCACTATGAGGTCTAGCCAAAAGAGAAAGTCTCGCCGAAAGGGGATTCCCCTTCAGTGTAGTGTTTGGAGCTCACCGTAGTGTTTGGCCGACATGGGGGAGTCTTGCCGAAATGTAGTGAAGGTCTCGGTGAGAGGGAATTGCTTTGGGGTAATATCTCCCCGACTGCTGAAAGTCTCACCGAAGGTTATGCCTTCGACGTAATCTCCTACCGACAGATGAAACTCTTGCTGATAATTTTTCAAAGCGGCTCTTAGAGAAGGTTTGTGCTCCCGCCATTAGGTTTGGTTGATGGAAGGAGGTCTTCGCAACAACGGTTGACGTCGGCAAGAAGTCCCACCGACAGGGTGGACTCTTGCCGAAGTAAAGCAACAACAAGGAGGAGACTTCGGTGTAATGTCTGGGCGACTGTGAGAAGTCTCGACGACAGCGGGATGGATTCGACAAGAGGTCTTGCTGACCAATCAAGGTCTTCTCGATTGAAGTGAGTTCATCGTTGAAATGGGCTAGCTTCGCTATGAGGTCCTGCCAACCCGCTAGGGTCTTGCTGATATAGAATGAGTTCGGGGCGAGGTCTTCCCAACATGAAAGGTCTCCCCAATATGGGTGTGCTTGCCAAAATGTCTCACTGACTCGATGGAGTCTCACCGAAATGAAATGAGTCTGGGAAGAATGAATGAATTTGGCAAAAGGTCTTGCTGATACAATAAGGTCTCAGTGAAAGGGGGTATGCCTTCAGCATAATGTCTCGCCAACTTGAAGAAATCTTTCCGAAACAAAAAGGGCTCGGGCTTGGGGAAATAAGAATGGGCTCGGGGAGATGTCTTCTTGAGTGTGATGGTCATGCTGAGATGGAGAGGCTTTGGGGTAACGTCTTGCCAAACTTGTAATGTCTCACTGATGTTTGTCCACAAGATGAGCTCAAAGAGACTCTTGACTGAACATTTTGCTTTCGCCGGGATGTCTTACCGAATGCAGATGTCTCACCGATGGAAGGAGGCATTGCAGTATATCTCCTAGGAGCTCACCATGACTTCTGGCCGATGACGATTGTCTTGATGACCACTGTGGATATTGATATAGCTTGTGCAGCTCGCTATGGGGTCTTGCCGACCGTCAAAGGTCATGCTGATAACTGTTGTAGAATGTAATCGCATTGGGGAGACACCGATGGTGTCTCACCGACATGCGATTCTGTGCGAATAAATTTTGACTACCTGGGAGTCTTACGTGGAGTGTGTTCACCCAATTAGGAGAAGCTAAAAGGGCCGCGCACTAACAGTTTGACTAATTGACTACCCCTATGAAGGAAATAAACAAAATGTGAACGACATGAACTTACTCTATGAATGAGCTGATGGACCGGCCCGAGAATGATGGTGTTCGAGTCTGAAAGAGAAGTCTGATGCTGCCTCCAGAAGATGGTCAATGTGAAGGAAGGCCGAAGAGAAAGAAAGAACCATGAGTCTTAGGGACACCTGTGTGGTCTACTGACAAGGAGGCGGATTGGTATTAATGGCAATCTTTTTGAGCATTCAAGGCAGCCCTTCAAGGAGTTGGAGGATGGACACGGAGACATGAAGTTAATGATGTAGCTGAAAAAGATCCGAGATCACCCCCCAGAACAATCTTTCACCAACATGGACAATGGGGATGCCATTCAACACAACATTAACTCCATTCAAAAGAGTTGAGGGCCAAAATTTCTGGAGCAGATATTTTGTAAACCCTAAAGTGGGGCCAATGAATTCATTTTGGGTACATTCTGTATATATGTGGCATTTTGCCTCTTTGTAAAGGGTTAGAAGTTCAGAAGTAAAAAAATGGTTAGAAGAAATAGGGATAGTTAGAAAAGGATAAAAAAGTAGACAGTTCTAGATATAGACTTAGAAGAGTAGGAATTTTCTAAAGGATAGGGGAGACAGAGCTACATCCTGATTCTTTGTAATGGGAGTTTCTTTTGTCTTCTTAGTTAGGAGTTAGATTAACCATAGATTGTAATGTATTTTCCAAGTTCTCTTAGTATGAATGGAAATAGTCTGAAGACATAAATTTTTTGTACATTGGTGATTGTGCCAGCTGTGTAAATGTTGCTTATTTGTTGCACTAACAGTAGAAGCAACTAGATTTTAATCTACTTCACATTGTGTTCCTGAATGTTGTTTGTCTAAAATTAATCATTTGATTTTGAGAATCTTTCAAGGATTGAAGTATTATTCTATGTTTTGTTTAAAAGGGTAACTTGCAATGTGTTATTGAGATTAGCACTGTGAATGAATGAAACTGTGTGTCAATCACAAGTTAATTTTGTTTTGCAGTTTTAGTTAGGAATTCCTTGGAAGGTAACAATTCTGGTTAAGTTGGATGAATTATTGTTCTTTTATGTTCCAAAGCTTTGATCTATCTTTTTTTTGTTTCTTTAAAAACCCCAAGTTAAAAATAGGTTTGATTTTATGCTTGATCTTAGAACAATCCAGAAGCTCAACACCAGTAGGCCCCTTGAATATTACTGTTACATTGACCATTGAGCAACATCAACATAGTTGATAACCAACTACAAAGACCTTGGGAGCTAAGATATCCTTGTGTTGTCTTTCTCTTTTGGGAGAAATAGAATACCAATATTTTTTTTGCATGTTGTTGAAGCATTTAGACCATCAACAGAGAAACTGGCACTAGAAGGAGGGCCTAGAGGGGAAAACTAGATAAAACTAGGTTTTCTTCCCCAGAAAGGCCCCAGAGAGTTCTTCGATCAACCGAAAACCCACCACCCTTGATAGAACTCAAGTCCCCAATAAGGCATAAGAGTCACAAGATTGGGGCAACCATCACACCACCCTTGTCAGCTCCGCTCACTCCATTAGGCTTTTCACCAATACCCCAGTGGATTCCTATTAATCCATCATCAAATCTACTTCAATTATCATCACAGCTGGTTCAACCCATACAACAGCTAGCTCAACCACCACCACCCCCACCAATGGCGTTCTTTTAGAATAATACCTCTCCATTGGGGACTATTCTTGGAGGTTTTCATGACATGCCCAAGAATCCTGAGAAATTCTGTCCTAAGTACATTCATGGCGAATCAAGGAGTGCTGAAGAGCACATACAAGCTTTTAAGGATGCTTGTACCAGAGCTCAGATAGCTCGCCATGATGTAGTTTGTAGGTTGTTTCCTTATTCCTTAGGGGATATGGCGTACAACTGGTACCTGAATCTCCCTCAGCATTCTATTCTGAGCTGGATAGACTTAGAGAATGCTTTCATTAATCTTTTCATAATCTACGTGGATCCCGCCATCTTATTCCACCAATTTGCTACTATCAGGAAGGAGCCAGGTGAACCTTTGCCTTTGTTTAATATTAGGTTCCAACGAATGTATAGGAGATTGCAAGACCCCTACCTAGTCGTTGAGAATAGTGCCATTCAAGCTTACTTTAGAGTTATAGACCCTTTACTAGGTTTGTTCCTGCAAAGAACTTATCAACCAGCTGATATTGATTCTCTATCTAAAGTTTATCATTTGGCTATCAAGCTGCAACAACAAATTAGCTCTCAACAAGGAAGATTGGGAGGAGGTTTCCCTTCAATAGGATATAAGATGCATAGCCCAACGCCTCTGTTCAATACTATCCCAAGAATGTCTCCTTCCCATAATGGACCTTGTCTAAGTTGCATACCCAACCTCATGTTCCATTCTTTGCTAATAAGACTCCTGACTTTTTCCAACAACCACAGGTCTCTCAAGGTCCCCATGGTCATCATAACCAAATTGGAACCCCAAGTCATGTTGATCAACCACTTGTTGCTAAGGCTGTTGAAAGTGAAAAGATAGTTCAACTCATAAACGAGGTAGAAACCTTAAAGAAAACATTGTTTCAAGTCACGAATGACATGGCTCAACTTAGATTGAACCCCTCTCAAAATCAAGGTAATTATCCCAATCAAGGCAATAACAACCAGGGTAATTACCAGAATCATAACAATTGTAACCAAAGGGGTTACCAAGGCTATCAAAATCAAAATAAAGGATACAACCAGAGGCCAAATAACAACTGACAATGGAATACAGGGCCCAAAAATGGTGGAGTTTCCCATAATTATCAAGCTGGTGAGGATAGGTCCCATACTGCCCAAAATTCCTCCAACCAAGGCTATCAAAATCAAAATAGAGGATACAACCAGAGGCCAAATAACAACTGACAATGGAATACAGGGCCCAACAATGGTGGAGTTTCCCATAATTATCAAGCTGGTGAGGACAGGTCCCATACTGCAAATGCGACTGACCTCAACTTTATGACTAATTGGTATAGGTTGCAAGATACTGCCACTCATTCTGAGGTAAACTACCCTAAAATGGAGAAAGTTGTCAAGATGGCACAGGAAGATGCCCAGACGTTCCAAGGGAATTCAAACAAAGGGGGTGACTCAGTAGATACAACAATGACTTATGATCTCTTCGAGGAAGAACCTTCATTCCCAAGGCAAGATGAGAATGAACCAGAGGAAGATATGTATGACGCCCAGGCCTTTCAAACAAAGGGAGGACACTTCCTAATAAATTAGAATAAGGGTCCATTCACTACATCGGCGCCACCTAATCACATGGTGCCTCCAAATCAAAGTGTTGATAATAACCCTCCTCCACCAAAAGGCTCGCCTGACTCCCATAACAAAGGTAATTCCTTTGGTGTTTTCAAAAGCAATACAAGCTATGACTCAAAATTTGATATTGTTTTTGAGATGCAAAAACAAAAAACCTCTTTGTCATACTTTGACATCTTAAAGTGGTGCCCTGCTTAATGAGAGATAGTGCTAAAAGCCTTACAACAAGCTGATAAATCAAAAGGGAAAAACAAGGTGGTACCTGCTGCAGACATGAATGCGGCCTTGTACAGAAACATAGTAGGTACCCCACCATTTCTCTTAAGTTTAAGAATTTTTGGGAAAAATCTACATAATTGTTTGTTAGATTCATGGGCTTCAGGCAATGTTATGCCATTTTCAATATGCAAGAAATTGGGATCAAACCCTATCCAAACAAACAAGAAGGTCATCCAACATGATAAAACAGAGGTTAATGTAGATGGAGAATTGAGAAACGTACATGTGCAAGTAGGGTCAAACCCTAGATTCAAACCAATATAGATGTTCAAGTGGTAGACATTCCCGAGACTTATGGTATGCTATTGAGCAGAGATTTGATGAAAGGTGTAACACCAAGAAAGTGCACAAAGATAGATTAGAGCAAACATGCAATCTAAATTAAATGCAAATCTAATGCTAAGCAACAAAGAACAAAGGAAGTTAAAACGTAAACAAACTGAAACAATCTCACCAATTTCAAACGTATTTCCATGATTCATCTCGATTGCCCTTCTCCATTTTGCTTGTGTAGTATAATTTCCCTCAGATTTTTAGTAAATTCATGCAAGTATAGCCTAAGATAATGATTAGCAAAACATCGAAGATTCAAGACAAAGTGCTCTCAAAAGTCAAAGATTTCACGAGAGAGATTGGAATGAAGAATGACAAATCAATTTATAGAAAATTGATTATTCGAATGACAGGCCAGGATTGAAAGATCAACGGACAGTTGAGATTGACTGATTAGTCATGCATTCTGATAACTATTAGTAGTGACATGAGTGATACAAACTAGAAATAGAATTAAAGATTAAATAAATGATTTAATCTTCAGTTGGTATTTGAAAATGAAGAATTATCTTTGCATGACAAAGATAAAGATGGATTTAAAGCAACTCCTTTCGAATGCACACACAAAGTTTAATTAATTAAATAAGAATATTTAATTAATCCGCATGTACACAAATTGAGTTAGAACTAGATGACGATTTGACGAAGAGATTACTCGAGAACACCACTCAAACATTAAAGCAAGAGTTAACTGAGCGATTTGAAATAGATCTTTAAGTCGAGTAAAAGTGAATACTTAGATAACTCACATAATTATCTAAAATATAGAAGAATGCGTTAAAATAGAATTCATGAATTAAATAATTCATTTAATTCAAGACTCGATATTCGGAGAATAATTAAATAAATAATATTTATTTAATTAAATGATGAAGGGATTTTAAATGAATAATTAAATAAATAAAGAATTTATTTAATTATAGTTGAAGTATGATAAAGAATAAATTAAATAAGGATTTATTTAATTTAACAAGAAGAATAAGGTTAATTAGTTACATAATAAAATAAAAAGCGTTTATTTAATTAATTAGATAGAATAAAGAAAATGTGAATTAATTAAATAATTGTGATTATTTAATTAATAGATAGAAATGAAGACTATAGAGAATAATTAAATAATTGACATTATTTAATCATGACCATGAAGAATACGAATTATGAAGAATATGGAAGTTGCAGGCTTAAAACTAGATTTCGGTGTCTACATTTGCCCCTTTTTGATACAATGTCATTTCGGCATTGTGTCAAAGAAAATCGATAATAAATATGCCCCAGTAATGCTCGAGATTAAAACAGGTGAAGGTATGCCCCCTCGGGAAAATTGACAAATTGTCAAAAAAGTTCGGAAAATTTTGGAAATGCTCCCGATTAGGACATTGGATGGCCAAAAATGCAGTGGAGTTTGCAGAATTAAGTTTGGAAATGGGAGGAATGGGTACAGGATGATCGAATTTGAAAGTTAACATGGCCAGTAGGAAAGAAATGACACTTAGGCCCTAGGTATATATAGGAATAGGGGTAAAAACCTATTTATTTGCACCCACCTAGCTTAGAAATTGAGATTCTGCTCAACATTCCTAGCGACAATGTTTCCAGTTCCGGCCACTCACCATCGTGCATACAGGATCCAGACATTCTAGAGACTAGCCGGCGTGGACCCCCCAGTATGTAACTCAAACTTGCCTTTTGAAATTTTTTGATTTGCACGCATTTGAAGGCATTTAATTCAATTTTTAGTTATGTGTCATTTTAATAATTGACCGCATTTGCGTGCACGAATGACGCATTTGCCTATGGAAAACCACATTTGTAATTTAACGTCGGTCATTTTGCATAGTTAGATTGCGGTTCAACGCATGTGTGAATTTATGAAACACATTTGACTTTCTGCATCACATTTGTATTTAGAATAGTCGCAAGTGTAGATTACGAAACACATTTGAATTTCATGCACCGCAAGAGTTATTTTTCAACGCATATGAATTTAGTGCAACGCATGTGATAAAGGTAGCCACATTTGTTTAATAACGATGCATTTGTATTTTATGAACCGCATATGTTAAAAAGCGACACATGTAAAAAATAATGACGCATGTGCAAAATAATGACGCATTTGCATTTTATGTAGTAGAGTCAGTTTGCACTAGAATAGATGATTGAGGCTGACATGAGGCATGTATAATTCCATTGTAGGTTGTGCTAGACACCATATATACACGAGAGTTGAGACCTACTACATTTCGATTCAGAGATAGTTTGCGGCCGGCAGAGTGACGGATTCTATGGCACCTTGGTTTACTGCACGTGATAGACATTTCCCAGATTCGGGTGAATCGGGGTTTATTGACAACTTTGTGTGAGCGGTGGCACTCACAGACATCGTCCTTCCACCTACCGACTAGAGAGGCCACAGTTACCTTAGAGGATGTCTATAGGATCCTTAGACTTCCTATTAGAGGGACACGAGTGACATATGATACCCAGAGGGGTGCTATTGAGATGTGTAGATATTACCCCCATGTTGACATTAGGCAGTTAGAATTTGATGATTATGAGATTAGGTGGTGGGTTTTGGCTCAAAGATAGAGACAGTTGGACTGTCTATTGGCTACACTGATAAGCAGCATAGTACTTCCTAACTGCCGAGGTCATGGTTTTCCCATGGGATGGGGGGAGATTCCAGTGGGCATGCTTGAGCGTCGAGTGGTATATGCTTGGGGTTCCTGTGTGCTTGGGATGTTATATTTTCATCTACATGATATTGCCTATCAAGAGGCACAGTCTATGAGCTGTAGTACCACGCTCCTGATGGTATGGGCGTGGGAGCATATTGCAATTTTTTGAACACCTACAACTATTGATTTGCCACATGGAGCACCTTACACCTTCCATTATGCGGGGGCAACCACACAACACACATTGGAGATACAGGTTATTTCAGACATGCCATAGACACCATGCAACAATTTACATGGAGGCCATACCTGGGGTGTGAGGATTGGTCAGATGAGGATGAGCATTTTCCATTTTGTAGATAGGCACAGTACTTAGTTGGACAGACAGTATCACATGTCCACATTATAGAGCGACAGTTGCCAAATCGTGTCCTACGACAGTTTGGAGAGGTACAGGATGTGCCTCGAGGTCGAGCAGAGTTTGCGAGATCCTTGCGAGAGGTCCCACTATGGGGTCCAGAGATTCTAGTGGCCATGACGGAGGTAGATATTGATGGATTACAAGAACTTCCATGGGGATGGAGAGATGGACCAGCAGACCCAGGGACCACAACAAAGTATGATTAGTGGTGGGCAGCGCACAGGCCGATTCCATTAATGGATCCAAAGCACCCAGCGCCCGTAGAGCGGCGAGGGACAGGTCCATGAGGCAGGAGGGGTAGAGGTAGAGGCCGAGGAGGTAGAGGAGGCCGTGGTGATGGAGGTGATGATGGGCGAGGTGGATGACATGGGGGAAGGAGAGGGAGATGTGGTCGGAGGGGACAAGGACCACCATTGTCACCGATCTGTGAGGAGGGGCGAGGAGAGGAGGATGTGGCCATGCCAGATGTTGGGAGAGGTGGAGAGGAGGATATTGCTAGAGGGGGAGAGGAGGACATTGAAAGAGGTGGAGAGGAGGTGCAGCCGGCAGAGGCAGCCATCCCAGACATCCCGGCAGAGGAGGAGGCAGGTGCCGAGGAGGCAGGCAGAGAGGAGGCAGAGATTGATGCTCTGGGTTTGTTAGGTGCCTACCAAGAGGATGATGATGAGGATGATGATCACAAGAGAGATATTCGAGATCAGATCCTGGAGGAGTTGGATGAGGAGGAGGATGGGAGAGCGAGGGATAGACAAGATGAGACAGGGGCAGTGGATCCAGACACAGATACATTGCGAGCCCAGGTTGCATCCTAGGAGGAGCATATGAGAGTTCTAATGGCCGAGAGGGATGCATATCGGGTGGAGAGAGACAAAGCTTTGATGGATAGGGATCAGGCTATAGCTTGGCGACATGAGATTGAGCAAAGATTCACCGAGCTCAGGGCATTGTGCATAGGACCATCAGCTGCGTTCGCTAGAGAGCTAGTCATAGCTAGGGAGAGGGAGAGATACTATTGGGATCTGTATGAGGCAGAGATTCCACCAAAGAGATGAGCTCCCAGTTTCTCAATGGCACATAGTAGCAGGTCCTAGACCAGGACCCACAGTCGGACAGCTAGCACAGAGGGGGTGGAGCAGCCACGTAGAGTAGGTCCATATGAAAGACTGCCCTCAGCTAAAAGGTCATTGGGTTCCCATCATCATTCCCCCACACACTCCTGACATGATGGCAGTGGCAGTTCAAGATAGGGGTACCACTTGTGAGACATTGTATTTTGATCTTATAGCCTGTGGGCTTCCATGTATTATTGATACATTATGACATTGTGATGTGACACAGTTGAGCGATATATATATATATGATCTTGGCAGTGATTTTCATGATATGCATTTCTATATATATGATTATGCAGTATTTATTTATACCTGTGATGTTTATATGACATGCCTATGTGATGGATGAGTATATGTATTTTATGACGTTTATGCAACTAATGATATAATGTTGATTCTATGTGATGGATGATTCTATATGATGTATGTAATTTATAACTATGAGATGCAATATGATGTTATATGTATGATGCATACTACATATGATGTTATAAAAATGTAATGTGATGCATATATTTACATTTGCTTTGTACATGGAATGCTTATGATATGTATTGTTTGATGATGATTGTCTATTACGCCATGATGATCTAGATGTGAAATATGCCTATATGTATGTATGTTTCTAACATGTATGTTGATGCAGGATGATGTATAATGTTTTGTATCACAGGACTCCGTCATAATGCAAGAAAGAAGAACTGTTAGTGCAGAAAGAAAGATCGAGAAAGAACGAAAGATAGGAGATAGATGTTAGTATGAGCAATCTTCGATGTTTTGCTGTATCACAAAAGGTATTGCACTTTATCATCATTGGGTGGGACTAATACAAATGGAGAAAAACACCATGATATGACATAGATCAAGGTGTGCAAGGTCATCCACTTGCTAAGAATAGACAACTGCAGACAAGGAGTGTCATTAACTCATACTAAGGGCACAAGTTGCCCCAATCTTTTTGTCAGGACAAACCACAAACAACAAACAAAGTAAAAGACGGGTCATGAAACGTCATTGCTCCTCTAAATCCTTCATGGGACATCCTTGAGGAAACTAGTAACATGACTCAAAATCAAATTTAAAAGACAGTCGACAGACAGTAGTCAAAGAGAACATAATTCTGATACATCGTTGCTTCTCTAAATCCTTCATGGGACATCCTTGAGAAAGCTAGTAACATAATTCTGAGTCATAAAGTCAAATGAAAAGATAAGATAAATAAGTCAGAAAGTCAAAAAGCCAATAAAATATTTGCCAAAACTTGATCTGTTTGTTTGATTTGTTGATTGATAGAGCCTAATTTTAGGAGATACACATACCGGATAAGACTGTGAGTCTGGTTTCGATGTTATGACTATCTGTATAAGGCATGACAAAGCCTGGTTTCAGAAAGAAATGTATCATATAAGACGTTGAGTCATATGCCGTTGATGTGATAACCTGTGTAAGGCTATGTTTGATTGTTTGACCTTGTCGATTATGCAGGAAGGACTCATCCTGTATAAGACATAGATTGTTTTGCTGATATCAGTATTTAGGAAGGACCCATCCTGAATAAGATACAGGTTGATTGCTATGATGATGTTTGTTTCCAGGAAGGACACATCCTGTAGCAGACATTTGTTGATCTATTTTGGTTGTTTTGTTTGGCAAGTTGTTTGATTTGACTTAGAGACATTGTTGACTTGTTCACCAGATTGATGCATGACTTGAGACGATGCGTTGACAATTGACTATGTGTGACGACAAAACCCTAAAGGACTGACCTAGTGCGGCCTCGGGGGCTCATCGATTGATGGCCTTGCCTACATTGTACATGCAGAGACCTCGTAGTTCAACTTGACTATGACTGACAAGAGTGACTACAAATAGAAGATGTGTGTGCTAGTGAATGCGACGAACCCTAATGGACTGACCTAGTGCGGCCTCGGGGGCTCATCGATTGATGGCCTTGCCTACGTTATACACGCAGAAACCTCGTAGTTCGACATGACCAATGACCTTGTCATATAGACATATGGATTGAATCATGTGGGGCATTACTGGGGCATATTTGTTATCGATTTTCTTTGACACAACACCGAAATACATTGTATCAAAAAGGGGCAAATGTAGACACCGAAATTTGGTTTAAGCCTGTGACTTCCATATTCTTCATGGTCATGATTAAATAATCTTAATTATTTAATTAATTCATCTTAACATTAATTCTTCTATTGATTAAATAATCTTAATTATTTAATTAATTCATCTTCTGTTAATTCTTCTATTAATTAAATAATCTTAATTATTTAATTAATTCACACTTTTCTTTATTCTATCTGATTAATTAAATAAATGCTTTTTATTTAATTATGTTACTAATTAACCTTATCCTTCTTGTCAAATTAAATAAATTTTATTTAATTTTACTCTTTATCATACTTCAACTATAATTAAATAAATTCTTTATTTAATTATTCATTTAAATCCCTTCATCACTTAATTAAATAAATATTATTTATTTAATTATTCTTCAAATATCAAATCTTGAATTAAATGAATTATTTAATTCATGAATTCTATTTTAATGCATTCCTCTATATTTAGATAATAGTGTGAGTTATCTAAGTATTCACTTTTACTCGACTCAAAGATCTATTTCAAATCGCTCAGTTAACTCTTGCTTTAATATCTGAGTTGCTTGCATGAGTAATCTCTTTGTCATATCATTCAGTCATCTAGTGCTAACTCAATTGCATGTACATGTGGATTAATTAAATATTACTATTTAATTAATTAAACCTTGTGCGGCATTCAAACAAGAGTTGCTTTAATCAATCGTCATCTTTGTCATGCAAAGATAATTCTTCTATTTTCAAATACCGAACTGAAGATTAAATCATTCATTTAATCTTTAATTCTATTCCTAGTTTGTATCACTCATGTCATTACTGACAGTTATCAGAATGCATGTCTAATTAGTCGATCTCAACCGTCTATTGATCTTTCGATCCTGACCTGTCATTCGAATAATCAATTTTCTATAAATTGATTTGTCATTCATCATTCCAATCTCTCGCAAAATCTTATGATTTTTGAGAGCACTTTGTCTTGAATCTTCGATATTTTGCTAATCACTATCTTAGGCTATACTTGCATGAATTACAAGAAATTTGAGGGCAATTATACTACACAAGCCAAATGGAGAAGGGAAATCGAGATGAATCATGGAAATACGTTTGAAATTGGTGAGATTGTTTCAATTTGTTTATGTTTTTACTTTCCTTTGTTCTTTGTTTGCTTAACATTTAGATTTGCATTTTAGATTTAACTTAGATTGCATGTTTGCTCTTAATCTTTGTCTTGTGCACTTTCTTGGCGTTACATTTGGTGAACCCAACGTGAATTGTAGAGAAATTTGTGTGTTTTCTTGTTTCTTTTCATTATTTTGCAAGTTACAGCCAAGAATTCATATGAAATCCCGTCACCTTCTTTCAAGCACAAAAAATGGGCGAATAAAATATTTTAAAATATTTTTTGGGTTTTGTAGATCTCATTCTTAGCTTTCCAGAACTTCAAACAGTTTAAAATTTCATTAAGATTTGAAAAAGTTATGGCCATTTTAGTGATCACATTTTTTTAAGCTTTAACTGTTAAAACACGAATTTTCTTTTGTTTATAACACTTTTTTCTTGTAGGATTTTGCAAAACGTTTTCTGGGTTTTGAAGGTCTATTCTTTAGCTTTCCATAGATATCTACGATTTAAAATTTTGTTTAGTTTTGACGAAGTTATCACTATTTTTAGTTTGTTGTTTTTATTTAAGTTTTTTAGCACTAATCTTCTATTTTCAACGTGTCTTGAGGAGTTAAGAAATTTTTGCAGGACGATTGACAAAGACAATATTGAAAACTACTAACAAATTTTTCTACAGAATGCTTGTCAAAAACCCTAGTTAATTTTTGAAATAGATTGTTTGGTAGCATAGCAAATCTTTCGTTTGGTTTAAAATTAACAAGTGTTTACTGTGTTTGGTGCGAAAGCACAATTGTGTATTACCCTCATGATTTGGTACCTCGAAGTATCCTATCCCCTTGTGCATTCGTGCGATCTTGGGTGTAAGAGAAATGGTTACCAACTCTAGAACTTGGGCCTGCTTTGGTGGGAAAAAGTACTCACCCCAGGACAACTCAGACCATTAGCACCCTGAACCCGAGGGACTTCCAGCCAGTATATAAAAGTGGGTTCTTGGGGAAAACCCAAGAATCACGAGTGTGGTTCCGACGAGATGGATCTGAAAGGGAACTCTCACCGCATGGATCATGCCCCACGAACGGAATGCCCGTATTAAACACCTTTTGTTTTAGTGTCCAACCGTTCTATTGGCCGTTGCTTGGTATAGTGTAGGGTACAGTATCATGCCCGAAGAGACTCACTACTAATCCCCTTGAGTCGAGATAGCAGTTCTTGGGAGGTCATTGCCCAAAGAATTTAAAATTGGTGTGCTCGAAAGACGTTAATGAGCTATGGAGGGGAGCCAATGCCACCAAATTTCTAAGCTATCCGCTCTCGAGAAGGAAAGGTGTTTATCACCAATCTGGGGTATTTTCGGTGGGCTATACCAAGTATACAAACCCTAGGCCTTTTGGCCTATTAGGATGTGCTTGTCTGTTGTCAATTTAAATGTTCTTTGAGTCTAAAATCAAACTGAAAACACTTTGTCTTATGATTGTTCTTGTGTGCCAGAATTTGATCATGAAAAATGGAGTTAGTTTTAAACCTTATGTCATTGAAAATTCACATAGTCACAACTGTTCACCAAAAGGTCGCAATTGATTTTTAGAGTCGCATCTGTTAAACTTTGAGTCGCATATGTTATTATGAGTCGCATTTGTTAAACTTTGAGTCGCATCTGTTATTATGAGTCGCATTTGTTTAACTTCGAGTCACATCTGTAAGTTACAGTCACATTTATCATAAGGTTAACCGCATCTGTCAGAGTCACACATTGAACTTTAGCAGAGAAACACAATTGATCACTGGAAAACTGCAATTGGTAAACTTGACCGCATCTATCAGATCCTGCGACGCATCTGTCTGCTTATCAGAAAACCAGAATTCACAGTCAGTGTCCAATCAACACGATTATACCAATTTTAGTTGTCTTTACACAAACATTCCTTGAATAGAAACCTAAAATGATTTGCTCAATTTTGCATCTTTTAGGTTCATTTTTCCATTATCACAGTTATCCTAATTCAGAGTTTAGTTTCATCTTAGGATACATATTACCTTGCATTAAACTTCTAGAAAGGTCACTTTTACAAACTCTAGGATTAGTCCACCATCTACACTCTAGAAAAGTCATAGTGTCAACGAAATCTATCATTGAACCTAGTTTTATCAGTTTATATTTTTTCCTACAGAGAGTCCTCCTAGCTCATCAGTCTAGTTAAGAAACTCAGCTTGTCTTTGATCCTCGTCCTACATTGGTTCCTTGACTTAACTAAATTGACACCGTGGTTAGACTTTAGGTAGTTGGTACCCTTGTCTTAGGTTCACATAATTAATTACCTTAGAAGTTTGCTTAGACTTTGCATCTTTAGATTTTGTCATTTTAGACTAATGTCATCTTAGAACATCCTTTATTTTGCATTCAAAAAATCCCAAAAACATAGCTTAGCTTGCATACCTTAGACTTAAGTCACTCTTTGCATTGTCATAACTTAGGCCTCATATCGCATACCTTAGTCATACTCCACCTTTCATCATAACCTCATCACCATGTCTGCAATTTACCTTGATATGCGTTCTAGTCAAGTTGAATACCAGTTACTTCGTAATGGTCAATTTGAACAAGCCATAGACTTCAAAAGACAATATATCCAATCCAAATGCCAACCAACGTCAACCCATGGTCAACTACCTACAAACCCTTCCTACCAACAATCCATAAGTCCTAGTCCTCTCTCCATCTACCCTCATTATCAAGAGTCCCTTAGCATAATGCATGCCATGAATCCACAACAAACGTCCACTTATCACCCTTATCCTAACCTTGACAAGGAAAACCAACCTTCCACTAATCCCTTCCAAGCCTCCATGTCCTACCCTAGTCCTTCATCCACTAATCCCTTCCAAGACACTCCATCTCAATCTACATTTAGTCATGAAAATACATCTATTCATGGTCTCCAAAGTCACATCCCATCTACTAAACTTGAGGATACATGTCAAATGGAAAGTCCAAAGCATGACTTCATGGCTTCACCTTCATGTCAAGATCAAAGTAGTCTATCCCACAACCCTATCTTTATGTCCATCCAAGAAGTCCTTCGAGATAATCATGGCATCCAAAAAACTCCTATCCTTGATCAAGATTCCCTACCCAACCATATCATTCAAGACAATCCCATATTTGATCAAGACATTACTATTGATCAAGAAGTCCAAAATGATCCACTCCTTGACTTTTATGCCATTCATGATCAAACATTTGAAGATGACCCTATCCAAGTAAAAAACACATCCATTTCCAAAAATGAGACACTTGCCTCCTTTGGACACATAAATGATACTCCTCTAGAACGAGAGTGTCCTATTCTAGAAATATTTGCAAATGATAAAGCTATAGTTGAGTTCATTAGACTCTATGACAATGACCATAAAGACGGTTTGACATTGACTTGGAAGCACTAGTAGAATCATCTGAGTTTGATATGTCACAAAATAAAAACAATGATATCCAACATGTCAACGAAGATACAAAATCCTATCAACTAGGATCATCCACTTTTATCAAATCAGGCTTTCTTGAAGAGGAGGGGATTCCAAGTAACAGTTTCCACAAACACAATGATGGGTTAGCATCTTGCTTCCAAAATGAAAAATACCCCATTGCAAACAGAATCTGTTAAAGCATGCAGTATCAAGGAAAAGGACTAGGCATACACGAGCAAGGAATTCTAGAACCAATACAGTTTCAGCAAAGTCCTAGACATCAAGGTCTTGGTTATCCTTCAGTCAGCAAATCTAATGATGTTAATGATTTCTTCTCGATATTGGGGGAAACTTTATCTGATACAAACATCAAAATGGAGGCCATGAGTAGTTCTTACCATAAGGTTGTTGCCAACACTCCTTCCATCCATACCATAAATTTTCATTCCAATATCAATAAACCTTCCATTTGGAACCAACAAAAGCAAAAGTCTTAAAATTCAAAGTTCAAAATCAAATATCAAAGGCCATTGAATCAATCAAAAATTCAAGTGGACAAATAAAGTTAAAATGGATCCCAAATAAAAATGGATCAAAAAAAGAAAATAGTTCAAAAGTAAAAGTCAATCAAAATGTGGAGCCACAAGAAAAGAGGACTCCCACATATAATAAATGTCCACCTCCTTCAAAATGGTCATCATACAAAGCATATAAAAGTCATGTTTCCAAATATTATCCCAATATGAAACCCAGTCTCCATCATCCATCACCCCAAGTTTGGCAAATAAAAATTCCTACATCTAAATTGCCAAATGCGTCTACCATCATCCGTCATAATCCTACATCTCGCCTAAAGTCTAAAAATCCTACGTCACAAATCCATCGCATCTTGGCAGCAACTCTTTATTGTAAGGACTCCCATGGCACTCTATCACGATGTGCGTATTTTGATAAGGCCAACTCTAGTGTCAACAAGGATCACAATGACATCAATCAATTGTATGCAAGTGCTATGATCCTAACAAGGCAACTACTTCATCAAGGTTATTATTGGCATATCATGACACTAGTATCTACATCAAGACCATCAATGGATTCAACACAATCAGTGATCATCTAAAGCATCAAGGCCCTCTAGAAAATTTTTAAAAGAAAGAAAGAAAGAAAGAAAGAAAGAAATTCACTTTGATGAAAACCTAGCAAACAGGCATCTTGGTGACACCAAAAAGAAAAAAAAAAGTCAAGAGAAAAATTTCATCCACTAGTGAAAACCATTCTTATGGTGCTTTGGATAAGTACCATGATGAAAACTTGGCAAACAGGCGTCATGTGTAAAAAATTATCTATGTGGACTATTACACTTGGGGGAAAGTTGTCTCATCTCTCATACCCTTCGTATGACATTTATTATGACATTTCCATCTATCCATCTAAGCCCTACCACTCATTCCCATTTTCCCACCTACTTTGATCTTGATAAGGATGGGTAGAAACATAAATCGTGTTTTGGAAAAAATCTTCACATGTCTATCCTTTGGTCATACACTATCCATGAAATATCATGTCATAGCCTTCATAGCATTTTTCCAAACGAGTTGTCCTTATACGAAATACCTATCACATGCCTTGGTTTTTCCCTTCTCAATGGTTTAAGGATCTTCCATCATACAATCTAATCCTGAAAAGTCATTCCAAATGCAACAAGCTCAATCCAAATAATCTTGCTATGTATCCTAACACATCATTTAGAACATTCTATGGCTTTGTTTCTAGCCTTGTTGCAAACCTAGATCCTCTAGTCATATTATCGTCATCCTCACATTGTTTCGGGATGTGTCCTTCCCACGTCAAACAACATCATCACCATCCTCATCACCTGTCAATTGGTTTTCAGCTTGACTAGGGGCAAGATCATGGTTGTCCTTGAATTCTTGTGCATGTTTGCTTGCTTTCTTGTAGGAATCATTTCCCTATGCATAGTCCACTTCCCTGTACATAGTCCTTATCCCTGTACATAGTCCTTATCCCTGTACATACTACCTATCCCTGTACATATCCCTTATCTTTCCTATCCATCGCTTGTATACACCATTCATAATAAGTGGTAGTCTTTCCCATAACCTGGAGCGATTGACTTTAGGAGATACACATACTGGATAAGACTGTGAGTCTGGTTTCGATGTTATGACTATCTGTATAAGGCATGACAAAGCCTGGTTTTAGAAAGACATCTATCGTATAAGACATTGAGTCAGTTGCTGTTGATGTGATAACTTGTGTAAGGCTATGTTTGATTGTTTGACCTTGTTGATTATGCAGGAAGGACTCATCCTGTATAAGACATAGATTGTTTTGCTGATATCAGTATTTAGGAAGGACCCATCCTGAATAAGATATAGGTTGATTGCTATGATGATGTCTATTTCCAAGAAGGACACATCCTGTAGCAGACATTTGTTGATCTATTTTGGTTGTTTTGTTTGGCAAGTTGTTTGATTTGACTTAGAGACATTGCTGACTTGTTCACCAGATTGATGCATGACTTGAGATGATGCATTGACAATTGACTGTGTGTGATGACAAAACCATAAAGGACTGACCTAGTGCAGCCTCGAGGGCTCATCGATTGATGGCCTTACCTACATTGTACATGCAGAGACCTCGTAGTTTGACTTGACTTTGACTGACAAGACTGACTACAAATAGAAGACGTGTGTGCTAGTGAATGCGACGAACCCTAATGGACTAACCTAGTGCAGCCTCGGGGGCTCATCGATTGATGGCCTTGCCTATGTTATACATGCAGAGACCTCGTAGTTCGACACGACCAATGACCTTGTCATATAGACATATGGATTGAATCATGATTTATACAGACCAACCTAAACAGACTAACCTAATGCCTAAGGGGCACATCAGAAAATGGCCTTGCCTACGTCCAGTCTCAGAGGCAACGTAGTTCAACAAACAGAAAAGACTGACAAGTGCAACTAACTCTGACTCTATTTTTGGATTTTTGCAATGTTTTTATTTTTTTGTCTTTTTGAAGTTTTCTGATGTTTTTGTGTTTTCTCAGGTCATTTTGCAATGTTTTTGGATTTTTCTATGGTTTTACGTCTTCAACACAGCCAATGTAAGAACCAATATGATAGACGTCAAGTGTTTGCCCCCAGTCGAGTATAAGACCGATTGATTATGAATAGGGTAGAATGGGGGATATGAAATGCACTCGATGTCAATTGTTCTAGGTTATGGGAAAGACTACCACTTATTACAAATGGTATATACAAGGGATGGATATGAAAGATAAGGGATATGTACAAGGATAAGGTAGTACGTATAGGGATAAGGACTATGTATAGGGTAGTGGTGTATGTATAGGATTGTGGACTATATACAATGATAAGGACTATGTACAAGGTAGATTAGAATAATAGTAGACAAAGGAGCAGAGTCCAGTACACATGGTGCTTGTTTGCTAGGTTTTCACCATGGTACCTATCCAAAGTGCCACCGAAGTGGTTTTCACTATTGGACGAATGATTTGTCTTTACTATTTTCTAGATTATCTAATTTTTTTGGTGTTACCAAGATGCCTATTTGCCAGGTTTTCACCTTGATAATGATTTTTTGTGATTTTCTGATTTTTTTTGTATTTTTGCTAATTAAGACAAAAGCTCTCAGAAGCTATGCGTAGAACCTCTTCAAATGCAGATATTGATTGGTGAGGACAATGGTTCCCCTTCAGAAGTAGAGAGTTGGTACGCTCCTAATCCAAAAGCTTCTGTAACAATATAAGGTCCTAACAAGTTAGGTTCAAACTTTTCTGGTTTGTCTCTTTCTGCTTGATTCTTTGGGTTCTCCATTAAAACCAAGTCACCAATGTCAAAGTTTCTATTCAATACCTTCCTATTATAGCTACGATGAAGGCGGTTCTGATATGCTTGAAGATGGTCTAGTGTCTTCTGTCTTCGCTCATCCAAGAATTCTAGCTCATGGAGTCTCGATACTCCGTACTCTTCATCATCAATGTGGCCTTTCAGGGATACCCTTAGAGAAGGAATCTCGACCTCAATAGGTAGAATAGCTTCAAAACCAAATACAAGTGAATATGGAGTAGCACTAGTGTGAGTACGAATACTTGTGCAATAAGCCCATAAGGCAGGGTTAAGCTATAAATGCTAGTCACGACCAACATCATTGACAGTATTCTTGAGGATTTTAATGATGGTCTTGTTAGATACCTCTACTTGGTCGTTACCTTGTGGGTAGTATGGAGTGGAAAAGTGATGTTGGATATGAAATTCATCACATAGGTGATGGACTTCTTGGTTCTTAAATGGGCAGCCATTATCAGTGATTATGGACTGAGGGACACCATATCGATAGATGATATAGTTCAGGATAAATCTAGAGATCTGTGTGTCGGTAATGTATGTCATAGGAATGGCTTCAATCCACTTCGTAAAGTACTCAGTGGCAGTGATAATGGACTTGTGTCCATTAGATGATGTGGGGCGGATCTTACCTATGAGGTCGAGTCCCCATTGGGAAAAGGGCCATGGTGACGTGATAGGACGAAGATCCTGTGCTGGGGCATGTATCAAGTCTCCATGAACCTGGCATTGGTGACATTTTGTTACAAAGACATATGAGTCTTTTTCCATAGTAGGCTAGTAATAACCCAGTCTCATAATCTTTTTGGCTAAGGTAGGACCGCTAGAATGGGATCCACATATACCCTCATGCACCCCATGCAAGGTTGCTTGTGCTTCAGTAGAATCAAGACATCTCAGTAGGGTATTATCTAAGGCGCGTCTATATAGGGTGTCTCTGACGATGGTGTATTTGGCTGACTTGCGGAGGAATGTCCTACGTTGGTTACTTGATAGGCCAGTGGGTATGACTTCAACATGAAGGTAATCATAGATTTCTTTGTACCATGGGGAATCAGGACCAACAATGTCACACACCATTTCAGAATCTGGGATATTGTAGGCTGGGACCAAAAGCTATTCTACCAAGAACTCAAACTTAGGCACGTTGTTAGGAATGTCAAGAAGTGATGCAATTGTAGCCATAGCATCTACTGCCCTGTTTAAAACATGAGGTATTTGATGAAATTCAACTTTGTCAAAGTACTCTTTAAAGCTCTCAGCCATGCGCTTGTATGGAGCAAGTTTTATCATCCTTAGTCTCATAATCATCATTTACCTGTCTGATTACCAGTTGGGAATCACCATATACCTGTAGGTTCTTAATTTTCCACTTGACTGCCATGCGTAACCCTGTCACTAGAGCTTCATACTCTACTATGTTGTTAGTGCATGGGAATGCAATTCTGAATGACTTAGGGAGGAAATCACCCTGTGGTGTAATAAACCATATACCAGCCCCTAAACCATGATTTGTATGTGAGCCATCAAAGTATAGTTTCCATGTTATGTTTGTGTCAAATGTGAATATGAACTCATCAGGAAAGTCTGCAACTAATGGGTGATCTTCTTGTATGGTTGCGTCAGCTAATTGATCAGCAATGACTTGTCCTTTAATAGCCTTTCTTTCTACATACTGGATATCATACTCACTAAGTATCATAACCCATTTGGCCAATCACCCTGTTAATGCTACCTTGCTGAGAAGATATTTTAGAGGGTCTATTTTAGCAATCAACATTGTTTGATGGTTTAGCATGTAGTGCCTCAGTTTTTGGGTAGCAAATACTACTGCAAGATAGGCACATTCAATGGTACTATAATTGAGCTCATAACCAACCAAAGTCTGACTGATATAATAGACTGCCCTTTCATGACCTTCATCGTCATTCTGTGTAAGCAATTCTCCGAGTGATGAATGGGTTGCTGTAATATAAAAAATAAATGGTCTTCCTTCAATAGGTGGCATTAAGACATGTGGTGTGAGTAAATATTCTTTAATCAATTGAAAAGCTTCTCCACACGTAGCTGTCTATGCAAAGGGTACTCCTTTCTTAAGCAGATGTTGAAAAGGATGTGTCTTATCTGCTAACTGCACTATAAATCTTCTGATGGATTGTCGTCTTCCTTGTAGTGTCCTTAGTTGACTGAGATTAGTGGGGGGAGGCATGTCTATGATTGCTTTTACCTTAGCCAGATCCACTTCAGTGCCTCATCTAGAAATGATATAACCTAACAGCTTTCCTGACTTGACTCCAAACACACATTTCTTTGGATTGAGTCTCACTTTATACTTCTCCAGCCTCTAAAATATCTTGTCTAAAACCTGTAAATGTTCTGCCCTTGTCTTGGATTTTATAATAAGGTCATCGACATAATCCTCCATAGAAGTGTGTACTAGATCATGAAAGATAGTAGTCATGGCACGTTGATAGGTCGCTCCAGCATTCTTGAGTCTGAAGGGCATAACATTCCAGCAATACGTTCCCCAAGGTAAAGTGAAAGTTGTCTTAGGTTGGTCATCAGTTGCAATTTTGATCTGGTTATATTTGAGAATCCATCCATAAGGGACATCTCATAACCTATTGTCATGTCAACTATCATGTTTATGTTAGGCAAAGGGAAATCATCTTTAGGACAAGCTTTGTTGATATCTCTAAAATCAATCTAGATGTGGATGCCCCCAGTTGGTTTAGTTATTGGTACAAGATTGGAAATCCAATCTGCATAGTCGATAGATCTAATGAAACCAACATCTAAGAGTTTCTTGAGTTCTGCCTTGACTAATAAAGCAATCTATGGATGCATTTTTCTCAACTTCTGTTTCACTGGTTTGGCACCTGGTTGTAAGGGCAAGTGATGCAGAACAAGTTTAGGATCTAATCCTGGCATGTCAGCATATGACCAAGAAAAAATTATCTATCTCTGTGCAAAGAAGTCGTGAAACTCAAGCTTCTCTTCTATTGTCAATGACGCTGCAAAATAAACCAGTCGAGGATTCTCTTTTGTGCCTATGTTGACTTCTACGGATTCTTCAATGAGCATGGGTGACTTTTCCTGTGCAACGGGGAGAATGTTCAAACCTCCATCCTTAGGTGCCTCATAGAGGTTTTCACCTTCAGATGCGTCCTTTCTTTTTACCTTTTCCTTGTCTAAAGGTGCCTTTCGGTTTTCACCTAGAGACTCATCCTTTTTATTTTGTTTATTATTTTTCTCAATTTTGCGACTGGAGGGTTGAACAAATTCCCCAAAATATGCTTTGTTGTCCAAGTCGATGGTAAAACCAACCTTATGATCCCTATTAGGTATGCCTTCTCGTAATCCCAGGAACTCAGCAATTGCTTCGTCGTTCTTAAAAGCGTCTAAGACAGGTGTGTCTTGTTGATCCCAATCAATGAGTTGGGGATAGACTAAGGGCATGTCATCGTTGGAGTTATCAAAGTCTAATGGGATCAAGGTAAAGATTGAATTATTCATGTGATTACAAAAATCTTGTACCAAGTTTGTTTTACTCTTAGGTTTGAGTCTAGGTGGATGGATAGGTGGACCTAAGGCCAAGCTTTGACTATCGGAAACAGGTGGTTTAGGTTGCCAAGAGGTAGGATCAAGTGATTCCCAATAGTAGTGTTTAAACCATTCCTCTTTTGTCATTTTGTTTGGTGGACACAAATTTAAAGGATTTGGTGAGGAACTTAACATTAAGTCAAGTTCTCGAAATAACTTGTCAAGGTCCATGCAAGAAGTAGAGGATAGGGAATCCCACTCATAATAGTTAGAGTCGGGGGAGTTACAATGATATTGGTCCACTGGTTCGTGAGATGTCTTAATATCTTCTGAAGCACATACTTCCTCAAGTAAGGGTAATGGGGTACTAGGAATGCCAATCTGAATCGGTTGAAACCCTAGCCCTACTCCTTTTGGCCACTAAGAAACAAATATTAGTTCAATTTTTCCATCTTGGTTTAAGCCTAAACCACTTTGTCCATCATATCCTTTGCTTTGCATAATTTTGAAACCCTTTCCATATAGATTTGTTGGAATATGAGCAAGTAAGAGGGGTTTCTCATCATCTTCCCTATACAGCCAGGAAGTGACATCTTCTGTATCTACAACCTCTTTGCTTAATTCACCCCATTTAGTGAAAGTTGTTGTGGGGGGAACATGTATAGTGATCATAGTCTGTCCCCTACCTATTGTAGGTAAACCATATGACTTAGGAGGAACCAAATGGGTAACACAATAAGACATCTTCATGTAATACTCTCCACAACCCTTGTCTTAGATCTCAACTCTAGGAGTGGTAGGAAGTGAGGGTGAAACAGATGTTCGAGTGAGTGTGGATGGATCAACATAAGAGGATGAATTGGATGATGAGGCCTCTTGGTTCATTGGCACTTGATGTTGGGGGATCTCTTTTGGATTGGTACAATATTGAAATGGATCAGGATCACCATCTATAGTTATTTCTGTGCCATTTTAAGGGAATTTAAGACACTAATGATACGTGGAAGGGACCACTTTCATGGCATGAATCCATGGTCTACTGAGTAGAAGGTTATAAGGAAGGATGAGATCCAAGACCTGGAACTTTGTCTCCATCACCGCAGGACCAATTCTGATAGGAAGTGTTACCACCCCCTTTGATTTTCGTTCCTCATCATCATAAGATTTTATGACAACACTTTTGGTCGTGTCTATGCATGCTTCTGAGATACCTAATGCCTTAATTAGTTTTAAAGTGCATAGATTTAACCCTGCTCCTCTGTCTACCAAAACTCGTCTAACCTTGGTGTCATCAACAAGGACTTCCAGATGTAAAGGATCATTATGGTGGATCTTTTTAGTTGCATTGTCTTGTTCAAAAAATGTGGCATGGTGATTATTGGTCAAGTAGCCCACCATTTCCTGGAAATGATTGACATCAATATCATTAGGGACCGTGGTGTTCTGTAAAGCGTTATCGAGGATAGATCAATGCTCAGGGGAAATACACAGCAATTCCAAGATTGAAATTTGGGCTGGGGTCTTCCCCAACTAGTCAAGTAGGTTATATTGTAACTTGGAAGATTGTGGTGTTTGCTGTGATTGAGGGCCCTGGATAGTGAACTTAGTATGATGAGTATTGACCGCACACTCAGGATTAGCATTGATAGTAATGGTATTGATATTCTCATCAGCGGCATGAAGGCAATGAATGATTTTGCCACTATCATAATCATGTTTGATACTCGCATAATTGGCTGACATATTGGTCTTAGTACTCGAACTGGGGGTAGTTCCTTTCCCATGGTCATGTAGTGGGTCAGAAAAGACTTGATGATTAGTGTTCAATGACTTTTTTTTGTCCACTAACTTCAATAATTCTCCTTTCGACAAGATCCTGTATGATATTCTTCAGTTCTCGACAGTTTTGTAAGTTATGTCCCTTAGTCCTATGATAATCACAAAAGGCATTGTCATCCCACCAAGCTGGTTTAAATTGTCCTAGATCATATTGTCTTGGTTCCTGCAGCTATATAAGGTTATGTTGTAATAGTTGTTTGAACACCAACTCAATGGGTTCCCCTAAGGGAGTGAACTCATGTTTTTGAAATATTCTTTGTTGTGGACATTGAGTATTTTGGACCACGTTAGGAGGTTGATTGATAGCATTAAGCATGTTGGAAAAAGTATGAGGTCCTTGTAACATGAGGAGAGGTCCTGCTTGTAACATTTTAGCATCAACCACCCCATCATTGGTGACATTTTTGTTGCAAGACCAAAATCTGTTTCTGTCAGTGGGGGTGTTTTGTACGATCGAGTTTCTATTGGATGTTGTTGTCTTGAGTTCACCCTTTTCAATGAGATCCTTCCCTATTATAACCCCTTTTTCCACTAGTTCCGAAAAAGATGTACAATAATGTACCCTTAAGTTACTCCTGAGTTTTGCATGAAGGTTTTCTTGAAACATTGTAACCTTTTGTTTTTCGGGTATCTCAACAGGACACCTACTAGCAATAGTTCTCCATCTCTGGAAGAAAGCAATGAATGTTTCCCCTTCATCTTGCATTGTGTGGCACAAGGTTGCTATATTTATCTCATGGTCTATGTTGAAGGAGAACTGCTCCACAAATTTCTCAACCAATTCACCCCAAGATCTAATGCCAAAATCTAAACCCGAAAACCATTCTAGTGCAATTCCTACAAGACTTCTTGGAAATAGCCTCATAAGATACGTGGGGTCATAAGTGACATCTATGCATATGGTAGAAAATTCCCTGATATGTTCTATTGGATTTTGTTTTCCATTGTACTTAGGAAGATTCGGTATGACATATCCGTGAGGGAAAGGTGTCATGTACAATGATCTATCAAAGGGGAATGAGCATATGTTATTTTTTGAAAATGATCTCTTAGTTGACACCAACATGTTATCCATTTGAATTTGTGTTTGTAAGACATTAACTTGGGTCAAAGATGTGCTAGGGGGATTATGCAGATCCATGTATGTGTTCTGAAATCCAAAGTCTCGTGATGGGTTTCGATTGAACGTTGGCATCTGAGGTGGATTTGGATTGGGAATATTGGTAAATGTGTTTTGGTCTGGAATCTGCATAAATGGTTGTTGACCTGGGGTCTGTGTAAATGGATTATGATTTGACATTGATGTAAATTGGTTTTGACTTGGAATCTCTATGGACGAATTCTGATTACCAATCTGTGCAAAAGGATTCTGACTCGAAATCAATGTAAATTGGTTTTGACTTGGAATCTATGTGGATGGATTCTGACTACCAATCTATGAAAAAGGATTTTGATTTGGAATTGATGTAAATTGATTCTGACTGCTAGTCTCAGAGAATGGATTCTGATTGCCATATTGGAAGGAGGGAATGCCTCCTGTTTGTGTAATCCGTGGTATGGTACTAGTGACTGGAGCACTAGGTATGGCCATCGACTGTGGTATGGTACTCATGATACTAGCAGTTAGTATGGTTATTGATTGAAAACTTGTGACACCGACGTAAGGTGTAGAGGCTAACATTTTAGGTCTTTTACTCCCAAGAAGAGGACCGAAGGGAGTTGATGATGAAGCCCCTACAGTGAAATTAAATCCCGATGTCATGCCGGATGTACCAAATGGAGATGTATTGACTGTCATACTCTGTGTAGATTTTCCAGATGGCATAGCTGTGCTAACCTAAGGTGTAGTGGTACTAGCAGTCATTGTGTTTGTTCCTTGTGTAGGTTGAGTTTGCAAGGTGCTACTATCAAATCCTGCAGGTAAGGTAGCGCCTTCAGCTAGCAATTTGGCTAAAAATCGTGGACGATCGTTTGCTAGGTATTTATCTACAAAAGAGGCAAATTCAGGGTCCTGTGCGGCAACCTCTACATCCTCTACTACAATATGTCCTTGAGTGTTTCTAGTGGTGAATTTGTGTAATAGAGTCTTATGAGGTCTTGAAGAAGATGGATTGATGAATTCATTTGGGTTCGACATGTTTTCTCTCTCTTCTGTTAGACCTAGTTTCAACCATGTAAGACAAGCTCAATATGCGGGAAATTCAAAACTATATCTATGAACAGTATGACTCTAGTCTATGTTTTTGGGATTTTCCAAATGAAAAATAAAGGATGTTCTAAGATGATGCTAGTCTAGAATCTAAAGATGCCAAGTCTAAGCAAGACCCTAAAGTGATCAATTCTATAAACCTTAAGATGAAAGGACCAAATACCTAAAGTCTAACCAAGGCGTCAATTTAGTTTAAGTCAAGGAACCAATGTAGGACGAGGATCAAAGACAAGTTGAGTTTCCTAACTAGAATGATGAGCTAGGAGGACTCTGTGTAGGACAGAGGATATACTGATAAAACTAGGTTCAATGACAGATTTCGTTGACGTTATGACTTTTCTAGAGTGTAGTTGGTGAACTAGTCCTAAAGTTTGTAAAAGTGACATTTCTAGAAGTTTAATGCAAGGAAATATGTATTCTAAGATGAAGCTAAACCCTGAATTAAGACAACTATGGTAATGACCGAATGAACCTAAAGGATGCAAAATTGAGCAAATCATTTTAGGTTTCTGTTCAAGGACTGTTTGTATAAAGACAACTGAAACTGGTATGACCGTGTTGACTAGACAATGACTGTGAATTCTAGTTTTCTGATAATTAGACAGCTGTGTCGTGAAATTTCACATATGCGGTCAATTTTATCAGTTGCGGTTTTCTAGTGATCAATTGCATTTCTCTGGTAAAGTTCAGTTTGACTCTGACAGATGCGATTAACCTTCTAACAGATGCAACTCATACTTACAGTTGCGACTCAGAATATAACACATGCAGTTTTTGCAAAGCAATTGCGACCTAAACTGGCATATGTGACTCTAAACTAGACATATGCGACAGATACTGATAGATGTGACTCAAGACTAAACAGATGCAACTTGAAATAATAGTTGCGACTTAGAATTTAATAGATGCAACTCAAGATTTAACAGATGCGACTCTAAAGATCAATTGCGAGTTTCTGGTGAACAGTTGCGACTCTCTGTGTATTTTCAGTGATGAGATTTAAATTGACTCTATTTTTCGTGATCAAATTCTGACAATCAAAGACAATCATAAGACAAAGTGTTTTCAATTTCGATTTTGGACTCAAAGAACATTTAAGTTGATAACAGACAAGCACATCCTAATAGGCCAAAGGCCTAGGGTTTGTATACTTGGTATAGGCCAACTATTATACCCCAGATTGGTGATAAACACCTTTCCTTCTCGAGAGCGGATAGCTTAGAAATTTAGTGGCATTGGCTCCCCTCCATGACTCATTAATGTCTTTTGAGCACACCAATTTCAAATTCTTTGGGAAATAACCTCCCAAGAACTGCTATCTCTACTCAAGGGGATCAGTAGTGAGTATCTTCGGGCATGATACTGTACTCTGCACTATACTAAGCAATGGACACAAATAGGTTGGTCTCTAAAACAAAAGGTATTTAGTATGGGCATTCTGTTTGTGGGGTGTGATCCATACGGCGCGAGTCCCCTTTTGGATCCATCTTGTCGGAACCACACTTGTGATTCTTGGGGTTTCCCCAAGAACCCACTTTTATATACCGGCTGGAAGTCCCTTGGGTTCAGGGTGCTACTAGTCTGAGTCATCCTGGGGTGAGTACTTTTTCACACTAGAATAGGCCCAAGTTCTAGAGTTGGTAACCATTTCTCTTACACCCAGGATCGCATGGATGCTCAAGGGTAGAGGATACTTTGATGTACCAAGTCGTAAGGGTAACCAGACTTGTGCTTTCACACCAAACACAGTAGACACTCATTAATTTTAAACCAAATGAAATATTTTCTACACTACCAAACAATCTGTTTCAAAATTAACTAGGGTCTTCGACAAGCGTCCTGTAGAAAAACTCATTAGTAGTTTTCAATATCATCTTCGTCAATCATCCTGCAAAAGCTTGTTAACTCCAAAAGGCCACACGCTGAAAATAAGATATTAGTAACACACAAATCAATTGAAAATTTTAGATTTCTGAAAACAGAAATAAAGTTTTACCAGTCAATTGTGTCACTATGTTACCAGTCAAATGCCTCATTTCTTCTTCAATTGCGGCTCGGTATTCACCAGGCAATTGCGGTTCAGGAAATTTCAGATTCATCGTAGCTTTTCAGATGCGTCGTTTCTTTTGTCAGATGCGGTTCATGAATTCAATTGCGTCGCTTCGTCAAACTGATGCGTCGTTCCGTATGAAAAACCTACAAAAAACAAAATAAAAGATCTATGGATTCATGAAGATGGTGTCTTCATGTCGGGTTCACCAAATGTAACGCAAAGAAAGTGCACAAAGACAGATTAGAGCAAACATGCAATCTAAATTAAATGCAAATCTAATGCTAAGCAACAAAGAACAAAGGAAGTTAAAACGTAAACAAACTGAAACAATCTCACCAATTTCAAACGTATTTCCATGATTCATCTCGATTGCCCTTCTCCATTTTGCGTGTGTAGTATTATTTCCCTCAGATTTTTAGTAAATTCGTGCAAGTATAACCTAAGATAATGATTAGAAAAACATCGAAGATTCAAGACAAAGTGCTCTCAAAAATCATAAGATTTCACGAGAGAGATTGGAATGAAGAATGACAAATCAATTTATAGAAAATTGATTATTCGAACGACAGGCCAGGATTGAAAGATCAATGGACGGTTGAGATTGACTGATTAGTCATGCATTCTGATAACTATCAGTAGTGACATGAGTGATACAAACTAGAAATAGAATTAAAGATTAAATAAATGATTTAATCTTTAGTTTGGTATTCGAAAACAGAAGAATTATCTTTGCATGACAAAGATAAAGATGGATTTAAAGCAACTCCTGTTTGAATGCACGCACAAAGTTTAATTAATTAAATAAGAATATTTAATTAATCTGCATGTACATGCAATTGAGTTAGAACTAGATGACTAAATGATTTGACGAAGAGATTACTCGAGAACACCACTCAGACATTAAAGCAAGAGTTAACTGAGCGATTTGAAATAGATCTTTAAGTCGAGTAAAAGTGAATACTTAGATAACTCACATAATTATCTAAAATATAGAAGAATGCATTAAAATAGAATTCATGAATTAAATAATTCATTTAATTCAAGACTTGATATTAAAGAATAATTAAATAAATAATATTTATTTAATTAAATGATGAAGGATTTTAAATGAATAATTAAATAAATAAAGAATTTATTTAATTATAGTTGAAGTATGATAAAGAATAAATTAAATAAGGATTTATTTAATTTAACAAGAAGAATAAGGTTAATTAGTAACATAATAAAACAAAAAGCATTTATTTAATTAAACAGATAGAATAAAGAAAATGTGAATTAATTAAATAATTGAGATTATTTAATTAATAGATAGAAATGAAGACTATAGAGAATAATTAAATAATTGACATTATTTAATCATGACCATGAAGAATATGAATTATGAAGAATATAGAAGTCACGGGCTTAAAACCGGATTTCGGTGTCTACAAAAGACATAGGGGTATATCTCTCCCTTGACTTTTCACATAAGTGGCTACCATGGAAAGGAATTCCTACACATATTAGGATTGAAAGTGATCCCCTCCTCAAGCATGTCAACACTGAATATGATTTACCCAATGAGGTAGCCTATTTTGAAACCGGGATAGGGGTTTATAAAAAAGAATAAAACTTAACCTTTTCTATCTTTGATCCTAAAGAACTGCCAGTACTAAAATCCCCTGATTTTGTGATTAAATAAAACCAACAAGCATTGATCAAGAAGCTACAACAGGATCAACTGGTCTTAGGGGAAGATATTGATCTGCAAAGTCTTCTACTCCCTAATTGGTGCAGGGTACATTAGCAAAATCATTTTGAATTGGCTTGCCAACCCTGCATTGACATTTTAAATCATGTTTCCCAAGCTGGGGAAGTTAGTTTAAGTCACCCCGAGACCACAACAGATCACTTATCATTTAAAGCCAAGGAAGCAATAATGTTAACCAGGGACAAGATACCTTCAAAGGAAGTTCTTTCACAAGTTGAGCCTACCCCAGATACATTTCCGAACCAGTATATTTATGAGGAGCAACCCCAAGGTTTGTTTGACGCCCCTACACTCACAAATGTACCAAAACCCAAGGGGTTAACTGAAGGCATAAGTGACTGTCAAAAGGATAGCCATAGATTACATGATATATTTGTGCAGGAATTGGAGATTACCCCTGAAGAACCTACAGAGCACCCTTTCCCTATATCTGATGTGCAAGATCAAGGAGCCCCACCTCTAGCTCATCCTACCCAAGCACCCATAACAACTTCAAAAGGATCAACCCCAGCTTATGATCAGTTATGGACCCTCACGTTTGATGGATCCAAGTCCAAAATAGGATGTGGTGTGGGGATTGAATTAACCAGCCTGAAAGGAAAAACTTTCTTTGCTTCTTATAGGTTGCAGTTCAGATGCACTAACAACGTAGCAGAATATGAAGCTATAGCTCGGGGGCTGATGTTCACACATAAAAAGAAAGTCACTGCTTTGATGGTCAAAGGAGATTCAGAAATAGTTATCAAACAAGTGCACAGCCAATACACCTGTCACAATAGAAGGCTGGCAGCTTATAGAAATCAGGTATGGAACTTGATTAAGGACTTTGATGTTTTTGGGATTAGCTTAAACCCTAAAGAAGAAAATTAGATAGCTGATGTGTTAGGTATTGTAGCAAGTAGCCTGGAACCCATGCAGGGCTCCAAACTCAAAAGACTCTTAGTGGAATTGATATCCACCCTAGCTATTCCTGACAATGTCAGGAACTTTCAAGTCTTTGATGATGATCGACATATTCTTTCTTTCCTAGCAAACTCAGATGTTTTTGAAAGACAAATCATTGATGAGTCCAACATGGATCAAGGAGATTGGGACCTTGAAGATTGTGATACAGAGGGGGTCCTCAATTTGAAAGGTAATAACATTCCCAATGGAATGGTGGCCTTAGAAAGAATTTTTGATTCAGATCCCAGGGCTCGAGAGAAGATATCAGCTAAAGATAAAGGAGGTGAATATGAAATTGTTAACCTGGCTGATTCTAGCCCTAAAAGGAATATCTACATAGGAAAAGCCTGCCCTGAAGTAATAAAAAAAGACATATTGCGGGCATTGAAGAAAGATATTGCTGCAATAGCCTAGGGATATGAAGACCTAAAGACATTTGATGCTTCTATAATGACTCATACTATTCCTTTAAAGCCTGAAGTTAAACCATTTCGACAGAAGCAGTGTCCTGTCAATGCCTTGATTGAACCATTGATCTTTAAAGAAGTCCAAAAATTGCTTTCTGCAAGGATAATCTTCCTTGTATGCCATTAGACATGGGTGGCTAACTTAGTTCCAGTTTGTAAGAAAAATGGGGAGATCAGGCTATGTGTCGACTTCAGAAATCTGAACAGAGCTTCAAAAAAAGATAACTACCCACTTCCTTCTCTGAGATGAAGTATTGTAGACTATCAATGGATCTCAGATGATATCATTCCTGGATGGTTATTCTGGATACAATTAGGTAATGGTTAACTATGAAGACAAAATGAAGACAACCTTCACTATGAAGTGGGGAACATTTGTATACAGAAGGATGCCATTCAGTCTAATAAACGCTGGAGCAACTTTTCAGCACGCCATGGACAGCATTCAAGGATCTAATTGGTAAATGCATCATTGTTTACATGGATGACCTGACAGTATTCTGCAAAGATCGACTGAACCATGCTTCCAACTTGGCTAAAGTCCTTGAAAGATGTATCCAGTATGGCATCTCCCTGAACCCCAAAAAGTGTGTATTCAAAGTTTTTGAAGGAAAAATTTTGGGACACATAATATCAGAAAGAGGGATATCGATTGATCCAGATCGAGTTGAGTCCATCCTCAAGATAACCAGACCAGGAAGCAAGAAGGAGATGAGGTATTTCTTTAGGAAGATCAACTTTGTGAGAAAATTCATCATGAGTTTTGCAGAAATTGTAAAACCATTGAATGAAATGATGAACAAAGATGCCAAGATAGAGTGGACTGATGAGGCAAAGGCCACCTTTTCACAAGTCAAGTGATCCATTTCAGAAGCGCCGGTCCTCACCAACCCTGACTATTTAAAACCATTCTATATCTATTCTTTTGCCTCTGAACACTCATGTGCATCTGTCCTAACTCAACAAAGAGAAAAGGCAGAGGAGAGACTGATTGCTTTCATGAGTTCTCCATTTAAGAATGTTGAGATCAAATACCCGCCTCTTGAAAAACAAGCTTTTGCATTGGTTAGAACTGTCAAGAAGTTCAGACATTACATCCTCCGAAGTCAGATTGTTGTTATAGTTCCCGATGCGGCTGTGAAGTCTTTGCTTATGCAGAGCAAGCTAGGAGAAAGAAGAGGGAAATGGATGGCCATCTTGCAAGAGTTCGATCTGGAGATACACCCTATGAAACTTGTCAAAGGCATAGGCCTATCCAAATCCATGATGAGTGCTGGTGACAACATCATTTGTTAGCATTACACAACTCAGTTCTTCTCCAATGACCCTTGGTATGCTCATATCATCAGTTTCATCCTCAACAATTGATGTCCAGAGGGAATGAATGGAACTCAAAGGAGAGCACTAAGAATGAAGAGTTCCCATTATATGTTCAAAGGAGGGTTTCTATACAGGAATAACTTCGAGGGAGTGTACCTACGATGCCTTGATCAACAAGAGGCTAAGCATGTAATTACCAAATGTCACAGGAAACATGGCACAGGTCATGGGTCTGCAGATTCACTAGCACATCAGATCCTTCGATCTGTTTATTATTGGCCCTGTGTGTTCAAAGATGCCCATAAACATGTAAGGACATGTCACATATGTTAAATCTCTGCATCGAAAGAATGCCATTCAGCCATGCCATTGCAGCCTGTCTATGAGGTTAGGCCATTTTCCCAATGGGCACTGGATTTTATTGGGGTAATTAACCCAAACTCTTCTGCAGGACAAAAATTTATTTTGACTGCCACTGATTACTGCACAAGATGGATAGAGATTATACCCTGCAAGAATAGTATAACAGAGGTAGTGATTAAGTTCCTCACCGAATGCATCACAACCATGTTTGGGGTACCCTTCGCATTGGTATGTGACAATGGCTCTTCCTTTTCTTCTGCTGAATTCATTTCATGGGCATATGATCACAAAATTATTTTAAAGTATTCTTCAAACTATTACCCACAAGGAAATGGAGTTGCAGAATCAACCAATAAGAATCTCTTAGGGGTAATTAAAAAATTGTTAGAAAACAACCCTAGGGACTGGCATACCCAGCTAGGATTCACATTATGGGCAGATAGAACTAGGATCAAGGCTGCTCTAAAGACCTCACCATTCAAGCCAGTGTATGGACAAGAGCCTATGTTCCCTATTCACTTGCAAATGCCCATCCTTGAGTTCATGCATAAATTCTACTCTAGTGATGATAAGATAGAAATACGTGTAGCTTCCTTGTTGAAATTAGAAGAGAAGAGAGATGCTACCTTGCAACAATTCTTTAGGCACCATGCTGTTGTCAAACGTTGGTTTGACAAAAGAGCGAAAATCAAAGCTTTTAGGATATCAGACCTTGTGTTGTTATGGGATAAAGCTAGTGAAAAGAAGGGAAGTCACCAAAAGTTTGACAAACTCTGGCTAGGTCCTTATCAGATTGCTAAGATCCTAGGAGAAAATGCTTTCTAATTGAGTAGTTTAACTGGAGAACCTATTCCCTTGCCTGTCAATGGGAAGTTTCTTAAGCATTATTTTGAGCCATAAAGCTTGTTAATTTTTTGTTCTTTATGTAAATAATTTATTTGTCTTTTGTTTGTAAATAATTTGCATTTGTGTAAATAGTTTTTGTATTTCTACTTGTAAATAATCTTTGTATGTAAGTAGTTTTGTTCTCTATATGTGGATAGTTTGCTGCTCTTTATGTGAATAATTTGATTTTTCTGTATGTAAGTAGTTTTGTTATCGTCTGCTTGTTGTTTCTCTCTATTCTTTTGTTCCTTTGCTGTTTGATTTCTGTATTTTTTTGTTCTTTAGGGCTTTCTCTATTCTTTCCATCTTGAAATAGTGGGTTGTTATCTAAAGTATGCTTTGGTTACTAGGAGAGAAGTGGTTAGATATTTTCAGGTTTTCTGATTGGGTGATTTTATCCTCAGCTCTTTGTCTTGTGCTCATTGTTAATAAGAGTTGTGGAAAGTCTTGAAAACAAGGTGCAAAGTAAATAGTCTTCATTAGCTTGCTCTGAATATGTCACAAATCATCAAGATCATCTCCCTCTATAATGGTATATTTGTCCTAGGACTATGGTGTTGTAAGATTTAAGTGAAAAATTTGATTCCCAAGTGTTGTTATGAGGTCCATGGTAGTTTTCAACCCAGAACAAATGTTAAACATCTGAAATATTGAAAAAAATAAAATTTAATGAAATATCTGAAACTCTATAAAAAGAAAAGAAGAGAGAGAATTATCTAAAAGAGAAAAAAAGGATTCAATATGAGTGGGTGATTCTAGTATCTCTACCGGGGCTATGGACACCTGACTGGCAGTAGAGCAATGCTGTGAGAAAACTAGAGGTATCTCCGTCGGGGCTATGGATGCTTGACTGGCAGTAGAGCAATGCCCAGGATGTCATTCACGACAGCTAAAGGGAATCAACTCATGTAGCTCAAATCTTGCACATTGTTGTTCAAAAGATAAAGAAAACTTTATAAAAGAGTGATGCACAATCAAGCACACACATAGATTCAGGGGTGGCTATTGTTGATTTACATTTGAGATTCTAGCTCAACCTTGCTTGTTTAAAACTGATCCAGCTGGAGTTGTGATGTTCATAAACCAGGAGTTCTAGGTAGCTAAATTCTTCAGTTCCTTGAAAATGGTTAAACCATTTTCCCAGCTGAGTTGCCATTTGTTATGCTTTGCATAACCACCCCATTTTATTCTGGAGAAAAATGGGTCCCCCTTTTTCAATTTTCTTTCGTTGCCTTTGGTTATTTGCTCTTCTCTTGGGAGTTCTTCTATTTTTTTTTGATTTTGTCTTTTGTTCTATTTATTGTTGGTTTTGCCTCAATTAGAGTTGGGTTTCTTCTTGTTAAAATTCAAGGCATGATGAACAATAGTGTATTTTATATGCTTTGAGGACTAATAGAGGCATTTGTTTTGCAGGATTGGATCATGCACATGATGATATTTCTCAAGGAGCTTAGTTGGAAAGCTTCCCTAGTCCAGTTTGGCATGATTTTCCTCTAAGAGAAAAGTCGGCAAGACCCTGCAGTTGTCTTGCCGATTAGCTATGTGTTCTATTCATTTGAAGCTCACTAGTCGCCCAAACTTTCTTGTCACCGTGAGTTTTTATGTGTCTCGCCGACTAGAGGAGGCCTCGCTGAAAGATTCTAAGTTTGGCATAACATCTTGCTGATACGGACGAGGTCTCACTGAAGGGTTCTACCTTCGGCATAAGGTCTCGCCAATGGTTGTTGGTCTCGGTGAACGAAGCCTTTGTCAGTGTAAAGTCTCACCGACCGGAGGTAGTCTCAGCGACAATGGTTGGCATTGGCAGGAGGTCTCACTAACAGGGTGGAATCTTGCCAAAATGGAGTGGCATCAGTGAAGGATTTGGGTTTCGGTATGAGGTCTGGCTAAAAGAGAAAGTATCACCGAAAGGGGATTCCCCTTCAGTGTAGTGTTTGGAGCTCACTGTAGTGTTTGGCCGAAACGAGGGAGTCTTTCCAACATGTAGTGAAGGTCTCGGCGAGAGGGAATTGCTTCAGGGTAATATCTCCCCGACTGCTGAAAGTCTTGCCAAAGGTTATGCCTTAAGTGTAATCTCCTATCGACAAATGAAACTCTTTCCGATAATTGTTCACAATGGCTTTCGGAGAAGGTTTGTGCTCCCGCCATAAGGTTTGGCTTTTAGAAGGAGGTCTTGGTGACAATGGTTGACGTCGGCAAGACGTCCCACCGACAACATGGACTCTTGTTGAAGTAAAGCAACAATAGGGAGGAGACTTCGGTGTAATGTTTGGGCGACTGTGAGAAGTCTTGGTGACAACGGGATGGATTCGGCAAGAGGTCTCACTGACCAATCAAGGTCTTCTCGACTGAAGTGAGTTGATCACCGAAATGGGCTAGCTTCGCTATGAGGTCCTGTCGACCCGCTAGGGTCTTGCCGATACAGAATGACTTCGGGGTGAGGTCTTCCTGACATGAAAGGTCTCCCCGATATGGGTGTGCTCGCCAAGGAAAGAGAAGCTCGCCAAAATGTCTCACCGACTTGACGGAGTCTCACCGAGATGAAATGAGCCCGGGAAGCATGAATGAATTCGGCGAAAGGTCCTGTCGATACAATAATGTCTTAGCGAAAGGGGGTATGCCTTCGATAATGTCCCGCCGACTTGAAGAATTCTTTCTAAAAAAAAAAGGGCTCAGGCTTGGGGAAATAAGAATGGGCTCGGGGAGATGTCTTCCTGAGTGCGATGGTCACACAGAGATAGAGAGGCTTCGGGGTAATGTTTTTCCAACCCTGTAATGTCTCACCAACGTTTGTCGACAAGATGAGCTTGGAGAGACTCTTGACTGAATGTTTTTCTTTCACTAGGCTATCTTACTGAATGCGTTTGTCTTACTGATGGAAGGAGGCACTACGGTATATCTCCTAGGAGCTCACCATGACTTCTTTCCAATGACGATTATCTCGGCGACCACTGTGGATATCGATATAGCTTGTGTAACTTGCTATGGGGTCTCACTGACTGTCAAAGGTCATGCCGATAACTGCTTTAGAATGTAATCACATCGAGGAGACACCGATGGTGTCTCACCGACATGTGATTCTATGCGAATAACTTTTGACCACCTGGGAGTCTTACATGGAGTGTGTTCACCCAATCAGGAGAAGCTAAAAGGGCCACCCACTGACAGTTTGACTGATTGACTACCCCTGTGAAGGAAATCAACAGAATGTGAACGACGTGAACTTACTCTATGAATGAGCTAATGGATCGGCCCGGGAACGAAGGTGTTTGAGTTTGAAGGAGAATTCTGATGCTGCCTCCAGAAGATGGTCAATGTGAAGGAAGGCCGAAGAGAAAGAAAGAACCACGAGTCTTAGGGACACCTGTGTGGTCTACTGATGAGGAGGTGGATTGGTATTAATGGCGATCTTTTTGAGCATTCAAGGCAGCCCTTCAAGGAGTTGGAGGATGGACACAGAGACATGAAGTTAATGCTATAGCTACAAAAGATCTGACATCACCCCCTGGAACAATCTTTCACCAACATGGACAACGAGGATGCCATTTAACGTAGCATTAACTCCATTCAAAAGAGCTGAGGACTAACCTTTCTGGAGTAGATATTTTGTAAACCCTAAAGCAGGGCCAGTGCATTCTTTTTGGGTACATTCTATATACATGTGGCATTTTGCCTCTTTGTAAATGGTTAGAAATTCAAAAGTAAAAAAAAAGTTAGAAGAAATAGGGATAGTTAGAAAAGGATAAAAAAGTAGACAATTCTAGATATAGACTTAGAAGAGTAGGAATTTTCTAAAGGATAGGGGAGACAGAGCTACATCTTGATTCTTTGTAATGGTAGTTTCTTTTGTCTTCTTAGTTAGGAGTTAGATTCAGCATAGACTGCAATGTATTTTCCAAGTTCTCTTAGTATGGATGGAAACAGTTTGAAGACATAGATTTTTTGTACACTGGTGATTGTGCCAACTGTGTAAATGTTGTTTATCTATTGCACTAACAGTAGAAGCAACCATATTTTAATCTACTTCACATTGTGTTCCTGAATGGTGTTTGTCTGAAATTAATCATTTGATTTTGAGAATCTTTCAAGGATTGAAGTCTTATTCTATGTTTTGTTTAAAAGGGTAACTTGCAATGTGTTATTGAGATTAGCACTGTGAATGAATGAAACTGTGTGTCAATCACAAGTTAATTTTGTTTTGCAGTTTTAGTTAGGAATTCCTTTTAAGGTAACAAGTCTAGTTAAGTTGGATGAATTATTTTCTTTTTTGTTCCAAAGCTCTGATCTATCTTTTTTTTGTTTCTTTAAAAACCCCCAGTTAAAAATAGGTTTGATTTTATGCTTGATTTTAGAACAATCCAGAAGCTCAACACCAGTAGGCCCCTTGAATATTACTATTACATTGACCATTGAGCAACATCAACACAATTGAGAACCAAATACAAAGACCTTGGGAGCTAAGATATCCTTGTGTTGTCTTTCTCTTTCAGGAGAAACATAATACCAATATTCTGTTTGCATGTTGTTGTGCCATCAAACGTGTCAAAAAATCCTTATTTTCTTTATCATACGACCCTTGAGAGTGTTTCCAGAGGATTCCTTGAGGGACTTTGTTGGCTTTGTGGTCTTCTGGGATTCTTCTTCATTTCTTTCAATTGCAGATTCTTCTTTATTCTCTTCTTTCTCTTCTTCTTCTTTTTTGGAGGTGTTTTCCTTTTTCTTTTCATTATTTTCATCCTCCTTTTTATCTTTATCATCCTTTTCATAATTATTCTTTTCATCTTTACCTTTTTCTTCTTCTCCATTTTTATTTTCTTTGCCTTCATTTTCAAAATCTTCATTCTAGTTGTCCTATTGATTTTCAACATTATCATTGATATCATTCCTATTTTGATCTTCATTATTTTCTTTGGTTGTGTTCTTGGTGTCATTTGAAGGAGAAGATGTCTTCAGAGGGGAATGCGTATCATCAACCATATTCCATGGGACATCCAAGTGTGGAGTTTCATTTGTAGAATAAGCATTTACCTCTAATGCTACTACATTTTGAAAAATAGGTAAATCGGATACAGAAGGAATATTTTCATCTTCAGTAGTAGCATTATCTTTACCAAGCTCCTTGACCTGAGTTGTATCTAATATAGGAACAACAAGCATCCCATATTGCAATGCCATATTTATTATTGTATCAAAATTTTCTTGTTTCAACTTTTCTATGTTGTCCTTCTCTCTGGTCATAAGAATAGTAACTATTTGCTTCACCCTGAACTACTGTGTGTATGCTTGTAGTAGTGTGGTCTTATCATCCTCAGAAAAAGATGATCTAATCTTGTTCAAAGCATTAATTTTGATCTTGTTGTCATCTTAAATAGATTTATGTATTATTTTCACCATAGCTTTCCATACAACATTAGTTACCTTCTCCTTCATGTTTTCCATACTTTCATCCATAATGATCATATATTGAACAAAAGCATCTAAAATAGTTTTCTAATCTTCTTCATCAACTTCATCATATAATTTATTAGTGGCTCCTAATAATCGATCTTGTTCTAACATATTGTTAACCAAGGACTACAATGTTATTGTTGGAAAAGTATGCCTCAATCATCACAGGTTGTAACCTCTATTGGAGCCAAGTCGGTGTGACATCTTCTATGTCTGGTCGACGAGCAGTTTGGAACACCATGTTTTGTACAGGTCACTGTGACCTTGGAGGAGTCTCACCGAATGGTTGCACTTTGGGATCATATCACTGTGACAGGAAGCATTCGGTGTGACTTCTTACCGCTCGTGGAGATCTTTGGCCGAAAGGCCATTCTATCGCTTATCGTTGAGACCCTTGGCCAAAAGGCTTCATTCAGGAAGAAGTTTGGGCGATGTGTTAAAGTCTTGCCGACAGTATGTTTTGTATTGAAGTCTTCAAGATAACTAAAGGGTTCTCGCTATGATGTCCCAATGAATAGTTAAAGTCTCACTGACAACATTTGGTTTAAAGTCATTGGGGAAACTCTCGCTGGAAGGAAATACTATCAGTAAGAAGTCTTACCGATGTGAGAAAGTCACACCAACCGCATTCATTCGGGATAACTCAAAGGGCTTCGGGGAGAAGTCCCAGTGACATTGGTGAGTCTCGTTGATGATGTTGAAGTCTTTGGTATAGCTCTTAGTGAATAGTGGTCTCGATGTAACTTAGAGATCTTGGAGTAAAGTCTTAGCGAAGGACATATGTCTTGGTGATTGTTGATGGCTTCGGGGTGACATAAGAGATCTCAGAGAAACCTCTTGGTGATATTAATAAGTCTTGTCGACTGGTGATTGAAGCTTGGTATAACATGTGACTTCGATATAACCCTTGATGACTCAGCATGAGGTCCTGGCAAAGAACAATACTCTTGCCGAATGTTAAACTCACATCTATGAGACTTTTGGACCTCTCTATGATCTCCTAGCAAAAGCGATAGGTCTCGCCGACTGTTTGGTTCTTCGGTGTAACACATGAAAGCTCGGTGGAACTCTTGGTGACATCGATATGAATCTTTTGGGCATCGACAAGAAACTATTAGTGTCTCACCAAGATTCCAACACAGTGTGAACTCTTTTGATCATTTGACCGTCCTATGTGGAGTCTCACGGACCAATAAGAGAAGCCGAATCTGAATAGTTGGAAGATTGTTCATTGTGATGGTTCTGTGAGGAAGCTCAACGGACATGGAACAACATGGTTATACTCTATGATTGCAGATTGTGATGGGTTGGTTGAATTGACTGATTTTTGAGTGATTGTATCAGAGGATGAATTCTATTTTGTGCAGATTGTAACTTGAAGGTTCCTATACAAGATTGTTCATAGTTAATGCTGTTGTAAACAGACACTAGAAAGATAAGTTTGACATTTGTATGTAATCTCCATTACTGTAATACAAAGTGATTTCTCTTGGTGTGGTGGGTTTTTCTCCCGTAAGGGTTTTCCCACGTAAATATGGTGTTCATATGTGTTTGTGAAATACTCTGTTTCTATTATTTGTTTCAAGTGCATCTTAATTTAACTGTAATTGTAAATTTTAAAGAGTATCTGCATTCTTCCCTGAGTTTTTGACGTTAGGAGAGTTGTTTCCACACCTTTACTTTCCTTACAAGTGGTATCAGAGCCTAGCCAGTTGTGTTATCCTTGTGGGTACAATGGGTTTTTTGAGTCAATTCTATTCAGTGGGAGTCTTGTAGAAGTTTGTTAATTCTAATTATAGATTGAGATGGATAGCACGTCAGGAAAGGTTGAAATAGATAAATTCAATGGCAGCAATTTTGAGTTGTGGAAACTCAAAATGGAAGATCTTCTAGTTGATCGTGATCTGTGGCTTGCAATGTCTGGAACTAAACCTACAGGCATGAAGCAAGAAGATTGGGACCTTGCAGATAGAAAGTCAAAAGGGTTAATAAGGCTCTGTTTAGCAGACTCTGTTCTTCTGAATGTGCATGAAGAAAAAACTGCAGCCTCTCTGTGGACAAGACTGGCATCTATTTATCAAGGGAAGTCCTTGGTGAATAAACTGTTCCTGAGGAAGAAGCTGTATTCTTTGAGAATGCAAGAAGGAGGGTCTGTGGCTGATAATTTGAATGCATTTAATATGTTGATTGCTCAATTGATATCTGTTGGTGTAAAAATTGAAGAAGAGGATCACTGTATGCTATTACTGTGTTCTTTGCTAGACTCTTGGGATCATTTGGTGATGGCTATTGGGAGTACAACATCGAAATTCAAGATGGAAGATGTTGTTGGTTCTTTGCTATCAGAAGAGATGAGAAGGAAATCTTCTGAGATGGCGAAGGAAGCTCTTGCTGTCATAAGAAGATCGAAAGAGAAAGGCAAGAAGAAGGACAAAAAATCAAAATCAAAATTAGAGGGTAGATTAAAGTCTCCTGGAAAGAAGTCCAAGGTGAAATGATGGAATTGTGGGAAACTTGGTCATGTTCGAAAGGATTGTAAAGAGGAGAAAAAGAAGAAGAAGAAGAGTTCTTCCGACAATGAGTCTTCTCAGGGTGATTCAGACACCTTCATTGCTGCCTTGGCTACATAGGCATCAGATGATGTCTGGCTGATTGATTCTGGTGCATCTTTTCACATGACATCTCATAGAGACTAGTTCACAAAGTATGAAGAATACGATGGTGGAAAGGTGTACTTGGGAAGTGATTCAACTTTGAAAATTGTTGGCTGTGGAAGAGTCAGAATCCAATTCCCTGATGGCAGAGTTAAGGGAATCAAGGATGTGATGCATATACCAGGTCTAGCTCAAAAATTTTTGTCTGTCAGTAAGCTGAATGATATCGAAGTGCAAGTCACATTCTCTGGAAATGGCTGCAAGATGACTAGAGGCTCTATGGTGCTGGCTAGAGGTGCTCGAATTGGTAACCTGTACAAATTGGATGCACATGTTGTTCAATGCAACAATGTCTCTATAAAGTCACAGAAAGCTACTCATGGAGGTAAAGAGGGAAATATTCCTAATTGTGTAAACTCTATGGAAGTAAAACTTCCAGCAAAGAAGACTATGCTCTGGCATCATAGACTAGGCCACATAGGAGAAAAAAGGTTTAAAAACCTTGTAGAATAAAAACCTAGTTGAGGGGCTTGATGATTGTAATCTCAAATTTGAATTCTATGAGCATTGTATATATGTAAAACAACACTATGTTTCTTTTTATTATAGTCCTCATAAATCTTCTGGTTTGCTAGATTATATTCATTCGGATGTGTTTGGTTTAGTGAATGTTCCTTCTTTGTCTAAATCAAGATATTATGTGTCACTTATTGACGATTATTCAAGAAGAGCATATGTATATTTTCTGAAAAGTAAATAAGAAGTATTCAGTCGATTTAAGGAATTTAAAAACCTTGTTGAGAATTAGACTAGTAGAAAAATAAAATGCTTAAGGACTGATAATGGCGGTGAATTTTGTTTTGATGAATTTGAAAGATACTGTAAAGACCATGGAATTAAGAGACATAAGACTACACCTTATACTCCACAGTAGAATGGAGTTACAGAAAGGTTCAATAGGACAATGATGGAGAAAGCACGAAGCATGCTCAGTAGTGCAGGCTTGGAGGAGAAGTTATGGGCTGAGGCTGTATCTACTGCATGTTACCTAATTAATCATTTTCCAAATTATGCTCTTGTTGAGAAAACACATTTGGAAGCGTGGTCTGGTAAGAAGCCCTCTCTCAGACATATTCGTGTTTTTGGCTATGGGGCATATGCATATGTGCCGGATGTGAAAAGATCTAAATTGGAAAACAAGGCTGTCAAATGTATTTTTATTGGCTACAGTGCTATCATAAAAGGATACAAGCTTTGGAATCCTGATACAAAGAAGGTTGTATACAATAGAAGTGTAATCTTTCATGAGCTGAAACCTTCTACCTTGGAGCTGCAGTTAGAGACAAAGTCAGAAAACAATAAGGATGTAGTTGAAATTCCTCCTACACCAGAGAAAGAGGAATTGAAAATTCAAAATGTACCTGAAACTGAGGAGAGCTCTAGCAGTTCTAAAAGTTCAAAAGAAGAAGAACAACCTCAGCCTCAGCCATTGAGGAGGTCAACCCATGAAATAAAACAACCTGATAGGTATGGGTTCTCTTTGATTGATTCTACTTGTGCCTATGCTTTGATTTCTAGCACTAATGAGCCCAGGACTGTAAAAGAGGCATTTAAAATGTCTGATTCAGACTCTTGGTTGGAAGCCATGAATGAAGAGATGGCATCATTAGAAAAGAATGATATCTAGAGTTTGGTGCCCTTGCCTGAAGGCAGAAAAGCTATGGGATACAAATGGGTATTGAAGAAGAAAATTGGTCTGGATGGTAGTGTAGAAGAGTACAAGGCAAGATTAGTTGCAAAGGGTTATTCCCAGGTAGAGGGAATTGACTATGGGGAAATATTTTCTCCTGTAGCTAAGCTGATGTCCATTAGATTTCTTTTGTCACTTGTGGCAGCATATGATTTAGAGATCGAATAGATGGATGTGAAGACAACATTTCTTCATGGTGATCTTGAAGAAGAAATCTATATGTCCCAGCCAGAGCACTTTGTTGAGAAAGGTAAAGAAAAACTGGTATGCAAGTTAAAGAAATCTTTGTATGGGTTAAAGCAGTCACCTAGAATGTGGTACCAAAAATTTGATAATTTTGTATTGTCTTTGGGATTTGTGAGATCAAAATCTGATCACTATGTCTACTATAAAGCTGAAAGTGATCGAGTGCTTATTATTGCTCTCTATGTTGATGATATGTTGTTCATAGGCAATAGTAAGCTAATGATTTCTGATCTTAAGTCTCAGTTGTTTGCTAAGTTCGAAATGAAAGATCTTGGTGCAGCAAGGTATATTCTAGGGATGGAGATAACCAGGGATAGGAAGAATATAAAACTTTGGCTCAGTCAAAGTAAGTATATTAGGACTGTTCTAGAGAGATTTAGCATGAATGATTGCAAGTAGCTAGTTGTTCTAGTCTTGCAAGGAACGAAGCTATCTGTTGAAGATTGTCTAAAATATCCTACTGAGATGGAGGACATGACCAGTGTACCCTATGCTAGTGTAGTTGGCAGTCTTATGTATGCAATGGTCTGTACTAGGCCAAACATTGCCCAAGCAGTGGGAGTTCTTAGTCGGTTTATGGCTAATCTTGGAAGGACACATTGGGATGTTGTAAAGAGAGTTTTCAAATATTTGAAGGGAACTTCAGATTTAGATTTGTGTTATCATGGGAACTTGGTTGAATCACAGAGGACTCTCAGTATTCAAGGCTATGTGGATTTTGATTGGGCAGGGGAAATTGACAGCAAGAGGTCCACTAGTGGATACATTTTCATGATGAATGGTGGTGCAGTGAGTTGGATGAGTAAGCGGTAGGCTGTAGTCGCTTTGTCCACTATGGAGGCTGAATACATGGTAGCTACACATGCTTGTAAAGAAGTAGTCTGGTTAAAATGTTTGTGTTCTAACATTGGTTTTGATGCAGGGGAAATAACTATTTTTTGTGATAGTCAAAGTGCAATTTGTCTGGCAAAGAACCCTACCAGGACGAAACATATAGATGTACAGTACCACTTTGTACGAGATATGGTGGAGGATGGAAAGGTTAGTTTGGAAAAGATTGATACTCTGGAGAATGTTGCAGATGCATTGACGAAGCCAATGAGCATAGACAAGTTCAGGTGGTGTGCCAGTACTATGGGCCTTAGTGCCCATGATTTTTAGTAGTTATGATGTGCTCTGGAGGTGCCTATGTGATCTTAGTCAAGTGGGAGATTGTTGGAAAAGTATGCCTCAATCATCACAGGCTGTAACCTCTATTGGAGCCAAGTTGGTGTGACATCTTCTATGTCTGGATGACGAGCAGTTTGGAACACCATGTTTTGTACAGGTCCCTGTGACCTTGGAGGAGTCTCACCGAATGGTTGTAGTTTGGGATCATATCACTTTGACAGGAAGTATTTGGTGTGACCTCTTACCACTCGTGGAGATATTTGGCTGACAGGCCACTCTATCGCTTATCATTGAGACCCTTGGCCAAAAGGCTTCGTTCAGGAAGAAGTCTGGGTGATGTGTTAAAGTCTCGCCGACAATATGTTTTGTATTGAAGTCTTCGGGATAACTAAAGGGTTCTCGCTATGATGTCCTAGTGAATAGTTAAAGTCTTGATGATAGCATTTGGTTTAAAGTCATTGAGGAAACTCTCGCCGGAAGGAATACTATTGGTAAGAAGTCTTACCGATGTGAGAAAGTCACATCGACTACATTCATTCGAGATAACTCAAAGGGCTTTGGGGAGAAGTCCCAGCGACATTGGTGAGTCTTGCCGATGATGTTGAAGTCTTCGATATAGCTCTTAGCGAATGATGGTCTCGATGTAACTTAGAGATCTCAGAGTAAAGTCTTAGCGAAGGACATATGTCTTGGTGACTGTTGATGGCTTTGGGGTGACATAAGAGATCTCAGAGAAACCTCTTGGCAATATTAATAAGTCTTGCCGACTGGTGATTGAAGCTCGGTATAACATGTGACTTCGGTGTAACCCTTGATGACTCAGCGTGAGGTCTTGGCGAAGAACGATACTCTTTCCGAATGTTAAACTCACATCTATGAGACTTTTGTACCTCGCTATGATCTCCTAGCAAAAGCGATAGGTCTCGCTGGCTGTTTGGTGCTTTGGTGTAACACATGAAAGCTTGGTGGAACTCTTGGCGACATCGATATGAAGCTTTTGGGCATCGACGAGACACTGTTAGTGTCTCACCAAGATGCCAACACAGTGTGAACTCTTTTGATCATTTGACTGTCCTATGTGGAGTCTCATGGACCAATAGGAGAAGCCGAATTTGAATAGTTGGAAGATTGTTCATTGTGATGGTTCTATGAGGAATCTCGATGGACATGGAAAAACATGGTTATACTTTATGATTGTAGATTGAGATGGGTTGGTTGAATCAACATATTGTTGAGTGATTGTATCAGTGGATGAATTCTATTTTGTGCAGACTATAACTTGAAGGTTCCTGTACAAGATTGTTCATAGTTAATGCTGCTATAAATAGACACCATAAAGATAAGTCTGACATTTGTATGTAATATCCATTAGTGTAATACAAAGTGATATCTCTTGGTGTGGTGGGTTTTTCTCCTGTAAGGGTTTTCCCACATAAATCTGGTGTTCATATGTGTTTGTCAAATACTTTGTTTCTATTATCTATTTCAAGTGCATCTTAATTTGACTGTAATTGTAAATTTTAAAGATTATCTGCATTCTTCCCTGAGGTTTTGACGTTAGGAGAGTTGTTTCCACATCTTTACTTTCCTTATAGTTATAGGTGGACGAGCTCTTACCGGAGGAGTCTTGGACTTCTTCTTTTCAGGCTTTGATGTTCCTTCATCTGCTTCTTTTCCTCTTTCTTCTTGTGCATATGAATTATGAAAGCTTCCTTCTCCTTTGCCATTTCTTCTTCTTCAGATGAATCCACAATATTGACTCTAGCCTTCTTTGATTCAATACTTTCCCCTTGTGAGGCACGTTCACCATTGGTTGAAACACTCTTTCTTTTTCTTTTCAATTGTTCTTATTCCTCTAACCCAAGTTTAATTTCTTCTTCCACAACATCACTTATGTTCTAATCTCTAGATGCTTTCTATTTCTTTCTTCTTCTGGAGGTAGCATGAGGTAGTACTAGAGGTACACTCTTCCTTTTTGAGGTTCGAGTGTTGGGTCCAGAGGGTGTAGGTACATTAACTACAGTCAAACATTGGGTTCCATTTTCTTCCCTTTAACAATAGCTATGGTAGTAGGCTTTAACATTTTAAAGGCAGGGCTGGAAGTTGATCTTCCTAATCTACATGGTCTGAAGGACTCACTAGCAGTCTTAACTATTTTAGCTTCTCTTTCTGCTGCAACTTCCCTCAAATTGTCAACAACTTCTTTCGAGAGGTCATGCATTCTAAGGAATTTATTGACATTTTTTTTCACCCTTTTAGTTCTAGCAAGTGCTAAGGTCTCCAAGTATACTTTAGTAGATTTCTCCTTGTATGTGCCATGTCTAGGAAGAGAGGGGTCCTTAGGGTTGTTTAACAATATTTCAATGTATCTCTCAGCCTCTTTCTCATCAATTTCATATCCCAAAGGTTCAATCCATATTTTTTTGGGTTCTATCGCCTCTATTATGCATTCATTAGTGGAGACAAGAAAAGTTATGTCATTTGCATACTTCTCCACTAAAATCTTATGAATTCTCTCTCTCATATATGCCCCTTTGGAATACAGAGAAAAATGTAGTCAATGCATCTACCTATGCATTGTAATCTCTAATGTTGTGTAAATAGTCAAAAATTTAATGTGCAACTAGTCTACTTCTATCCCATGTAATATTCTTTCTTTTGAGTTGTTCTCTTATAAATTTGAAAAGCAAGCAAATAATTAGTGTTCCATACTTGAAAGCATATTTCTTTGTTTTGGTCTAATGCAAGTTCTCTAAAAGTTCTTTCTGAAGCAACTCACATAGATCATAATCCTTCTCATTTATCACCATGCCATGAGCCACATATATTACAATTGCAGCTATTGATTTTTCTCTATTTTGGAAATAGATTTTGAGACCAATCATGATAGATGCATACTTCATTGTAGGATTGATGATTGATTTAGTTGTTAGTGCTCTCTTGTCAAAGGTGGCACCAATTAGTTGTATAACCGCATTATTCTTCACAAACTTCAACACACGTATAGGTCCAATATCACACAATCTAGTCACAACCTTGATTGCATCCTTTGAAATAAATCCAGGCATATCAGTCCACATGAATTTTTCATGCACTCTACTAAGGGCTATCTTCACATACTTTGCATCCAAACTATTGTTGAAGTTAGGAGACCATTTCCAGATATCTAGGTTCTTTCGCACTAGGTTTTCATATTCTAGTTTCACCAAAAAGTTATCTCCAATTAACTCATTAGACCATCAATCCTTGAGAACTTGGTGATCTTATTCTTCTAGTCTGCAACGTATATAGATTCTTGTGTCTTCTATGCGAAAAACCTTAATTGGGATAATTGAAAATGCACCATCGGGGTCATTCTCAAACACTTTCCATGAAAACCTCTTAAACTTTGATCTAGGTCTTTCAGAAATATTTACTATGGTCGGTGTAGCCATTAAAACCTCAATTCTACCTTCAAATGTTTGTAAAATCACTTCTAATACAAACCCACAAAGAATAGATAGTAGTAAATACCTTTTTCATGGTTCAACAAGAACTAGGGTTTGAACCAATTTGCTTTAGATATCCTTCAATCACTCCTCAATTCACCCTAATTTCTTTAAAATGTGCAACATTGATTTAAAAATCCACTAGGGATTTTTCTTTATACTTTACCAATCTACCCTAAATTTGCATTTAATGCCACAAATTCCCAAAAGATGGTAAGCACTTCTTTGAAACACTATAAACCCTAAAACACTTTGCAATATCTTAGATTTGTATATTTTCTACTAGAATCTTTTCAAAAAGCTTAAGCATATCATTCTTCACAATATATCTTCATGTCACGGCTTGAAACTTCATGATTCTAGGGGGTTGCTAGATTTTTTGTTACTACTCCCCCTAAGCCTATCATGGACTTAGTTTTTAGAAGAAATATCTACACTAGATGTGGGTATAGATGCATTTGATTCATCCTTTTTCTTAGTTTCCTCTTTTTTCTTCCAAATCTTCTCCATTTCCTTCTTAACTTTAGTAGGATTGACTTTCTTCATTGGATTATTCCTCTGCTCTAAATTAGTTTTTTTTCTATTCTTGCTTCTGCATAATCTTGAAATGTGTCTAGGCTTGTTGCAATTGTAGCACACAACATTTCTTTGACCAAATTGACTTCTTTTCATTATTGATATGCACTAGTTAACCTTATGTCAAAATACATTGCATGTATAATAGTAGCCATTGAAGAACTGAAACATTCTACCAATATTGAATCTATTCATCATTTGAATTCTACACTCAATAGCTCTATGTCCAAATTTCTTTCATGCAAAACATTGTCCAGAAAAGGATCCAACATACTGATTCATTTTACTTCTACATTCTGCAACCTTATGTCCAAATTTATTGCATGAAAAATAAATACCATTGAAAGATGGGTACCTTTGAGAATTTGGTTTTCTGATAGGAGGTCTTCAAGACTTGTTTCTTTGATTCTTGAACTATCTACCATTTCCTTGAGTCTGCTTTTGATTGTCAACCTTGTTAGATGTCTGATTTATCTTTGAACTTTTTCCTTCTTCAAGTCCCAAACCACTTTTAATTTTAGAAGGTTTTTGAATTGTAATTAATTCATCAAGCATTGTGGTACGTGTTTTGAATTTGTCCTCATGAGCTCTTGCTTTCTCAAGATTGGATCTTAGGGTGACCACCTCTTGTTCAAGCTTTGCACATTCATCAGTCTTGCTTTGTATTTTAGCATTCAAACAATCCCCAATTCTCTTCTTTTCTTCCACTTGCACTTTTAGTTTGATGATGTCTTCATTTTCCTTTTACACCTATTCATTGACTTATCTATGTATTTCTTTGAACTTCTTGATTTTTTCTCTCAACTTTTTGATGCATTCATTTGCTTCCCCTAGGCTTTCCTTCAATTTTTTTTGTCACTTTCAACTTTTTCAATATCTTCAAGAGTAGCTTTGAGTTCTTCTTTATCAAACATGCAATCATCTTCTTCGTATTCAATTGCTAAAATCTCTTTCGAAGGAATAGGGTACTTTTTATTAGCCACATGTTCAACCTCTAAGATCTTCCTCAAGTTGTTAGACTTTTCAAAAGGAACTAGGCTCTGATACAAATTGTAGAACACCCAAAATACTGAGGGAGGAGGGTGAATCAATATTCTATTAAACCATTTAGTCATAATCCAACCAATTATCAAAACATATTAATCTACAACAATGAATGAGTACATGAAGGAAATCACAATACAACATAATACATAAACACTAAGATTTTTACGTGGAAAATCTAAAGAGGAAAAAACCACAGTGAGGATTAACTCACAATATATTATAACTAGCTATAAGATATTAAAGGGATCACTTCTAGGACTCATTGTCCTTAAAAGGATCATAGCCTTAAAATAGACACAAGACAAAATAGATACATAGCCAAGATGTGAACTGATGTAAAATGCACCTTCCTTGTGTTGAATTTAGTTCCAATGAAGTTATAGATATAGGATATTGCTCTACCCATCAGTCACTTAACCTATACTATAATTTTTCCCTTATTTTTATTCCACACACATAAATTCTCAAGTTCCCACAAAAGTTTTTTTCACACACATCATATACTTTTGCATCACACTCACACCCCCTTGAGACTCAAAATTGCTTCACATATATATCTTATTTATTTCGCATACATCAATTAGGTTAGCCTAATTGGATGTAGCCCCATTTCAAATCAAAAGAACTTTGTCAGCTCCATACATGAAAATAAACTTCTTCTCATTTAAACCAACCATAAAAATTTCAAATTAAGGTAAAAAAAGATCTAAAATAGATCCCCTTAACATCCACAATATATATTAAACTTCATAGCATAGCTTCAAGCATTAGGTTAGCCGAGGATTAGACTCAATCACAAAATAAGCCAATCCACCCAACATCGAACATCCATACATTCGTACAAGCACACACCAACTAGAATATGTGTAGTGCAGACACTTGTGAATCATTTCCCAAAAATTGTAGAATCTGAAACCAAACACTGGAGGAATGCAGACCAAATAATACTTATCAATTTGTACTAAATAAGCCAAAATATAGTTTGCCAAACTTTTGTCATATGTAACTTTTAGTTAGATTGACCAAAATTGTTGAAACCTTGAATATAGATGTATTTAGTAGTCCCAAACAACATATTGTAATTGCATAAGCTGATCTTGAAACATGAGAAAATTCAGACCAAATTACCATATCAAGATGACACAAAAAATGTTTTACCTAATCAAACATTGTTGGCATCAATGACAACATATCAAAGGGCTCCTTCTTCATTATTTCAACAAAATTTACCTACATATCCATGACACCATAATCATATCCATCGTTGTACCTGCACTCAACTATCACCCATATGAGACTCCAAGTCTCCACTCGTGTCAAACCATGTCCTCAAAATTGAAGACAACCTGTGTACCTGTCACCATCAAATTCCAATTCTGAAAAACACCTGTACACCTATACCGGGAAGCACCAAACTGATAATCAGCTATATCATCATAAATATCATATAAAAACATGTACTCCTTCAAGGTTTCACCTCTTGACTCATCTAGATGCTCACACAATCACACCCTGAATCTCAGGCACCTACAAGTGATAAAAAAGGTACCAAACTCATCAAGCACCACAAAACGATAAACAATCTAAACCAATGTATAGTATGCTACAAATTCTCTCCAACACCTCTTTGAAATTGAAAATTTGATTCTGTATGAAAAAGTTATGCTAAAAACTGTGCAACGAAGAACATCTAATTTTTAGACCCCAAAAACTATTAAAAATAGAAAAATTATGGAACCAAACTTATACCACTGTGTAGTGCTCGAAACTAGCTTTCCAATGAGTATAAGAAGTCGAAAACCTGACTCCATGAGTGAAAGTTATGCAAGTTTGAAAAACATTTGATTTGACTATATAAGAAAGTTTTTGGTGGGCCCCACTCTAAAGAAAATATTAACATTTTAAAATCTTTTTCAAAGTGGTGGATTTTTATTTCTTCCATTTAATATTTTTTTAAAATAAGACTTTATGGAAGGGGGTAGTTAAGTCTTTAAATAAAGGTCTTTTAAAAGCATTATAATAAAAGCTTTTCATAAAGTTAAAACTTAGGCCAAAGTTTACTTTTAAAAAACGCTGACATAAATTATGGCAATTAAACGTGATGGGCTGAAAGTATGAAAGTATGATGAGACTATCACACAGGGGTACATGGTGTGCGAACCCCATACCATCCATTTTTTAAAACCTTTTAATATAATTTTCAATTGAGTTTTTTAATCTTTTGATTTTGATTTATTTTGTAGTATAAAAATATGCGAATGGGATTTTTTTTTAATTTTAAATTTTATTTTCTCCACACATGCAAATTGACGGTCATACGACCGAACATGGGTAGGAGGGATTTTTTTTCATTTTTTCCATAGTAAGCAAAATAGGTCATGTTTTATATCATTTTTTGTCTCTTGGCCAACCTAAATTCAACCATAAGGTCCATTTTGTCTTAGGAGATCATCTACAAAATTTCCCCCACAAAACCCTCCTTTGAATGCACAACCAAAAAATCCCTTTGACCCAATATTTTTCACACCCCAAATATGCAAACAACCCATCATAACAACAAACTCAAAACCCTTAGATCTCCAATAAACAACCTACAAAACCCTCATATCTTGCTATGCATTTCATTCTCTTATGCAACACATAGATTCAAACTCAAACAAGATTTTCTCAACCTAGGGTTATTCAACCACAACTATAGCTCTAATACCACATGTAAGGAAACATGCAACTATCTAATGAAAATTTCCACATAACCCAAAAGAGAAATTTATGCAAATAAGTACTCATAATCCATATGCAAGAGAATAGACAACATACCCATCAAAGATGATACAATATATACCTTGGGAAAACCCTCGAGAGGGAAAAAACTAGTCTCCAAAAGCATCCATACTCCATCATATTATTCAAAAATAAAGCAATAGAAGAGTTACAATGGATACCTCTAAAGCATCAAGTCTCTCAATGCATCCTCATGTGTTGAAGCATGAATCCACACATCCCATGCCATGCTTCACATATGCACTCATTAGAAAGACTCAATAATGACAGTCCACTCACCCAGCCAACCTTAACCACTAAACATGTGCTTTCTTTTATAGACTCAAGCTCACACAAATACAACCAAGTGATAAGATAAGACCATGTGCCACAAAACCATGTGAACATAAAACCACTAATCCTTTATTTAATATTGGGTACTAAGTTTTCACTTTATTTAATATTTCCCCAATATTAAATTATTATCACGTCTCCCACATATTAAATAATAATACAATGTTACAATACAACATAATGTGGTCCCCAAATAATTACCTAGTGTGATTAACCACACCACCTAGGTGCATCACAACTAAATAATTATTTAATTACAACATTATAATATATCAAATTAAGAAATTATGTACAACACCATATCCCAACAGGGTTGAGGGTAACTATAGGGATTAAGGTTGAGGATATTGGGTATTGGGTTGAGGGTATTGCGTTTATAGTTGAAGGTATAATGTATCTATTTAGGGCTATGGGTTTAGGGTATAAAGTTGAGTGTATTAGGTTTAAATATAGGGTTGAGGGTTGAGGGATAGTGTTTAGGTTTGAGTGTAAAAGGTTAAGTGTATGGGGTGTAGGGCTTAGAGTTGAGGATATTGGGTTAAGTGTTGTGGGAGAAAAATGTAGTTTTGAAGAGGAAGCTTGGTGGAGTGTTATAACAGTCAAAATGGTTATGAAGGTGCATGGTTGAAGGGTGTAGTCATTGATGTTGGGCCTCTCAAATCATATGATGGTTGCATAATTATCAGTGTCTAATATGAGGTATTTAAGGTCTAGAAGACAATAAACCCTTAAGAGAAGCCCACGTCAATCATTTTAGGCCAATACCACCTCCAATGGCATTACCCAACATTTTAGCTGTGGTTGATGTAATTGAAGTGTTTCACAACGATTTTGTTTTTGTTCTTTTTGCACTATGAGGAATTAGGTATATTATTTGGTGAGCCCATAACCTCAAAACTAGAAACATGATCTTCAAGTAATACCTCAAAATCAATGACAACATTATCTATAGTGTATAACTTGTCATCTGTTATTTCCTCCATCTTGCAAGATTGATGATAAAAGGTTTAGAGTACATAGGGTCTAGGGTTTACGATACAAGGATTAGGGTTTGGGGTACAAGATTAATGGTACAATTTTTATAGTTGTCTGGAAGCGAATTTTCATCCCTTAAGCAAATTCCCCTTTCACATACCCTCACCTTAGAAAATCAAATCTGAAGGAAAAATTCCACATCACCCACTTGCCTTCCGTCCACTTGGCATTTGTTCCGTGCATCAGTGAGATAATATTTTTTGGGGATGAACATGCAACATGCAAACATCTGCACATCATGCTACCATCCCTGATGGATTCATGCATCTAAAGTTGGTAGAGGAATTACACACCCAATTGGGGTCGAATTGTAATGTCCTTCTTCAACCAATTGACCTGAAAATCTCTTAATCCTTCTCATCCCACCTTCAAAAATACTCACTCTCTTCACTTCACTCTCTACACATTCAATCACTCTCTCTTAGCATTTTCCACTTCACTTCTTCAATCTCAAGCAACATTCCAACATTCCATTGTTAGCATTGCAACAACTTTGAAGCTCCATAAACTCCACATTGCAAATGTGAAGGATATCATAGAAGTTGTGGCTTGGAGTCTTGTGAGACTTCCCTTCATCACTGTTGCGGTTGTGGTGACTTTTCCATGTCCATACCTTGCATTCTCCTCCATTGGCTAGTGAGCTCTTTGGTGGAGGTGGTAACACTTCACTCCTCTCCTTTGTGATTTGATAGAGTATTGTAGTATTTTTTTGTAGTGTTCATTGCAATCTTTCTTCCTTTCTACTTTCTTTATCATATTGTTCTACTTTGTTGCTTTCTAGCTGTTCGTGGAGGTGGAAACACCAAAATGGGGCTCTGACTAAGGTAGGCCCCTATACATCCCCACCAATTTTGCCTCTTTCTTGTGTGTAAGTGGACATACATGTAGAGCTAGCTGGCGAATCAACAATTTTGTGAGATTATCTTCATTACCTTAGCTTTCATTTACTTGCTTTATCATATCCATCTCTATTTCTCATACTTTCTTATTCTATTTACTTCATTAAAGTCAACTAGCTAGGTTGTTAGTTATTTTTTAGGTAGTTTGTACTATACTTTTTGTTTTCTGGTTGTATGACCACTAGCGTGTCGTGCTACCATCCCAGAACTGCACTGTCGTCCTTGGATAGAGAGTTGTCTAAGGTGTAGTACCGAATCCAAAAACTAGCTCACCTAGCCTAAACCTAAATTTTGGGTCTGTAGAGTGACAAAATTACTATATAGTGCTCTTCATTCTTGATCCTCACCCCAAGACATCCTTTAGAGTGAGGTAAGTTACTTGGAAACCCTCCACTCTCGAATCTCTGTGACTTGGAGCCTTGACGTGGTTGGTCCCCCTCTCTTACATTTTTGGTGAACTCAATGTGAACCATTTTGGTTCCATTTAGTAGTGTTGAAGGGTCCTTTCCTCGTGTTCTAGGATCATTATAGTTGTAAGGTTCTGTAAGTATTGGGGAATTAAGCCTTAATTGGGTCACTATCCTATTTCAAACCTTTGGGGGGCTTTGTGAGAGTATCGCTTAGTGTGCATAATGGCCTCTTTTTTGCATCTTCCTATCTCCTCTATGTAGCCTATGAGTAGTGGTATAGGTATAATCTTCACCTCACAGGACCTACCAATGGGTTTTAATAGAGAACCATCTCCTCTTTATACCCCTGCGTGAATCAACAGGAACACTGTAACAAGTGTTCTTGTTGACCTGATGTCTCAGGTGAATATTATAACCAAGGAGATTATGTTAATTAACTTCCTACAAAAATATGGGCATGATGCACCTATAAGAACCATCTATATGCATAACGGACTTTCCATACCTCCCCTTGGTAGTATCGTTTTGTCAGTCCTTGTTGGAACTAGGTCCATAAACTTACTGTTTGACATAATCCTAGGGTCTGAACTCTTTAGAGTGAAGTTGGGTATCCCCTAGTTAGTAGCTATGAATGCAATTCCCTCGGTTGTGCATAAATGTTTGAAGTTTATTCATGAGGGTTTAGTGCATGTGATCCAAGACACTGGTAATAAACCACTGGTTGCGCGTGGTAGCTATTCTTTAGGTAACTTCTGGCCTACACCCATTGGTCCTCTCTCGCTTAGGAAGGACCTCTTGTACTAGACATATCAAAAGTACAAGAAAGGGAACTTACTACCTAAAGTGAGGTACCCTCCATCACCTTATGCTATTTCACATAGAGCATGCGTAAAAGCTAATAGTGATGCCACCAAGGCCCGCAGAAGAGAAGAAGAGAAGCGATCTCAAGGTTCCTATTCTTCCTCTTCCACTATCCATCCTGATGCTTCCTCTCACCATACTGCGGTGTCATCAAATTCTTCTTAGCACTTGCAAGAGAACCCTATGGTGCCCGCTTGGTGAAAGCCTAAGTATCCTGCATTTGAACTTCCTGTTCTTCCCATGGAGCCTAGGCCCATTCGATACAGTAGAAGGAAGGGTCCTCGTGGGGAATCCTCAATGTCTTGGCCTTCACAGTCTCCCACCACTCCTACTCCTAAAGCAGTGAATGGGAAGAGGCCCACCGCCGAGGCACTAGAGCTGACTCCCCTCGTTGTTTCTCAGCCTCTTCCTCCTACTCTCATTCAGGAGTCTATCCCTCCACCAGACACGACTATGATGGAAACCCCTATGGCTAAGTAGGAGCCTTCTATCCCTTTGCAGATCCTGGCCTCTAGCTCGAAGAGTAGTAGAAATTTCCTTGTGTGTGAGCGTAAGCGCCAACAAAAGGCTCTGGTGACTGAGTAGGCTGCCTTGTAGAAAAAGGGAGAGGAAATGACTGCCCCTACTTTAGGGCCTCCCAATGCATCCTCCTCTCTTCTGCCCTTTTCTTTCATTCAATCGTACTTAGTCTGGCTTTTGGTTCCTGCTATGAGTGTGAGTACGCCTGACCCTAAAAAGGTGTAGGTGTTTATCACTCCTTTAGCTAAGCCACCCCTGTTGACATCCCTTCCGAACATCCTGCCATTGCCTAAACCCATGGACATGCTGAATACTTCAGTGGTGTCCACCATGGTTTTCTCCTCCTCCTCTTTTGCACCTCTTTCCTTGTATATGGGGAGTTCACATCCTCCGATGAAGCCAAAAGTAGAGGTTGGACCTTCTAGCAATGGAGGACATAAGAGGATCCCTCCTTCTCTAAAGGGCAGTCCTACGCTAGCTTGTTCGGTACTGGTGACGGAGCAAGTTCTGGTTTCCCTTGAGTTTTTCACCACTCCTGAGTCACTTGGTGAGCCAAGTGGTGAATCTCAGGTGCCATCCTCCCCATCCGTTGAGGTACAACATGACACTCCTAGAAAGTGTATGTTTAACTCTTTAGACAAAGTTCCAACCTTGTTAGTGATCTTTGCAAAGTCACTGACCATAGCTCCATAAGAGCTGAGTGGATAAGACCTTATAGGGCTTTCTTCCTTAGCCCTTACTGCAAGAGGGTCAAAATCTCCTCCCCTTAATATTCCACCATTGTAGGCTTGTCATGTTTCCCCTTATAATGATCTAGATTGGGAAGCAAATGACCTCTTGGTCAATGAGTGTTAGGGGGAGGCCTCTTCTTTATCTTTAGATTAGGAGTGTGTGTGTTGTGATGTGTTCCCCTGTGCTTGTGTTATGTGTTCCTAGATGAACCTTTCCACCCTTACTGGTGCTTGGATATAAGAGTGATTTTGTGTCATAAACCTTCTTCTATTTGTATCATCATTCTTCCTCTGTTATGTGTTTTGATTTTTTGACAAATTAGGGACGATGCAAAGCATTGGGGGAATTTAGGCTCCCCTTCCATGACCCAATTTTTTATTTTTAATTTTTTTTCTTGTGCATTCTTCACATGGTCTGATATAGTAGGGGGTTGATGACAATTCATTAATATACTATTACTATACTTATATATATTTATGAGCAGCTTTGACCCCAAAATATTAGATCATCCTTGTGTCTCCTATTCATGTTATTTCTCCTTCACTCTTTTATCTTTCTCTCTTCTTTTCTTGAGTTGTCCCTTGTATGTGTGACAACGTTAATTTTACAATTTTTTTATTTTCAAAAATGCATTCGTTTCCAACAAATCTTTTCTTAAAAATCCTTGCAAGATTTTTTCAAAGATCACATTCTCAACTTGGACCCCTAATAAAATGTGTTTCCTTCATTGTGGGTTCACAAAGAAAGAACTTGAGAACTTTCCTCTAAGATGGGAGTAGCTTTTCCTGTGGGATAATCCCTGAGCTTCTCCTCATGAGGGGGCATCTTCTTCCTTTTGAATTCCTTGATGAAGAATTGATTTGAGAAAAAATGTCACTTTTACACTTTCAAACATCGCGTCATTTGAGTGTACCCCTTTTCTTTTGAAGGGTTCTGAAGGGACCCCTTTGAAAGCCTTTCAATTTGATGATTGTTTGCATGACTATCTACTTGTTTGCTTGTGTGGCTGTTTTTTGTTTTTTGACATGTTTTATTTGCAGATTAACATGTTCCTTTGCAGGTGTGCCTATGAAGCTGCTATCTAGTCTGACTTTGCGAAGTCACCGTAGATATGGGCTTCCTTCATGAGAAAGAACACTGGGGTTTCCTTTTTTTAGGTTTGTGGACATATAAGGCACTTACTTCACTGGGATTCCTTCATGAGTGAGAATTTCGGGGGTTTCCTTCTTGCAAGTCTATGGGCCTGTGAGATGCTTTCATCTTGTGGGATTTGTCCATCATTGGTCTAAGGGCCTTTAGTGTACTTTGTGCAACTTCATAGTTCTATGGATCTATGGTGTCCTTTTTGTTCAAAACTCCCCATGGAGAGTACCTATGGGGTCCTTTTCCTGCCCTACACTTTTGAGTTCGCCAGATCATATTCTTCTTCCTCGATGGTTCAAGTATACATTTCTAACTCTTCGATGTACTTTACCAAACACTCATCGATATTTGTGCTTGCTAAAGTGAGGGAAAAATGTATAGGAGAAAATTTTCACCCCTTAAGAAAATTCCCCTTTCACATACCCTCACCTTAGAAAATCAAATCTGAAGGTAAAATTCCACATCACCCACCTGCCTTCCATCCACTTGGCATTTTTCTTGTGCATTAGTGAGAGAGCATTTTTCGGGGATGAACAAGCGACATGTAGACATCTATGTGCTATGCTTCCATCCCTGACAGATTCCTACATCTGATGTTGGAAGAGGAATTACACACCCAATTGGGGCCAAATTGTAATGCCCCTCTTCGACCAAATGACTCAAAACTGCCTTATTCCTTCTCATCCCACCTTCAAAAACACTCATTCTCTCTTCATTTCAATCTCTACACATTCAATCATTCTCTCTTAGCATTTTCCACTTCACTTCTTCACTCTCAAGCAAAATTTTGACATTCCATTGTGAGCATTGCAGCAGCTTTGAAGCTCCATCAACTCCACATTGCAAGTGTGAAGGCTATCATAGAAGGTGTGGGCTTGGAAACTTGTGAGACCTCCCTTCATCATTGTTGCAGCTATGGTGACTTTGCCAAGTCCATACCTTGCATTCTCCTCCATTGGCTAGTGAGCTCTTGGGTGGAGGTGGTAACACTTCACTCCTCTCCTTTGTGATTTGATAGAGTAGCATAGTATTGTTTTTTAGTGTTCATTGCAATGTTTCTTCCTTTCTACTTTCTTTATCATATTTTTCTACTTCGTTGCTTTCTAGTTGTTCGTGGAGGTGGAAACACCAAAATGGGGGTCTTACTGAGGCATGACCCTATATAGCCCCAACAATTTTCCCTCTTTCTTGTGTGTAGGTGGACATATGTGTGGAGCTAGCTAGCGAATCAATGCTTTTTGTGAGATTATCTTCATTACCTTAGCTTTCATTTACTTTCTTTATCATCTTCATCTATATTTCTCATACTTTCTTATTCTGTTTACTTCGTTAAAATCAACTAGCTAGGCTATCAGTTAGTTTTTAGGTAGTTTGTACTGTACTTTGTGTTTTCTGGCCATATGAAAACTCGCACGCTCAAGAGATACTAGTGCGCTACACTACCATCCCAAAACCATGCTACCATCCTTGGATAGAGATTTGATTGAGGTGCAATACTGAATCCAAAAACTAGCTCGCCTAGCCTGAACCCAAATTCTGGGTCTATAGAGTGACATAAGTACTATATAGAGCTCTTCATTCTCAATCCTCACCCCAAGACATCCTTTAGAGTGAGGTAAGTCAGGGTAGCCCTCCACTCTCACCTCTCCATGACCTGAACCCTTGTCGTGGTTGGTCCCTCTCTTACAAATACATTATAGGGTATAGGGTATATGATTTAGGGTTTAGGGTACTAGTTTAGGGTATTGGTTAAGGGTTTAGGGTTTAGGGTTTATGGTACTGGTGTGTGTCTCTTTCTCACTCATTCCCTTTCCTTCTCTATTTATCTTATTATCTTCTATATCTCTCTATTTGCTTTTCCAATTTGTGAAGGGTTATAAAATCTCAACAAATCTTATTTAGTGCTCGCCAAATTTGGTGAGCACCAAATGGCCTTTACTAAAAATGGTAAAAAAGGAATGAGACCCTTGAAATAGGCCCACATTCCCTACTTTCTTTTGGTTACTATGCTTTGTCTGACAGGGAAACAATTTTTCATGGTGTTGACTTCTTGTACCACCATATTTTGCATGCTCCATCACCTTTCTAGCACTATTTTGTTTTCTTGACAATGTAGAAGAAGAAGAAGAATATTTGAAGTTTTTAGATCAAATTTGATTATCTCTGGTAATATTTTTTATTTTTGTACAACTGAACTATTTATTATGAGTTTTTTTATTTTAATTTGGAATATAGACCATTCTTTTCATATTATTTTATTAATTATAATAAATTTACATAGAATTCTACATTTCATTAGAAGGAAGTTGCATAAAAAGTCAAAAAAATTAGGAGTTTGAAGCAAAAAATGAAAGAACATGACATAAATTGTAAAATGTAATATTGAATCTCAAATTTTAAGGTGCATTCTATTTTTCTTTATGTGTTTTGTTCTTGTCACCTTCATTCATAGTTCAATTGTAATCATTTTCATTTTCATTTTTTCTTTTTGTATTTGTGAACATTACTTAACTTTTGTCAATCTTGCTTAATGGTTATGCATAATTAATCACTTATGTTATTAATACCATTAATCACTTTTCCATCTTTGATCTTAATTAGCAATCTTCAAGCGTAATCAATCACTTATGTTATTTATATGATATGTAGGTTTATGCAATTATTAATCGAACTAATAATAATTGGAATTAATGAAGTTTGTTCATAAGAAGAGTTATGTAACTACACAATCCTCCTTTAAGTGTTGGTAATTTACATTTCGGGTAATACAATTAGTTCATTATTTGTCTCTTATATCTACATTGGGATGTAATTAATCACTTATATTAGTTCATTATTTTTCAAAGGTTTTTTGAAATATTAAAGCCTTTTTATGTCAAAATAAATCACACATGCAATTCTTGTTGTTGTAGAGTACACATTGAGTTTTCTAACCATTTTGATGTTTATCTATGTATATGTTTATATTTTCATACTAAAAATGTTTTGTAGGAATGTAGCATAAGGCCTCCAATTAGATCTTCAAGGGATTTCATATCTAGCATTTTATGTGAAAGAGTGGATGGTCAATATTTTTACAAAAACCCATGCTTGGATGGCACACATGTTCATTGTGGCGACTTGCAATGTTTGATAATTTGTCAACAAATGGATAGCAAACATGCAATTGAAAATGAAATAATGAAATTTAGAAAATACAAGATAGTTTCCTATAGTTTAAAAGATGGGAAAGAAGCAAAAAAGTGTGAATTGGTTAGTGAGAAGATTCTAGTGTATCAGTTTATGGGAGTTTTTTGTGATCATGTAGTGTATGAGTATGGAAGGAATACATACACATAGAGCTCGATCATTGGAATTGTAATTCAAGTTATGCAAGGACATGTTTCCACTTCATACCACCATTTTATTTGTTGACTTTATAAATAATTACACTACAACCACATAATGAGCTAAAATCATAATATTACAACTCCACACAAGTTGCACTATATTTGTGAATATAGAATTCATTCATGTCGGTGATAGTATAGAGGATGATGGAAATATATTGAGGGAGTGTCACTTTTACATTAGTGATGATCACACACATTCTACAGAGTTTGTGCAAGGATGCTTTCATATGTTCTAGGGTGATTTGGATAGCAAGGGCATACCATTCTGCCAGCATATGGTCATATAATTATACACCACAATTCAAGAACTCTTAGATGTTTTATTGGTTGAGCAAGATGCATAAGATCAATGGTGTTCAACATATGTGGAATTTATTTGAGGCTGAGCATGGAAAAGGGGAGCATGATGGTGTAGGAACATGTATTAAAAGAGCCTTAGCACAAGAAGAGTTAAAGTACAAAGATAATCCAAAGTCGACAAATGTAAAAATCTATCGTTGAGTGGTGTAATGCTACAATGGGTCCAAGTAATGAAGGTGTCTTCAATTCATATATTTTTTTGGTTGGTAGATGATACTAACTGTATACCTTGATATCTATCCTACTCTAAATGCATAAAATAACTAAGAAATGTGAATGAAAAAATACCAAGGACACCTCAAGATTAGCCAAAAGTGTGATATAACGAAAAGGAAAGTAGATAAAATGAAATACAAATAGTCTCACCTTCCTTGCTGTTGATATCCTTTTGATTGGCTCTTGCTTGGAATGGTTTGTGTGCTCCTTAGATGGCTGCTTGAATGACTAAATGCAAGATTAGAGGTGCAAATGATTAAAAAGATGGCTAGATGATGGTAAAAGATTGAGGATTCAAATTGGTAGCATGTAGTTATGAGAATGCAAAGTGTTGAAAATAAAAATTGGCAGCATAAGGTTGCTCAAATGAAAAGTGTTGAAAATGCCCTTGAGGAGGGGGTATTTATAGGAGAATTTGAATTCTCTAGAGAATTCAACGGTCAAGATTGCTCCAACAAGGCCAAGATGAAGGGCTATGGTGGGTTGAGAACCCACAAGCCCTCACATCTTGACATGTGGAGGATGAAGTGGACAAAAGGTATATGAGATGGCAATGAGTTGTCAAGGAGGTACATGAGGTGGAAAAAGGACATGCACCTTGGGGAGTGAGGAGATTTCCACAAAAAGGATTTCTTGTCCCCAAGTGGGAGTGAAAGAGACATTTGAGGAATTTTAGAATTCCTCAAAAATCTACATGGGAAAAGGAAAGGTGGTTGGGGATATAAATGTGAATTAAAAATTCACATTCTTAGGAGGATCTAGAGGATAAAAGGTGGGCTTCAAAAAGTGGGACTTGGTCACATGTGGAGATTGTGACAAGTCCTAGGTTGGTCACATGTGGAGATTGTGACAAGTCCAAGGTTCTAGAAGCCTTGGAAGGATGGAATGTGAATTAAAAATTCACATATAAAAGAGGGGAATCTAGAAAATTAAAAAGAATTAAAAATTCCTTAGAGAATGATTAGGCTTAATTAATCAGTAATTAGAGGATAATTAGGGGCTAATTAGGATTAAAATCCAACTTGCAAAAGTTGGAGGATATGACACATCCTAATCAAGGATTAGGCATGTGCACATCCTTAATGAAGAGATTAGGAAATGGATTAGGATTAGATGAAAATGACATGTGAGGAATTAAATAAATGTAATATTTATTTAATTTATTTGATGAAAAGAGGATTAAGGAGGGTAAGGTATTTAATTATTAATTAAATACCTTAGGGATTAACAAAATTAAAGATATTAATTAAATAATAGTAATATTACTTAATTAACCGGATAAGAGATGTTTAGATGAAAGTGATAAGATTTGGATAAATTAGTTGTCCAAATTTGGATGTCTACATTTTTCCCCTTTGAGATGGTGTTGAAGTAGCATCATTTCAAAGAATATTAAAATATAGAACCTAGAAGAAGATGGTTAGATTGAAAGATGCCCCAGTCATCCAAAGGAGTGACTAGGAAGGGAAAAAGAAAATGATGAAAATTAGGGATGAAGGATGCCCCCTTGAGAGGACATGCGGGTTGAAGAGAACACGTGTGTGCTCTCGAAATAGATGATGTGATGCAAGGGGATATGAGGAAGATGATGCAAGGTGATGGGGAAGAGAGTAAGTGATATGGAAATGGATGAAGCACAAATAGATTTGAGGACAAAAGGTGATGTTGCCCCAGTCAAGGTACAAGCCAAAATGGGTTGATGATGGATGGAGGGTTGTCAATGAGGGAATTAAAGATCCCAAAATAACACGAGGATAGGGAATGATACATCCCACTGAGTGGTATTGATGAGGGAAGGATACATCCCAAAACACCACTAAAGGATAAGGAAGAATACCTCCCGATGATGATGATGAAAGTGTTGTTGATGAGGGAAGGATACATCCCAAAACAACACCAAAGGGATAGGGAAGAATACCTCCCAATGATGATGATGAAAGTGTTGCTGATGAGGGAAGGATACATCCCAAAACAACACCAACGAGATAGGGAAGGATACTAATGGATGATGATGATGATGGGTCAAGGCTGGTAACAAGACTATGAACAAGACCAAGGATATGATTAGATGATTTAGGCTAAGTGGAATGGATGGAGATTGGATAGAGATAAGGATGAAAGATGAATGGATGGGGGGATACATGCAAGACAATAGAATGGAAAATGAGATGCAATCTTAATGCAATTTGCCATCTTTGGAGCACTGATTTTTGCTATAGCATAAGACATAAGATGCCAGGGTATGAAGAACCAAGGCGGATTAGTGTCTAATGCATGAAACAAACACAACAAACAAGAAGGCTATTCCAACACCCCAAAGTCATGAAGACCTTGGTCGGGCCAGGTATTGAGATAACCACAAGCACAAAAGGATGCCCCAGCATAACACAAGACCTCGGGGATCTTGGTGGGTACTACGTGGGACAACCAAGAAGACATAATCAAACAAAAAAGAAAGATATGCCCCTATGTTGACCAATCAAAACACACCATATATGAGGGATTATGGCTGCCTTGACAAGTGATGATAGGGAGCTCAAATGATAAACACAAGCCAAAAGCATCAAAAAATCACAATCAATTTCAAATGTCCTTTGCCATAGGATCAAGGGGATAGATGGGATTGATGAGGTCTGTTAGGAAGGATGCATCCTATTGAGACCAAAGAAGATGGATACTAAACTAAAAGATCGTTATGATGTGGGATGTTCAAAATCGATTGGATCTCATAATACAAGTGGATCTCATTTGTTAAGAACCAGCTAGATAAGGGCATAGCTTGATGGCACGACATAAGGAAGATAAGACATGGGACTGACACACCCTAAGGACCTAGGGGCTCGAGGGCTGATCAAAGATTAGCCTTGCCTACATGAAAGCGCAGAGCCCTCGTAGTTCAGTGAAAGGTGGATGACTGACCAAAATGGAGACCTTGATGGATGGTAAAGATAGGATGGACAAAAGGAGAAAGACCGATGATAGATGATAGAAGAGAAAAGTGGACAATGAAGATCGATGATGGAACCCCGAGGGCAGATCAAATGATCGACCTTGCCTACGTGAAAGCGCAGGGGCAACATAGTTCGACAAGACCAAAGGCAAACAATGGATAAAGGATGATGGATGATGATAGGATAAGTAGATAAAAAGATGGGACTGATACGATAAGATAGGATAGACCTATTGGATTGGATAGGATGATGACGATCATAGAAAGCTCAGGGATGGGATAGTTATCCAAAACAATAAAATGACTTGGGAGGATGATATGATAGATAGATGAGTGATGAAAAGTGATAGGGGATTGGAAAGATGTGCAAGAGAAGCAAGGGTGATGATGATGAGATAAATGGCATTAGGTTGCATGGGGCGGAGGCCTATAGTTAGATACCAATGACAAGAGATTGTGAGATGGGATGAGATGGGATGAGGATAAAGATGACAGATTGAATAAAGATATAGGGATGGGGGAGGGGAGGGATTGTTTGGATGGATGGGGATATAAGGATTGGGAGATGAAAGGGATGCTAGGATAGCTAGATACGAAGAGAAGGATGGGGAGATGGAATGGACGCTGTGATAGATGGATAGGGACAGAAGGATTAGGAGATGAAAGGGATGCTAGGATAGATGGATACGAAGATATAGATGGGGAGATGGAAGGGATGCTATGATAGATGGATAGGGAGATGAAGGGATGTTGTGATAGATGGATAAGGACAGAAGGATTGAGAGATGAAAGGGGTGCCAGGATAGATGGATATGAAGATATAAATGGGGAGATGGAAGGGATGCTATGATAGATGGATAGGGAGATGAAGGGATGTTGTGATAGATGGATAGGGACAGAAGGATTGGGAGATGAAAGGGGTGCCATGATAGATGGATACGAAGATATAGATGGGGAGATGGAAGGGATGCTATGATAGATGGATAGAGAGATGAAGGGATGTATACCAATATGTGTCCAAAGCATGCATAGATAGGTGCCCCTATTTTGATCAAGATCACAAGAAGGATTGGAGGGAATGGGAGATAAATGTGATATGATGGTAGGATGCGGAAGATAGGTGGGATGGGGGGATTTATGAAGATGATGGATAACAGGAAGATGGGTGCATAGCTGGAAGCATAGCGGATGGAGGGAATGCATATTAGAAAGTTGCCCCCAAGTGCAGATGGGGATTTACGCATGACACCTGTTTACTAGGTTTTCATCATGGTACTTATCCAAGGCGCTTGTTTTCCAAGTTTTCACCATTGGACGAATTATTTCTCTTTACTATTTTTTTTTTTCTTTTTTTTGATTTTTTTTTTTGATGTCATGCAAAAGGAGATGGGTAAGGATAAGGAAGTGGATAAGTAAATTTAGAAGACATGTAATAAAGATCAAGGTGTTATGAGCCCATGTTTGAAGTGATTGTTGGATGTTGGTACAACCTTATTAGGCTAAATGGATTACGCATGAGGGTGAATTAGAGGGATTTGATGGGGTTGATACATGGGATAATGGATGGGATGCTGGAAAGGGTATGGATAGAATGATGGGGTGGAGATGTGATGGGGAGATGCGTTTAGGACCAACATTGGCACATGTGGTGGTGGATGTGAAAAGATAATAGGATTAAGGGATGGAGAATGTGGGGATGATGGAGGAGATGGAATGGTGAATTTTGGGACATAAGGACCCAAAACAGACTTATGAGATGAAAGGGGTGTATGATTAACTTTTGGATTAGCGACTTTGGATATTTTTACAGATTTTTCTTGTGATGGCATTGCATCTTTTTTCTTTGGGATCCACATGGTTTTGATCTTTGCTTGGGTAGGCCTTTGTGGCCTATGGATTGGATTTAGTTTTAGATTTTTCTTCTCTTCACCATGTATTTTAGAGGGGACATGGGGAGCCATAGATTCATGTGGATGCTTAGATTTATGCATTTTTTCTTTAACAGCCAAAGTGCTTTTAGTAGCAATGGGATGGGTGTGAATGGATGGATGATGTGGAGGACACATGAATGGAGGGATGGAGGTAGGATTTTTAGGATGATATGTGGATGGATGATGTACAGGTACGTGCCTTTGTTGATCCTGATTAGGGAACATGAGAGTGGGATAGTTATGATGGGCGACATGGATAGGTGATGGATGGATGAAAGGATGGATAGGATGAGATGGAGGAGGTGATTTTGGGATATAAGGGCCCAAAATAGATGTGTTTGGAGAAACAAGGGGCATGGTAGATGGGGATTGGAGATGGTAGATGGAGAGGATGTAAGGACCCAAAATGGATGGAGCGGATGAAGGAGGAATATGGACGGTTGTTTTGAGGTGATATAGAGGAGGAGGGATGGCCACATATGATCTAGTGGGCATGGGAAGAGCCAATATTTCTTTTGGAAAAGGCTCGTTGAGGACGTCTAGAGGTTGTACCAACATTTTTGGATTGCGAGTGAGTAGTACATCAAGACCTTGTGGATACAAATGTTCTTTAGCTTGGATGGGCTCTATAATACCTTGCTCATGAAGGCCTAAACCTTTTCCTTGATAGTTCATTCTCTTGAGTATTCGATCTAGGACAGGATTTTTGTTATTCTGGAAGAATGATGTGAGTTCATTATTAGGTGGAAGAGGAGGGTTGGTGTATATGCTTTGTTTTTCTTCTGCGAGGAGACCACCATGGAGGAATGTGAGAGGACCAAGGGGATATGCAAGCGGTGTGGGGATAGCATTTTTAGGCGATGATGGGGATCATGAGAAGGAGATGATGGGATAGCATTATCGGGAGAGGGAGTAGGGGCCATGATAGGATCTGGATTTGTGGTGAGTGGCTCATCGCGATGGAGATGGAGATGGAGCGGTGGAAGCTTGAAATGACAAGGGATCATGGGATGTAATGGATAGGGGAATTGTGATCTTGAGGTGGACTAGTTAGGATGGTAGGATCTTGATCTGGAGAAAGGGATATGTTGGAATGCTTTGGATTAAACTCTTGGTGTGACTCATCGTGTGGGGAAGGCATGGTAATGGAGTCTTGTTGGGACTCTTCAAGCGGGGAAGATGGAGGGCTGGAAGATTCATGAGGTTCATTGGAATGGGTTTTGGTGCTACTAGGAGTGGGAGGAGTGGATTGGATTTGGGTGGATCTAGGAGTAGAGGGAGTGGATTGGGCTTGGGCATCTTTGATGGATTCGGTGGTTCTTGGAGTAGGAGATGGGGTTCAATGGATTTAGTGGGTTCAATGGTTTCAATGATTTGATCAGTGCTAGGGGTGGTAACATCAATAATAGGTGTGGTATGGAGAAGGGTCTCATCACTAGTGACCGTGGATGATGGATCTAGATGGCATGGTTCCACGACTTCAAAATGTGGAGTTGGGGATGGCTTCTTTGTAATGAGTCCTTGGAGAACTTCTGAAATGAGAGACTTGCATATGGTTGGCTTGGCTGGGGTGGTAGAAATGGATGAGGGATTATGGAGTGGTGGACTAGGGTTAGATGGAGGAATGGGATTGAATGTAGGACTATGAGTAGATGGGGGATTAGGATTGGATGGAGGACTAGGAGTAGATAGATGAATGGGATTGGGTGGAGGGTTAAGATAAGGATATTGGAGTGGTGAATTAAGATAGGGGGACATGGATTGTGGATTAGGACAAGAGGACATAGGTGGTGTAGTGGGACAAGAGGATGTGGGGAATGGATTATAATAAGGGTATTGGGATGGTGGATTAGGATGAGGATACGTGGATGTAGGATTAAGGTAAAAGGTTGCGGATGTAGGATTAGTATGGGAAGATTGGAAAAGAGGATTATGATAGGGGGAAATGGATGGGGAATTGTAACAAGAATATTGTGATGGAAGATGAGGATAAGAGGATGTGGATGTTAAATAAGAGGATGATGTAGATGGACATGACAAATATGGGGATGCAGAAGATACTGGATATCCATTGTCAAAGGTGGCATAAGGAGCATGATTAGGCATGGATGAAGACATAACGGGATAACTGGAAGGGGTGATTGGATTGTGGAAAGTGGGTGGAGAAAGTTTGCTAGTGACGATAGCATCAAGGGGATCTATGTCATATTCTTCTTAATCAACAAGACTTTCGTTATCATCGTCCACATAGTTAGGGTTTCCCTTGAATACTATTGATGGAAGATGAGGATTCATGATGGTGAAAGGATAAAGAGGACGGATAAATTTTTTTGGATGGGAACAAATTAAAGCTCAAATCAATATTTTGGTCAAGCTTAGATCAGGATTGGACAAAAGCTCAGATTAGGATGATTGGATGGGATTGCTTTTGATTTTGATGGGATTTGGTAGACGGATGATTGGATTGGGTAGATGATTTAATGATGTTGATTGGATAATTGTGATTGGATGAACTTGATCGGATTGGTGTGCTTGGATCGATTAGATGATTGGAGGAATGGATTGGTTTGATTAGATAGGAAGAAACAAAAGGTACCACTAGATAGAACTCAAAAAATTGAGCAATTTTAGTTTTTAAACGAAGTTGATACGACGTACAGTTTGTAAATGATGGCCCCAAGAAGTTAGGGGCGTGTCCACCCTACAATGCGGGGCGTGGCCACCCTGGGATGGTCAAATTCTTGATAGGAGGAAATAGAAGGTATCACTGGATAAAGCTTGACAAACTAAGCAACTTTGGTTTTTGGACGGAGTTGATCTGATGCACGGTTCGTAAATGATGGCCCTAAGAAGTTAAAGGGGCGTAGTCAGCATTCTGCAGTAAATCAGAGGCATAGTTAGCTTTTTGTAGCAAAATTAGGGGCGTTGACAGCAAAATTAGGGGCGTTGACAGCTTTCTGGGGTGTTGACAGCAAAATCAGGGGCGTAGTCAGCAAAATCAAGGGCGTAGTTAACAAAATCAAGGGCGTAGTTAGCAAAATTAGGGGTGTTGACAGCAAAACCAGTGGCGCTACCACCTTTCTGCAGCAAAACAGGGGCGCTGCCACCTTTCTGCAGCAAAACAGGGGGCGTTGACAGCAAAATCAGGGGCGTTGACAGCTTTCTGCAGCAAAACAGGGCGCTGCCACTTTTCTGTAGCAAAATAGAGGGCGTTGACAGCAAAATCAGAGGTGCTGCCACCTTTCTGCAGCAAAACAGGGGCACTGCCACCTTTCTGCAGTAAAAAAGGGGGCGTTGACAGCAAAATCAGGGGTGCTACCACCTTTCTGCACTGATTATGAGTGGTGTTTGGTGATGTAAATGGTAAAAATTATGGCGTTCACTAGGTGAGGGTATGGACTTTTGAATGGAATATGAGGAAATTAGAATGAACAGGCAGATTGAAGATGATTGTGGAGAATGAGTGAGGATTTAGAATGGTTAAACAAAGATTTGGAATGATGAGATGGAGGTTTAAACGGATCAAATAGATGTTTTGGGAGGCTTAGATTGACAAAATGGAAGCTTAGGATGGTGAGGTAATGGTTGGGAATGATTAAATAGTGATTTAGAGGCTAAACGAATCTAAATGGGACAATTTCGGGTGCTCAAAAAGGCAAATCCACCCCTTTGCAGCAAAGATCAGGGCGTTGACAACAAAATCAGGGGCGCTGCCGCCTTTCTGCAGTGAAATCAGGGGCGCTGCCGCCTTTCTGTAGTAAAATCAGGGGCGCTGCCAGCTTTCTGTAGTAAAATCAGGGGCGTTGCCACCTTTTTGTAGTAAGGGAGTGTTTGGTTTTGATGGGAATGGCTATGGCAAGGACGCAAAATGATAAAATAAGTCCAAAGTATCAAAAATTTAACAGATTTTTCACAAGAGAACACCTCAAGCAAGCATAATCTTATAATTAATATTACAGGTATGGCAAGACAAAGTCTTAATCTAGGATGCACAAGGCTTCTAGGGAGTTCTCGATATACTCTTGGTACGTGAGACACAACCATGAACACCAGTCTGTCACAAGCGTGAGTCAGAAACCCCAGCGAGATACTGAAAGGCTCGAACCAACTCTTCACGTCTATCTAGGTATCACTCTAGCTTCGACGCTCTGCCAATTACGACGCTACTGGATTGGGGTACAACTTTCGTTCTCCCCCATTTATATACCCCGCCGGTACACGTGGTTGGAATCGTCCCTTGGGGTGATGAAATCCCTAAGCAGGTCCAACTAAAAAAAAGACACTAATTGTTCCAACTACTCCCCAGGCTCACATGAAGTGCAAGGGGAAAGTGAAAACAAATCAATGCCCCCTTGGGTAACAAAAATAAATAATCACAGCAAGCAATGAAGTTTAATCCCCCTAATTAGACTATGTTCGAAAGCAACAAAGATAATTTTTTATTTTTTTTTAAATCTGATTAAGTAGAGGACCCTGCAAACAAATGTTAGTTGTTTTCTTCTTTGTCTTTGGTCAAATTACACCACAATACGCTGCAAAATGTTAGCAAAAAATGCCAATATCCTTGCCAAAATAGTGTTAGAGGGTTATCACGTGAAAATAACAAAAAACTAGAGCAAAAACGAAGCCAAAACGCCTATTTTACCTTCTCAACTATGCTGTTTTGGGGCGCTGCCGCCTTTCTGCGGGGTTGCTACCGCCTTTCTGTAGGGCGCTGTCACCTTTTTGCAGTAAACTTTGTCAGATTTTTAAGAAAAAAAGGAAAGTTGTGCCCCTCCCACTGCAAGAAAAGTGTTAGAAAAACCTTCTAAATATTATCCCTAATCATAGCAAATGTGTTAGAAAGAATAAAACTTTCAGATGTGGGGCGCTACCGCCTTTTTATAGTGGCCAAGAGGGCGTTGCCGCCTTTCTGCGGTAAACTTTGTCAGATTTTTAAGAAAAAAAGAAAGTTGTGCTCCTCCCACTGCAAGAAAAGTGTTAGAAAAACCTTCTAAATATATCCCTAATCGCAGCAAACATGTTAGAAGGAATAAAACTTTCAGATGTAGGGTGCTACCGCCTTTTTGCAGTGGCCAAGAGGGTGCTACCACCTTTCTGTAGTAAACTGTCAGATTTTTAAGAAAAAAGGAAAGTTGTGCCCCTCCCACTGCAAGAAAAGTGTTAGAAAAACCTTCTAAATATATCCCTAATCGCAGCAAATATGTTAGAAGGAATAAAACTTTTAGTTGTAGGGTGCTACCGCCTTTTTGCAGTGGCCAAGAGGGCGCTGCCACCTTTCTATGATAAACTTTGTCAGATTTTTAAGAAAAAAAAAAGTTGTGCCCCTCCCACTGCAACAAAAGTGTTAGAAAAACCTTCTAAATATATCCCTAATCGCAGCAAACATGTTAGAAGGAATAAAACTTTCAGATGTAGGGCGCTACCGCCTTTTTGCAGTGGCCAAGAGGGCGCTACCACCTTTCTGTGGTAAATTTTGTTAGATTTTTAAGAAAAAAAAAAGTTGTGTCCCTCCCACTGCAAGAAAAGTGTCAGTAAAACCTTCTAAATATATCCCTAATTGCGGCAAACGTGTTAGAAAGAATAAAACTTTCAGGTGTGGGGTGTTGTTGCCTTTCTAAAGTGGCCAAGAGGGCACTACCGCCTTTCTGCAGTAAAGCAAAGGGCGCTGTCGTCTTTCTGCGAACTTTTTCCTACAAAAATTCTTAGCAAAAAGGAAGGTTAAATGCAAGAACCCATCTGTGGGTCCCACCAAGCGTGCCAGAAATGTATACCTTGATATCTATCCTACTCTAAATGCACAAAATAACTAAGAAATGTGAATGAAAAAATACCAAGGACACCTCAAGATTAGCCAAAAGTGTGATATAATGAAAAGGAAAGTAGATAAAATAAAATACAAATAGTTTCACCTTCCTTGCTGTTGATATCCTTTTGATTGGCCCTTGTTTGGAATGGTTTGTGTGCTCCTTAGATGGTTGCTTGAATGACTAAATGCAAGATTAGAGGTGCAAATGATTAAAAAGATGGCTAGATGATGGTAAAGGATTGAGGATTCAAATTGGCAGCATGTAGTTATGAGAATGCAAAGTGTTGAAAATAAAAATTGGCAGCATAAGGTTGCTCAAATGAAAAGTGTTGAAAATGCCTTTAAGGAGGGGGTATTTATAGGAGAATTTGAATTCTCTAGAGAATTCAACGGTTAAGATTGCTCCAACAAGGCTAAGATGAAGGGCTATGGTGGGTTGAGAACCTACAAGCCCTCACATCTTGACATGTGGAGGATGAAGTGGACAAAGGGTATATGAAATGGCAATGAGTTGTCAAGGAGGTACATGAGGTGGAAAAAAGACACGCACCTTGGGGAGTGAGGAGATTTCCACAAAAAGAGATTTTTTGTCCCCAAGTGGGAGTGAAAGAGACATTTGAGGAATTTTGGAATTCCTCAAAAATCTACATGGGAAAAGGAAAGGTGGTTGGGGATATAAATGTGAATTAAAAATTCACATTCTTAGGAGGATCTAGAGGATAAAAGGTGGGCTTCAAAAAGGTGGGACTTGGTCACATGTGGAGATTGTGACAAGTCCTAGGTTGGTCAATGTGATTGGAAAGTGGTGAATTAAAAATTCACATATAAAAGAAATCTAGGAAGAATAAAAAAGAATTAAAAATTCCTTGAGAATGATTAGGCTTAATTAATCAGTAATTAGAGGATAATTAGGGGCTAATTAGGATTAAAAGCCAACTTGCAAAAGTTGGAGGATGTGACACATCCTAATCAAGGATTAGGCATGTGCACAGCCTTAATGAAGAGATTAGGAAATGGATTAGGATTAGATGAAAATGACATGTGAGGAATTAAATAAATGTATATTTATTTAATTTATTTGATGAAAAGAGGATTAAGAAGGGTAAGGTATTTAATTAATTAAATACCTTAGGGATTTAGCAGAATTAAAGATATTAATTAAATAATAGTAATATTACTTAATTAACTCGGATAAGAGGATGTTTAGATGAAAAGTGATAAATTTAGATAAATTAAGTGTCCAAATTTGGATGTCTACACTAATATTGCAAAATATGAGGATTGTTTTACATTAGCAAGATCGAGTGAGATACACTATTTTAGAAGCTTTAATCTAGGTTCATGGACTATCTATAAGTAGAAAATGGCATGCTTTTATTCTCCATGTACAGTTCAAGCCTAGAATGAGCATGAGTCAAAGAAGTGAGTTGATGAATGGTTCTTAAGAAGTCTAAGCCTACTTGAGATGTATTGACTCCTACAGACACTACAAATCACACAGATGGAACATCAGTTGATTTGATCATGTATCAAATCTAGTAAAACGAAGTAATATATCTACTTGCATAGTTTATAAAATTCCTAATTTTATCTTACTTTGTATTAATTTTGTAATGTTGATTGAATTCATCTATCAGATGCACATATCAATGCAGGGCATGCTTATGCAGTTATTGTAGATGAAGACAATAAAGAGGGAACACATTATTTATTATGATATTGTATTGAGGCTAAAAATAAATTGGAGGCCCCTATTATAGATGGAGAAATCATAGAATATCTTATAGGTTCGGTGGTTGTTACTGGAACAAGGGTTATAAGGTACCCAATTAAGAATTCTGATATCTAGTTGTTTGAGGACTTTGACATGCATCAAAATATTCTTCATTACTCAAACCTTGTTGTGGCATCCAATGTTCATTTGATCAAATAAGAGGGGTATACTATTGAAAAATAACTTTTGGAAGGTTTATGAGTCTGACCATAAGGCAATAATTGACACAATAAAGAGTAGATAAGACCCAGATAGTTCCTTGGATTGATTTGTAAGTATGTACATTGGATTTGTAAAGTCATGCTATTGATCACTTTTCTTGGTTATTAAAATATGTATCATAAAATATGGACCTCCTTGAGGGTATTTATGTTGATGTATTACATGCAAGTACGCGTACTTCCCCTATCCACTCTCATACACACTCAATTCTTTAAATATAAACTCAATTCCTTAAATACACACTCAATTCCTTCTATGCACTTTCTCTCGTAGACTCCAATGCACTTTATTCTTCACATCACTAGCCTATTCTACTAGCTCCTCCAAAAATCCTATTGCAAATTTTATCTTTCTCTCTTGAACTTTCTTATCTCTAGACTCCAATGTGGGTGCAATGAGATGGAAACCATCATTATGATGTGCTGCCATTAACTCGTGTTCTAACTGCTATGGAAATGATAAAAGAACATATATTATCAAGTTTCAATTTTTTAAATCGTATTCTTTCATAGATTTATACCTCATCTTCATTGTAACTCAGTCTAACACAATCCATATGTTTTATTTTTTAAATTAAGCATGGATAAATTATAAACCTATTTGTGTTTCTATGTTTTCAATGTTTCTTTTGATTTTAATGTATTGCAGTTGATGGTTAGAGTATATTAGTGGTTGAATTTAAACTTAATAGTGTTCTTGAAATATCCAATCATTTTATGGTTTGGTTATTGAGAGAAGATAGACCAATGAATTACATAAATGGAGGTCTATATTAGTTTTCATAACTTGTACTCACAACAACAAATCTCTTTTGCTTGGTATAAAGCTCATGCTGCCCATATGTTGTAAAGTGGAGAGGTCTAGATCCAATGCCACCTTTTTTGCTGGAAAATCAACCATTAATGAGGCATGTGCACAAGCCCACTACCAAATAGAAAAAAATTATGAGTATTGTACCTTAGACAAACACATACCTCTTTCACTTGCATGACATCTTAGCAACATCTCGACAAAGATTCACAAGATCCAAGTGATAAAATTTATTTCTATAATTTGGTGAGTGTGGGTTAGGAAGGGGAAATGCATAGGTAGGTCATGGATGAACAACATAATGAATGAAATGAGGGTCCATTTTTTTATTGCAACTTTTATGTTTTGCGAACGCCAAATTTGACACTCACTAAATTTGACACTCGCCAAATGTGCAATTTGGGTAAAAAATTAAAGTGGTATCTTAATTGTGTTACAAATTTGTGCACTCACCCAATCAATGTATTTTTTATTGTATATTTTGTTGTTACAAAACAACATTGTGTTTACTTTATTTTATTTTATGTTGCTATGTCTACAACATAACAATGCATTTTTATTTATTTATTCATTTTACTTGTTTTGTAGCAACAAAATTTGTATCTTTTTTTCTAAGTATAAATTTAAATAGAAGGATTTCAGAGGGGGTAGTGCATCCCATATGGGGTTGACCCCTTTTATTTTTATTTTCTAATTTTCACTTTTTTTAAATAATATATTCATTTAGCTTATTAATATATATCTAGGTTTATTTTATATAATATTTAATATTTATATAAAAAATAAAAATATAATCTAAAATATATCTTGTTTAATGTGCTCCTGAAAGTGTTGAAACTCCTTGAAGGTTTCAAGAAAGGATTTCTCAAGGGATGCAACTACAAATGATCTAGAGGTTTCTCATGGGGAACTATTAAAACGTTGATGCCCCCATATCTTATTGATTCTCCAAATTTTCCTAAGCTTGATGGTGCTTCTATAGGGAACAATGGCCTTGATGGGATCTTTGTGGTGGGGCATATGCGATCTTCTTAGGTCGCCCATCCCACTACTTTTCATGTTGTGCCCTTGGTGTAGACTCGCTCACTAGTCGTTGGAAAAAACACTTCTGCCAAGTCTTCTCTTCAAGCCCATGATGGGGGACTGATGTAAGGATTTGACAAGCCCCCAGGTTTGTGCCCTAGTTCAATTAGGGCTCCAAATTTCTATTGCTTAGATTATTCCATGTCGGGTGATCTAATACCTCTTCGTACTTCTATTGGATCTCAAGAATTGAAAGACTCTAGAAGCTTGGGGATAGCCTATAATTTAGGGATATGTTGGTTGGGTCAATCCAAGAGAAAAAATTCAAATTGACTTCTTGGGATGCTTGGCCATTGAGGGGTGTTGCCACAATAGTGGTTTACACTTTCTGGGAGATCCTAATTTTTGCTGAAATCACATATTTTTAGAAAATATAATGATTTAAGGCTTGAAAAGCTCCATTTAAAGGATTCCAATTGAAGATGGTTTGGTCAAACCACCTTAGACCAAGCCCCCTTGTATAGAACCCTGCTAGCTTTAAACCATACCTATAATGAAGTCTCCTTTACACCTATCAAAATGTTGATAAAAAATAACTTTTGATTTACCTTTTGGAGGATCACATGAATTCATTTAAAATTTATTTTTTTGTAATTATGTAGTCCTTATTATAAGCTTCCAAAAAATTATAATTTTAATTAAATCTAATTTGATTATTATATTTATTTTTTATTTCTTGTGAATGTAGGTTTTTCACCAAAAATGAAGCTCTTTGTTCTACATATGTGGAAAAATAGCAGATTATCAAGAATTTTTTTTGAAAAATATGATTGCACCACATATTGTAGTCCTTGACCCAACAATAAAAGAAAAATTGAATTTTGATACATACAAAAAAAGTTACGCATTATACAGTCAGCCTATGTCTGAATTGTAATTAGTTTGACTTTGAAACTTGATTAAGGAAAAAATATTCAATAAAATACTATGAAACTAATTGGAAGCACAAGATATCATAGTTAAAAATATAAATTCCAAAAAATTATAATTTTATCCTTCATAGAAAAAAAGTTGTGTTATACGGTGAGCGTTACTCCTTAAAAATGTTTACTGAAAAAAAAAAAAAAAAACTAGTTTTTGAAGATGGAAAAAGAAGTGCAATTTGATTCCAAAATTAAAAAAAATATATTTAGAATCTACAAAAAAATGTCACAAATCACTATTTTGCATCATCTTCAAACTCCTCATGGTTTAGCCACTATAGGTGCTCGAAAGTGAAGATTTAGTTAGAAAAAAATATTTCAGTGTCTAGTTTGGCCAAAAATTATAAACCAGTATTGTGGGATCACTTTGAGGGAAAAATTGGTCTCCAAATATCATGGGGTCTCTAAAAGCTTCCCAAAAACAATCATAAGAAAGGAATCCTCCTCCCCTGTACTGGTGTGAACCATGATTTCCAACCTACAAAAACACAACAAATAATCAATAGATTAGATCAAATGCAAGATTAGAAACATGATTCCTCAAGAAATTCATTTAAATTGCAAAAGAGAAAGGAAATGAGATAAAGAACACCAAGAAGCTCAAAACAAATAAAATCCTATTCTAATGCAATGTAAACTTCTAATCTCTTGAGAGAATTGGTGCCAATTTGATGTGAAAATTGGCCCTTTCCCAACTCCAATGGTGTGATGAAGATGCTTGATGAATGATTGATGCTTGTAGTGATGACTTCAATGGAGCTCCATGTTGAAAATTTGAAAAAATCCTAACTATGAACTCAATGATAATGGATGGAATTTGCTAATGATTTGAACATAGTAAGTTTACTCAAATTGTGGATGATCAAATGAGGAGATTACCCTCTTATTTATAGAATGCTAAGTTGAGGAGATGATTAAAATAGAGCAATGTGGGACTAAGAATTAGCCAATGGAAAAGTGCCACTTTTCAACCTATGAGTGGATGGAGGATGTGTAAGTTCTGAAGAATGTGCAAAGAGGGGGGAGATTCAAATTCAAAATATGGCTTGAAGGATGAGGTGAAAGGTGAAGTTAATGCCACATGGCTCAAGAAAAGGACTTGTAAGAGATGTTAAATGCCATGTTTGGAGGACAAGACCTTTTTGGAGAGATTTTTCAAATTTGAGGAATATTCCATCTTTGATGCCCTTTTTTGAATGAAAATAGATGATTTATAAAACAATTAAATTGATTTTCATGTGCAAGTTGCAAAATCTAGAGGATTTGATAGATTAAGACTAAGATTAACCAGGATTTGATTAATTTAAAGGAGATTTAGTTGATTTGACCATTTGATTTAGATTTTAGGATTGAAATAAATCAAAGAAAGATGAAAATGATTAAGACCTAGTTAAATAAATATTTTGATTTATTTAACCAAAAGGGGTGATGTTAGATTAAATTAGATAAATGTTTGATTTATTTAATTTAATTAGATGAACTTAAAAAATTTAATCAAATAATATGATTTTTTAATTAAATAAAGATAGGAAGATGAAATGACCTAGCTAATTACATAGAGAGAGAGGGATTTATTTAATTAAAAGGGGAATTATGATGACTTTAATCAAATAAGGCTATTCGATTAAATGGTTAGATAGAGGGATAATTTAAGATGAAGCGATGTTAGTAGATTAGGATCAAGTGTTCAATATCAATTTGTATGTTTTCTATGTCTACATTTTCCCCCTCTTTGAAGCAATGCACTTGTTGCATTGGTTCAAAGAATAACCTTGCCATGATCAAAAGTCAAAATTTCTCTAATTTTTTTTGGATGCCCCACTGCTACCCCAAATTACACTGGTATATTGCCCCCTCAAGAGGTCAGGTGAAGAGGTTTGATTTGAGGGTCAATCTCTCAACAAAGAGGTTCAAGATCAGTTCAATTCGAATATTTGATGTAGACATAATTGATGATGTAGAAAACCATTGGCCATGGGTAGCTTCATGCCTATTTTGATATATTACACCCACTTGATCCTGATTTGTACCATGACAGTGACATTATTGATGATGAGATGATTATGATGTTTATATGTAATGGATGATATGGATGCACATGATATGATATGATATGACGATGCTTTTATGATTATGAAAATAGATGATAAATGTATGGTTTATGAGATGTGTAGAATAACCAATCTATATTATGCAATGATGGGGATGAATGCATGTAGTATGATTAATGCTTTCTATATGATATGATATGCATTGTGCAGTATGCTGATGGTTTTGTGGATGCAAGATAGATGCAATGATGATGATTTATGATTAACTGTCACGGTACCATGTTAGCATGAAGGGAAGTAAGAAGAAAATAAGATGATGACAAGAGACACCAACAAGCCAACTTTATTAGAGATGATGATAATGATGATGATGATGATGATGATGATGATTTGCTTACCGAGGAGTTGGGATTTTAAAAGGACCAATTACCTTATGTTTGATAACACATGTAGGCACAATACATCAGGGTATAAAGAACCAAGATGGTGTTGCACCTAGTGTGATGGACTTTGACTCAAAAAAAAAATAGGAGTATTCTTGTTCACACTTGACATATAGAAACCTTGCTAGGACATACCTAAAAAAGTAAGTATTCGCCAAGTTATATTACAAGAACGTCCAACAAGCACAACATATAAAAAGATAATGATTGTTGCCCCATTCCTATTTCTCTAAATCCCTTCGTTGGGGACATCATTGAGAGGTCATTGGAATGAGTGCAATAAGATAAATCAAAATAAAAGATCAAATAAAAAAACAAGTCAATGTTCTTCATACCTCTAGCCAAAGGGATTTGTTTTGATAGGATAAGAATCCAAGGTGATATCCAAAATGATGCCCATTGTCGGAATGATATATCCTAGGACATGCATTGTATAGGATGATGATGGGTTGATAAGTTGATTGATAGGCTATTGATATAAGGTTGACTGACATGTTTGAAAATGATCAAGAGTTTGATTTTGCATTTAACAGCTTTTTTTTGATTTTGTGTTTGAAGTTTTCTTTTGCTAATTGTTGTGATTGTTTCTATTTGTGTTGCCAAAGGATGAAGGTGATGATCAGTTTATTATGGATGACTGATTATCGCAGGTGAAAGTGAGATGATAAGGTGTTCAGATAAAGAATGCTCATTTGGATAATGCTTCATGGCTCAGATAATGCTGGGTAGGATAGGATCAATGAAAATGACCCATGTCAAGATGTTTACCATAAGCATGTGTAAAGTGTGAACCAAACTTTTTCAAGATCAATATAATTTGGACTATGGATGCAGATGGATTGGATAAATGGTTCATGGATAAATGGATTTATTATGGATAAGATGGATGGAATGTCAAATTTATTATGGATGGGATGAAATGCTTTCACTTGAAGTGGCACATGTAGAAGCTTGATTCTACACATGACGCCTGTTTTCCAGGTTTTCATCATGGTACCTGTCCAAAGCACCACCGTAGTGGTTTTCACTAGAGGACAATTTTTTTCTTTACTATTTTCAATCCTTTTTCTAATTTTTTTAGATTTTCATATTTTTTAATTTTTAATTTTAATTTTAATTTTTTTGGTTTTTTTGAAAGATTTTAAGCTCATGTTGAAACACTTGGTGGTGTCTATGTAGATGCCCCTGTCATAATGTGCCATCGATATCCTGCTTGAAGAAGCTACTTTGCTACGATACGTGCACTTGAATGCAACTTTTTGGATTGTTGATCTGCTTTATTGATATCGGGGTTAACTCTGTCCGTGTGCACACATCATAATAGAGTTCCTTCAAAATCCTTATGATGAAGGGTTGTTGCCAATACATGGTCAATTTAAGAATTGGATATCATGCGTGGAGGCGTGGATGGAGTGTGTTTAGGGATAAGAGATGGATTGGTTGACAGTTTGGAACCTTTGACTCTGCAAACTTTGCAAGATGAACAATGATGGGTGGATATGGAAGTGTGTGTGGAATTAGGACCAACTACTTGATACACTTTGTACGTCACTTGAAAAGCTTGCTTTTGTTTTTGTGGACATTTTTGATGGATACTTTTCCCTTTTTTATTTTTCCCCATAGTTTCTTTGACTAATGGAGTTTGATAGGGATAATCTTTCTTTGTATTCTTTGGTATCCATGTGTATTTTATTTTTCCATTATTCTTCTTTGCTTCTTTTTCTTTGATAACATTATTTATGCTTTGATTCAAATCTTTCTTTTGATGTTGGTCCCAATTTGTGGATGGGGTGATGGGTGGATGAAGATTCATGATGTGGCTGGTTGTAGTATTGGCAATGGTTTCATCATAAGGATTCTTCATGCTCCCTATGTTGAAATTTGGTTGAGACGAAGTTGCCCCCAGTATGGTGGTAGTAGTGCCTTCATGCTTTGATTTCACCTATTCCAAGAGCTCTTGTTTAGAATGAATTCTTTGATAAATGACCATTGTAGATGATGTTATTGGAATTTGTTGCTTTACTAACTTTAGAATATCATGTTCTATCTGACTTGTTTCCTTGAGTGGATACTGCTAGATATCTTCATACATGATGTCCTTAGTCTGAATTTGGGATATATCTGATACTGATGTTGTTAGCTCAATAACCTGGTCTTTTTGTGTAATAATGTCAGGAGTAAAAGAATCATGTTCTAAATGAAGATCATCTATGTGTCCATCCATAGAAAGCATCTCATGGGTAGATGGAGGAGTATGTGCATCTTGTATAGATAGGAGAGTGTCCATTAGATCATTGTAGTATCTTGGAGATACAAATTCTTGATCTTGAATGATTTTGGAGTTGCTTTCATCATGCTTTGGATCAAGTTTTTGACATGGGTTAGTTTCAAAGGATCGATTGCTTATAAAAGGTTCTTGGATGTCATCATTAGGCATGGGAATTTCCTCAATATCCTCTTCATTTTTTAGTGGACTTGGATCAAATGTTGAGTTGAAGATTCCTTCAATATCGGCAATCATGAGGTCAAAGGATGTCAATTGTCTTTGAAAGGATCATTGCTAGACTTTGGTGAGAGATGTTGATCATGCTTTAGAATAAATTTTTGAGATATGTCCTCTAACTCATTAGGTGGTGTAGAGACATTTTCAACATGATCATTGGTCGATGGATTGTTGATTATAGGACCAAATAATGTTAACACTCCTTGAAATGGATCATTGTCAGATATTATTGAAGGATTCTTATCGTGATCAAAAAGTGATTCTTGTTATATGTTGATTTGATCTTTGGATGAGGTAGAAATATCTTCCATGTGTTCGTTGATGGGTAGGTCTTGATTATGTGATCATTGACTTGGATCGATACATGGAGTCGTTAACATTTTGTTGGTATTTTGAACAACATTTGCTTGTTGGGCTTGGTATTGGGCTTGAGATTTTGCTTGCACTTGAGCCTAGGCTTGTGCTTGTTGGGCTTGTAGTGTGGCTTGGGCAACTTGAGCAACTTGTGCAACTTGTCAGTTTTGGTTTTGTTGGAATTCCTTCTAATAAGTGGCTTGCAACACAATGTTGTATTGGTTTGATGTGTTTGGTTTGGGTGGTGGTAGTGGAGGAGGTGGTTTTGGAATAGTGCTTGTTGTGGTGATAAGAGGTGTTGTCGTATTGATGATTGGTATTTGAGTGGTGGATGGTGTAATTGATGTGATTGGTCCTTGAGAGGCCATGTTTTGAGATATTATGGGGGTGGTTGATGATATTGTGATTGCTTGTGCATTTGTCATCTGTTGTTACGATGTCAACGACAAGTTCTGAAAGTTTGGCGTGATGTTTTGATTGATGTTTGGGATGTTGGTTTGATTGATACTTGGTAAAGGGGGAAGCCCTAAGCAAAGGAGTGGTGTGGGTGATGATGGAAATGGTGGTTTTGGAATCATGTTGGATGTAGTAACAAGTCATTGAGATATGTTTGGAGTGATTGTGGGGGTTTGAAATATGATTGGTGTGATAGGGGTGGTTGGAGTGATCAAGGTGATAGGAATAGTCAGAATGGCAAGGTGATAGATCCTTGGGAGACAATATTTTGATTTGTTAGGATTGATGTTGTCATTTGATTAGATACCATCTGTTGGTGTGATGTCGATGGTATATTCAAAGGATTTGATGTGATGGCTTGATTGGTGTTAGGTGGATTGATTTGGATGCAGTGATTGGTGCTAGGTAAAGGGGGAAGCCCTAAACCAAGGAATGATGTTGATATTAGTAATGGTGGTGGAGATGTATCTTGGCACAATGACTCAACTATTTTGGTAAGTGTAGCAATTTGATCTCACCAAATTTGATCTTGATTTCGATCTTGACTCCCTTGATATAGTTGATTTGGTTTTTGTTCAAGTAGATTTGAGATGCATACTTGTGGTTTTTGAATGGGATTATGGAAAAATTGATTTTGGACAATGTTCTAACTTGGGATGATGTTCAAATTTGGCATGATAGGTTGAAATTGAACATTGTTGGTGTTGGGAATCACATTGCCTTGATTTAGGTAACTTTGATTTTGCATGGTGTTACCTTGACTTGGAGTTGTTAACATATTGTTTGAACTTTGAACAATATTCATATGATTTGTAAACATATCTATCCCAAAGTTTACCAAGTTTGGATTCAAAATGTTCATGTTTCGTAAAGTTGTACTTGGTACATTCACATTTGGCATGTAGGGATTTGATGGGATGATGTTGTTCATTTGAAGGCTCATGCATTGAGTGTTTGGCTGATAGATTTGTAGGTTTGGACTTGGATTTAAATCTACCATCAGGAAAGGTGCTCCAAAATTTTGACTAGGCATACTCACATTTGTTGTACCATTGAGGTTTGTAGGAGATAATGATCCCGTGTACAAATTGTATAAATGTGAGTTTTGAAAATCAATTGGCATTATGAGGCTTTGATAATTTGGTTGGTTTAGATTGCTTATGATGTATGGATCAAGTTTATATTCCATGTTCTTCTTGTGTTTTAACTTTGTTGTAAAAAGTGACCTCTAAGGTGTTTAGGACCAATGATGAGATGAAGGATGAAAAGGGGTGAATGATATGAGTGTTGTTTTTCTTAGGAACTTTGGATCAATGCTAGACTTTAGGATTTTATTTTGATTGGTTTTGATTGGATAATGAACTTGTAAACCTTAAGATGTTGGATGTGATTTTTAGGATAAACTTATTCAAAGGTGTGTTGATTTAACTAAAGGTATGAGAAAGGATGCATTCCCATACTCCTAATTAAACAAGGTGATTTTGATTTGGTTTACTTGGATGTTCCCAAGTCTAGATAATGATGTTTCCAAAGCTCTAAAGTTACTTGTGGGATTGGATGATAAATGTTTGAAATGGATGAAGTGTTTTATTTTGATCCTAAATGAACCTAAGAAGGATTTGTTTACAAGGCCAAGGTTTTGAAGAACATGCTTTTCCCTTCAAACCAAAAGATCAATGTTTGCTCAAAAGACCATAAGACAAAAGATACACAAGCACATGTGTGGGGTTCAATTGATTTAATCTTAATTAGTGAATTTCTTTTACCACAAGCACTTCTTTGATTAGGTTTTCCAAACTATATGTCTAATGTCTTAATTTCTTTGAATCCCACAAAGTAGGTTATGTGGAAATTTGATGAATCCAAGGCAAGGGTTACCTATTGTTGATCTTTAGTAAGAAAATTGAGATGTAAGTTCAAGTGTTTAGAAACCTCTAAGGATGTGAATCCCAAGGGCAAGCAATAACACATGAATTTGGTCAATTGTATTTGCCTCCTAAAGGGTTTGAAATTTTGATGTTGATGTTAAGTGTTTGTTTCCAAGTGTTTTCGAATAAGCAAAGTGTTTTGACTCATAAGCAATATAGCATCCTAGCTCAATTGTTACATTTTTCTTGGTGGGCTTGCCTCATGCCCTTCGTAGTAGAAGAGATGATTTTACATGCAACGAAGGAAAGAGTATAAAGGTATGTTAAGAATGAAGTCTTAACCTCTATACTTTAACCAAGACTGGACATGGCAAGTAACTTCTTGGAATCTAAGTTCCAATGCACCACTTTGATAAACTCGTTGGATGGACTAGTTGGCTACTACAAACAAGGTTCTTAATGATGGGACATCAGGGACATGGCACCTTGCGAGTTTTCAGCAAGCCACTAAAGGCTTTAATCAATCCTACTAGGGGCTCTTATACTTTTTACGATAGTACCCCATTCTGAAAGACACTGTATGACTAAGACCTACATACCATGAGGACTTGACAGTTTAGTCTGATCCATTTATATATCGGCCCGAATGAAAAACCAGTTGGAGTTTCCTTTGAGTTCTCCTTTTGGATGTGTCTCTTAGGCAGGCCCCTCTAAAGGTAAACAACAATGAGCAAGCACATCTGTAGTTCGAAAGAACTTTGTTTAAAAACAAAGGGAGAACACACGTGATACACCTAACTCACACTCACAAGCTTTGTTCAATTTTAGTTCCCAAAATGAAGTGTGGAGGTGATTACTTTATCTCAACCTAAGATCACAAAAAAGGCCTTTTGATTCTCAAGATCGTTGTAAAGCACGAGAGAAGCGCATACGTCCTTTTCAATGATGTTAGTTTAAGTAAGCAATCACAAAAAAAAAGTTGCACATGTTCATTTTAACCTTTCAAAGCAATTGTGAGTTCATTTTAAAAGCACCAAAGTAAGTGTGACAATTTTCCTTGTTCAATTTTTAATCCCAAAACAAACTTTAGTAAATTTGAGTCCTAATGTTCTTTTTAAGATTTTTGTAGCAAAAATTGAAATGTTCTTTTTAGAGCTCAACAAAAATTTAGTAGGTCCTAAAATCTTGAAAGATAGAAAATCCTTAGAAGAGGGATTATAATTTCTTCCCAAAGTGTTTAAAAACACTTGTTACAATGATGTGATAATGATTTTTCTTTGAATTCCATGCTCCCTTATCCTTCAAAAGCTACAATACAAGCTCCAAATGTCAAATGAAATCAAGAAACAAGAAGATATGAGGGTTAGATAGATGATTGAGCATAAAAACCATAAAAGTTAGACCAAGTTTCATTATGATTTGACATTAAATGAAAATTTAAAAATTTTAAATTTATCAAAGTTGATAATAATCTAGACCATTGGATAGCTTATGAAATTCTACCCCATTTCAAAAAAAAAATCTTTGAAAAAGACTAAAAAATGACCAAGATATGGCCATTTTAAGTTTGCATGAAAAAGTAAGAAATTCCAGCGGTTTTGTCTGTGATGGTGGCTCTGTTTGATTTTGTAGCGGCGCTATATGGCAATGCTGGAGATTCCAGTGATGCAGTTTGATTTTTGAGCAATGTAGTTTGAATTTTTGAGCAGTTCTGTATGGTGACGCTGGACTGTGAGTGGTTTTGTTTGCTGTAAACACCAAAAACATCAAAAACCACAAAATTTTCTCAAAAAATGTGATTTGATCTTCCGGTAGGCCCTTCTTCTAGTGCTAAAATGTGAACCATGATTCCCAACCTGCACAAACACAACAAATAATCAATAGATTAGATCAAATGCAAGATTAGAAACATGAATCCTCAAGAAATTCATTTAAATGACAAAAGAGAAAGGAAATGAGATAAAGAACACCAAGAAACTCCAAACAAATAAAATCCTATTCTAATGCAATGCAAACTCCTAATCTCTTGAGGGAATTGGTGCTAATTTGATGTGAAAATTGGCCCTTTCCCAACTCCAATGGTGTGATGAAGATGCTTGATGAAGGATTGATGCTTGTAGTGATGACTTCAATGGAGCTCCATGTTGAAAATTTGCAAAAATCCTAACTATGAACTCAATGATAATGGATGGAATTTGCTAATGATTTGAGCATAGTAAGTTTACTCAAATTGTGGATGATCAAATGAGGAGATTGCCCTCTTATTTATAGAATGCTAAGTTGAGGAGCTGATCAAAATAGAGCAATGTGGGACTAAGAATTAGCCAATAACAAAGTGCCACTTGTCAACCTATGAGTGGATGGAGGATGTGCAAGTTTTGAAGAATATGCAAAGAGGGGGAGATTCAAATTCAAAATATGTCTTGAGGGATGAGGTGAAAGGTGAAGTTAATGTCACATGGCTCAAGAAAAGGACTTGTAAGAGATGTTAAATGCCATGTTTGGAGGACAAGACCTTTTTGGAGAGATTTTTCAAATTTGAGGAATATTCCATCTTTGATGCCCTTTTTTAAATGAAAATAGATGATTTATAAAACAATTAAATTGATTTTCATGTGCAAGTTGCAAAATCTAGAGGATTTTATGGATTAAGACTAAGATTAATCAAGATTTGATTAATTTAAAGGAGATTTAGTTGATTTGACCATTTGATTTAGATTTTAGGATTGAAATAAATCAAAAAGAGATGAAAATGATTAAGACCTAGTTAAATAAATATTTTGATTTATTTAACCAAAAGGGGTGATGTTAGATTAAATTAGATAAATGTTTGATTTATTTAATTTAATTAGACGAACTTTAGAAATTTAATCAAATAATATGGATTATTTAATTAAACAAAGATAGGAAGATGAAATGACCTAGCTAATTACATAGAGAGCGATTTATTTAATTAAAAGGGGAATTATGATGACTTTAATCAAATAAGGCTATTCGATTAAATGGTTAGATAGAGGGATAATTTAGGATGAAGCGATGTTAGTAGATCAGGATCAAGTGTGTGATATCAATTTGTATATTTTCTATGTCTACAACTGGTATTTTCAGAGAATTTGAAAAAGGAGGTCGATGTTGGAGAACAATACTTTGCATCACATGGTTTGATTGGCTAGTTTAATCATCTATGGCCAAATTAACTAGATCTGCATGAATGGATCTCTTTGGCATGGCAACCCACACTCAAAGGTAATGTAGAGGTTTATCATTGTGCTCAAGGGTTTTTTATTGTGGTGTTTGATTGCATTCAGGACAGGGATGCCATTCTGCATGAGAAATGGTGTTGGGGGAAAAACACACTTCTTCTCAAACCATGGTTTCCAAACTTTAATTCGGCTATTGCATATTTTTCTGTGAAATTGGTTTGGATCTGCCTTTCAAATCTTCTATTACAATTCTAGTTTACAGATTGTTTTCAAGTGATTGGGGACTCATTGGGAAGGTTTGTTGTAAATTTAGATACAACTAACTTCACCCACACAACCTTTGCTTGCATCCTTGTTGATATTGATGTCACATGTGACCTCCCTGCAAACATTACTTTCAAATTTGTTGATCATAGCTAGACACAACCTCTAGATTACGAAGGATTACCTTTTCGATGTAGGAAGTGTTTTAAAACTAGTCATATAGCCAACTCTTGCTCTAGAATCATTAAAAATTTTGATCAACAGTCCTGGTGGAATAATGCTCTACCCCATCATTACTCAATAAAAGTACCATCAAAAGTGCTAGAGGAAAGGGTTGAACCTTCTGAACAACCCACTTTTTCTCCAATTTCTGAAGATAGGAAAGGTACAATGCATCTATCTTCAAAACCTTGCACAAAAGCATGTTTGGCTGAAAGTAAGCCCCAATAATAAAAAAAAATTCAAAAGTCAAGCCTTAGAATACAGCCCTAAATCTAATTGTTGCATCTTCTCCAAAGTGCGACTGGAGTCCACTTGCAAAGAATGGTAGTAGCAATCCACACGTTTCATGTCAAATCATAGAATCCATAGATATGCAAAAGAAGGTGGATGGGGAGGACTGGCAGGAAGTTCATAATAAGAAAAATAAAACCCTCATGTCAAAACTAAATAGGATCAAAATAGATTTTCAATCTCACACCAAATCTAGTGGTTAAATTATAACTCAAAATGGGAAGATTTGTTGTATTCCTCTGATGCATCACTGCATGTTGGTCATGGCTGACCAATTATGTAATCTTTTAATTTTAATCAATAAAACTTACTCTTATGAATCAAAAAATAAAATTTAACATTTATATAGTGTATAAAATATATTATATATTAATATAAAACATAATATATTTATATTATAATATATATTAGATATGTAATGTGTATATTTCTCAAAGGTGCATATAAATTTAATGTGTATATACATATATATCTTTGATAAATTGGATTTATGAATATGTGTGTGTGTGAATGTACAACTCTTAACTTATTAAACATGAAGTATGTTTGCTTCCATATGAATAATGTGAGACACATATTAAGATGCATAGAACTTAGTTGCATATGTATTAATATATTGTTCACATAAAACCAATTACTCATTTGAATTTTACTTAAATATAGTTGTCATTGCTCAGATCATTCATTTTCATAGTGATTACTTTTTAAGGGTTTTAAACAATATTTAATGGGTTTGGATAATCTATTATTTGATGGGATACAATTAACACAAAGTATACTCTTTTCTTTTACATAATTTATAAGGGATCACACCTATTTTATGAAATGAGAACTTGAATCAACATTTTTCCTTCATCAATCACAACAAGATATTCATCTAATAATCTAATCTTATATTTTCCTTTGTTTGTATTTATACAAATCAATATACACATTTACATTATTCAAGTAAATTTATTGAAGATGAGCTTAAGGATCCCATAGCTCCAACTTTATAACACAAACCTTAAGGAGACAACAAAATATTAACTCCAACATTTTTGCTCCAAAAATTTGTAAAAAATACATACCAAATAATAAGGGCTCTCTATTTTCTTCTTTCATTGAATAGATATAAAACTCATCTCTTTAAAATAATATTGAGAAAAAAAATGATTTACATGTCAAAGAACAAGGACTTGTTGTCCACCCAAATATATTGGCATCATGGAGCCTCATGGCTCTCGCTAAACCCTTAAGCAAGAACATTCATATAGATCCAAGATAATGTGGTCTCCACATACACCTCCAAAAGGATTAAAAATAATATACATCAAAATTGTCCATATCAACTACAAGGCTCACATAGATTTAAGGATACCACTCACACAACTCCCCTTTTCAAAATTTTCTCTAGTCTTAATCAACCATGAACCTACAAAACAAATCCCTATCTTACAACACAAAAAAGAGTAAAGGGAATAGGGAAAAACTTATCTCTCTAAACCTATGAATCTTGGCCTCCATTTCCATAAGAAAATACTCCTCTCATTTTTCCAACTCTCTCTTTTTTCCATTACTCAACAAGAATTCTCCAAAAAGAGAAGTGGGTAACAAAACATCCTTCATTCACAGCCAAGATATAAGGAAGTTTCAAATTCAAAACATTGGATGGGGAGGTGACACTTGTCACCTTCCCATCCACTTCTCCATAATGGTCTTTTCCTTAATAAAGAGGGGACAAACGATAGGACACCCCTTCCCCCCAAGTCTTCACTCATAAATGAGGTATGGGGGTGGGGTTGGTACCCTCAATCCATCTATCCCCATCAACCTCCAAACTCGTCACTCATATTAATGAGGAATTTTGGAGTGATAAATCAAGTCTTAGGGCTTTTATTGTGTATCCAATTAGCCCCCACCTCAAGGGTATAGACACTAGGGGTCTATTTTTGTATTTAAAACCAAAAAAAAAACCAAACCTTGCCCTATAAAGACCCATTTAATGTTCCATCCGAATTTTAAATGTAACCAAGGTCCCCAAATCCTAACCCCACTCACATCACATGACTCACAATTAATTCCCCTCTCAAACACATTTAAACTTGACCCACAATATTAAAACCCATAACCATAATTACCCTAAATAATGATAAACCATAATTTCCTTTTGTCATTAAAACACATATACACAATATATGATTTGGAATAGATTCTCCTCCTTTCTCCTATTGACACACTTACTTTCTTGGACAACACAATCCTAAGTTTAGTTAGACCACAATAATAAATAACATTAGTTGTTAATCAAATCCTCATAACTTTAAGTGTGAACCATTTACCTAGCTAATTACTCATCAAAATATAACATGGCACAACAATTCATCTTAAAATTTCAAGTAATATTCAATAGTTTACATGTCCATACACCTTCAATAAATAGAATAATGATGATAAATCATAATTGTTGGATTACTCAAGATAATCACTTGATAATTAATAAATTATTAAGTCCCTTATTATTATTTTTTTTGGAAAAAGGCTAATAGCCTATATATTATATTAATAATAGTAGTAAGTAATTACGAAAGAGCCCAAGAGGGCCTAATTACAAAAGTGCTCAAGAGGGCCTAATTATAAAAGTTCCCAACAGGGCTTAAGTAATTACAAAAGTGCCTGATCTTTGAAAGTCTGGTATGAGAAGCTTGTCATGCCATTAGACTTGTTGGGAGTCGGGAGTCTCAAATCCTTCATACCATTTCCATGAAATGCATGTTAGAACTTATGAAGCATGACCGAACATCGAAACCTAAAAACACTAGCTTTGCATTCACCTTGTCAATGGTCAGGGTTCACACGTCCACCTTACCAACTACCATCTTCATGTAGAGATCAAGCCTCATCACCGAGTCACAAAACCTTCTTACTGCTTCCCATTTCGAGGATCGAGGATCGGGGATCCCTCATACCCTTTAAATCATTTAATCATCGTTGACAAAAAATCGTCAAACAAAATCAACGCCATCATTCAGTGGGATGGTTGAAAGATTCCATCTTTCCTTTCAGATGTTAGGGATTGAGGATCCCTTGTCCTTCATGCCAAACTAATGAACATAACGCTTAGCAACGAAGAGCGAAATCCTTTCACGGGTCGGGGTTCAGGTTTTCTCAATACCTGATACCATAGACTTCACAAATAAAGGTTATAATGAAGCTCCAAAGTCCGAATGCCAAAAACCTTCAAACTTCCTAAGTATTTTTCAAATGCATTTGGTAATCAATAAGCCCAAAAAATGATGCCCGATTCTTACTGAAATCAACTAAGGAATTCGGTACGCCATAATCCTGAAGCCCAAAATCCGAAACCTGCTAACTTAGGACATATTTGACTAAGTATTTTACACCTCTTCTATATGATATTGTATAGATCTTCTTTTGTTCACGTAATCTAAACTTAGGAGTTGCTTTTTCATTATTAGTTTGGAATAAAGTTAAGACAAGTTGTCTCATTTCATGAGATTAGAACACTTGTCACTATCTTGCCAAATCCTCATCTAGTATTTGCTTGTACATGATTTTATAAATCTTGCACATTCATTTGTAACAATTATCTAGGTTATTTGCATCAATACAATTCTTAGGTTATTGAGAAAAATCTAGCTTTTGATCTTCTCTATCATGATAGGTAATTGCTTGTAGGTGTTTCATGGGAGCTATGGGTTGAATCATCAATACAACATGGTATTAGAGTTACATTTGCAACCCCCTTTTCAATTTTTGAAGAGACCAGGCCTTGAGAATTTTTCTAGTGCATCCTATAGTAAAATCAACCTCACCATCACAATCAAGAGGCTGAAGAGATGAATTTTGACATAAAATTTGACTACTTTTGGATCAGGAGTAGAAAAAGAATTTTTTTTAGTAGCAAGGATTTTTGTACAGAAATTTATACAATCATATAGATCCATATGACCCCTATTGCCAAAATTCATCTTGGCACTTGTGCAGGTACATTGGGTTTAAAAAATATATCTCTCTAGTTTTTTAACTTTTTGCAAAAAAATTTAAAATAGTTTTGAAGAAAAAAACCAACAAAAAATAAAAAAAGCTTCAAAATTTTTGAAAAATGCATAGGGGTGAATTTTTTGTTTTGATTACTATGCAAGGGTACTGCACACTATACCCTACGCTATCACATCAGGTGACATACCACCCACGGTAGGCTCCCTTACCCTACCACTTGCACTTAACAATCGGTGACCTATTCACAATTCCAACCAACAATAATAAATTTGGTAGCTAAAAAAAGGAATCGACAGCTAAAAAAGGAATCAAAATCTAAAGATTCCCTGATAGAATATTCTAGTTGAAATTTTGCAAATCATCACGACTTGAAAATTTTATCGACAGATAGTTTTTTCAAAAAGAAAGGGAATATTCGCAGATGGCTAGATGGCCGTCAAATTCACCACAATGACTTGCAAACATTAGCAACCTTTTTTTCCCTCATTTGCCTAAAAGAGTAGCTTTTAGTCAATTAAGCATATCTTGAGCATACAGTGTCCAATATTCAAAAACTTTGTATTATCAAAAAGTTAGTTTTAAGCCTATTCTAGTGGTGTAGGTATTTTTCCAGATTTTGCTCCCTGATTTATTTTATAGGCCTCTGATGTCATACCTAGTTGTTTTCACTCCAGAGGGCATAAATTTTTCCTTAGTAATCATTTTTCCACGATTTAAGTAGCATCATAAAGATGATTTAGTCCTCTACATAGATCTTAGGTCTATTTTTCCATAAACTTAACTAGGTATTTATTATTTCAATCAAATCTTAGATCTTCCTTTTTCGATTATTTTCTTAGCAAACATGCAATTAGGTCAATTTTTTTTGGATTCAAAGGGGGATTTTTTTGCATTGATGGGGTCTATACTACTACATCAGTTCATTAGAGTATTCTTTCATCATGGATATAACACATATTTCTCTACTTACTCCATACAACTATTATAGTTGGAAGTCCCAAATTGAGATAAATCTAAAGAAAGCAGGGCTACATAGGGTTACCATGGGTACAAAACTTGATTCTATAGGTATTGTTGTGAAGAGAAAGTAGTTTAATACAAGTGATGAAGATTTTGGTACATTATGCATGTCTATGTCTTCTGATCTTCTCTTTCATGGTGAATCTTGCATCACACCCAATTAGATATGGACTCAATTAGAGTCCTTGTTTGGGAAGCAAGATACTATGAGAGGATTTCAGTTGGAGAATGAGATTATCAGTTTGGCTTTGCGAGATTTTGATAGCATTCAGGACTTCACCAAACTCAAGTTTCTCAAATTATAGTTGAAATGGTGTGGTATTGCGAAGAATGCCACTTAGTTGATTCTTTATATCCTTTCCAAGCTTGGTCTTGATTATTTTGTCTTTGTTTCTACCTTTTATGCCATGAAAGATGCACTTGGTACTAGATTCACTATGCCTTCACTTGATGATTTTGCTACATCAATACTTGGGAGTAGAAAAAGTTGGTACAAATGGGCTCATTGAAATCTCCAACATCAAAGGTGCTGAGAAGTTGTTGAAGATGTTTTAGCATTGTTTTCATTGATGTCAAAACCTTGGTTCTGGAAGGATGTGCTCTGGATGATGAAAAAACTTAATCTATCCTATCATATGCTATGATGTCACGTAGTGTGGACACTATCCTTGATCTAGATATGGTAGTAAATCTTTTTGGGACATCTGTTGAATTTAGTTAATACAATATTTTGATGTTGGTTGTTGTGCTCAAAGCTTACTCTGGGTAACCTTGCTATCCAAAACTTCATATAGCATGTTGCAAGTTTTTGTATGTCAAATTATGGTTCTCCGGTTGACACTGAAATTGATGATGATCAAGATTTGGTCTTGGTTGTGGCATTCTTAATGGCTTTGGAATATATTTCATATAATTCAAAGTTTTCTATCTCTTGGCAATTATGAAATCTTAAGTTTGACCCATTTTTGGTCTCTTGATAATGTGGTAAGAAGATCTTTATGTGCGACCTATCTTTTGGGTCTAGTGTTAGCATGCAAGATCTTATTGAATATCTTAAGGTTGTTCTTCATGCTGACATGACTTGTGGTGATCTAAATTCAAATGGTGTTTGGCTGACTTAGAAGACTATGAAGATATTGTGTGGCTGACTTATTTATATTCTAGGGGTATATATATATATAGAACATCTTTTTAATTGAAGATATAGAAGTGTGGAAGAAGTATGATGTGTGCGCGTAGATAAAAGAGTGCAAGTGCATGAACAAACAAAAGAGTGTGAAGGAAGGAGTTATCTATTTTGGAAGAAGGTCAAGTGAAAATATTACATAAGGAAGATGTGCACAAGATTCTTAACCAGATCTACTACAGACAAAACTCATGCATATGTAGATGCATATGCTCTAAACCAGAACTGAACTCATGCATATGTAGATGCAACTTCATTAGTTCACTTTTGTCAGTGAGACTATTTTATATTTTGTTGTTTTGTATTGGTGTAGTGAGCCCATCGGTATTGAGCCACCCTGCAATGAGCAACTTGTCAGTGAGCCTAATGCAGGAGCATCCAGTGGTGTGAGGGCAATCTTGCATCACCCAAAAAGATGATTTCCAATTTTTATTTCTGTTGTTTTCTTCTTGTAGATGTTTTTTGCATTTTTGGATACCCTTTTCATCGAATAAGAGTTTCCAACTTTCAGAACTGCTTTTCTACTTTTTCTGCTCAACTGTTATTTTTAGCAGGTGTGAATTTGAAGGTGTGGGAAGACAAAAATTTATGGGAAGGTTCAGGACGGAAAAATAAACACTTTGGTGAAAGAATCAGGTCAAGATCATTCATAGTTTGAAAGATATTCAAGTTCCAGTTTCTTCTTTTTGCCCTGAAAAACCTTCTGAGCTCAGTTTGAGGCACTAAACGGTCCCAGATGGGCCTGAAAATTTGCGAAAATGCCAAAATAGATTATTATGTGGAACATCGCCTTTTCGAGAGCTTTCCGAAAAGGTATCATCATTGAAGATCTGACGGTCGGATTAAAAGTTATGGCTTCCGAAAGTTGGTGCATATTTTAGAAATGTGCTAATTTTCGAAGGTGAATTTAATTATGAATTTCAAATTGTAATTTTGGCGCCAAACCGCCAAAAATATTATCTCAAAGGTTGTTTTTGGTTCCAAACCGAAATGGGTCTATTTATGGGCTTGTTTCTGATTTTTGTGTAACTTTTTGGGGAAAGAAGTTCGCATGCTTGGAAAAGGGGATCTAGGTAATTTTTTGTAAGTCTGTAATTTGCATGTATCACAGAGCTCAAGGATTTGAGATCCTCTGCATGTAAGAATTTCATAATATTGAATAAAAGATTATTCTCTATTTTGTGAGTGTTTTCTATGTCTCGGGTTTGCTCCCTCGTCAGAGCCCTTGTAAAAATCAACTTAATCGGTGTCACCTTAACCGGTACTTTATAATTGAGAATTATTATTCTCCATGGTTTTTTCCTTCTTGGGTTTCCACATAAATTTTAGTGTTCATTGTGCTTGGTGTTGTTGTATGCATTCATGTTCATGTTCATATCTGTTTGATTAATTTTTGATTGGTATAAGTATGCTCCGGATTAATTAAATAAAATAAAAGTATTGTTGGATAACTAATTCACCCCCCCTCTCAGTTATCCAGATTGTTCAACAAATGGTATTAGAGCCTGGTTCCTTGGAGATAGAGCTTAACCACTTAAGGCAGATCTTGATAGTTTGAACAAATGGTAGGAGCTTATCACTTTGAGGAAGAATTGAAGATAATGTTAGATGATATGGAAATCACTAAATCTGAAAATGAAAAATTGAAAAAAAATCTAAAGGAGGCAAACACTTGTATTGCAAAGCTAAGGGGAAAAATCTGGAAGTTCAAATCAAGACACAAAGAGGTTAGCCAAGAATTAAAAGAGTCAAAAGAAAATATTATGAATTTAAAGTAGCAACTGGATTATTGCAAGAAGACTAAAGAAAATATCAAAGATACTATCAAACAGAAAATGGAAGAATGGAAGAAGACTGAAGAAAATATCAAGGATACCATTAAAAAAAACATAAGAAAATGAGAAGTTAGATCAAGAATTAAGAAGGCTGAAAACTAAAGCAAAAGTATGTGAAAGTAGCATGATTTTGGATCAACTTTTGTCCCTAAAAAAATGTCACAAGGATAAATGAGGACTTGGATTCACTGGTGAAAACTCAAATCAAAACACTAAGGGTGAAGACAAAGTAGTTGAAGCTAAAGAAAGATTAGTTGTAACAAGCAAGGTCTGGAACTCTAATGCACCTACAAAAAGACCTCCGATTAGACAACTAAATACTCAAAGGTACTTATCCTTCAATAGTCATTGTTTTCTATGCAAAAAGTTTGGACATATGGCTATAAAATGTAGAAGCAAGATGAAACCGAATACTCAATGCTTTAACTATTACAAGTTTGGTCATAAAGCAAGTCATTGCAGAAGTGAATTATCTAATCCAACAAGAAGGAATGGAATGAACAATCTCTTTCATGGTTATTTCTATTTATGCTATGGTTATGGTCACAAAGATAATCAATGCAGACCTAGGGTTCACTTAGCTAAGTCAAGATAAAGATGTTACAAGTGTAGTCAACCAAGACATTATGCTAACACATGCAAATATGTTGCTATGGAAAAGCCTAAGAACAAAATAAGGTTTCAAAATCAAATAAAGCTAAGAATAAGATGGTCACGGTTTGAAGGAAGGAGACAAGTGTGAAAGACACTTCCATGGTACCGGATCCTGATACATGCCCTACCGATATCTGAACCAATCACCTTAGATCAGGGGGAGTTTTACATTGCATTATTGTTAGTTCCCCCTCTTCGAAGTAATATTGAAGTGATTTTTAACATGATTAAGTTTGAACTAGTTGATGATAAATTATGAAGCTTAATCTGGTTGATTGAAAAGTGAAGTAAAATTGTTGGCATCATCAATGTGCATCTTTGGTAGAAAAATCATTATGAGTAATTAAGAGTAAAAGGTGGGAGTTTTCAAAATAATTTCTCATAGTTTGCAAGAGAGAAGAAGAAGAAGTTTCATTAAGCAAGAAAGAGTTTGAAGTGCGACGATGGAGTCTGTTAACAGAGGATCAAGTGGCATTATTTTGCTAAGGCTGAAGGGAGTTGAGTTGGATGAGTTTGATCATTGGAAGATGAAGGAAATAGAACTAGGGTTGAAGACGGATGAACTAAAAACCTAAATACTCTAGGTATGGACTTATGGGAAGAATTTCCTTGGTTTATAGACAAAGAATCTATCTTGTTCCTGTTGAGTCAATTCAAGGATGGAAACATTGTTTTGGACAAACCCTATCCAATCATGAAGGAAGCCATTGAAGCTATTACTAGTTTGTGCAATGTTGGTGACCTCCCTAGGAAGAAAACGGTGAAATAAAGAGATGTGGAGGAACTTACTAGTATCAATAAAGACCCTCAAGATCTATTGATAAATACCATTGTTGATCCTGCAGTAAGGTATGTTGCTTATGGCATCACCTATGAAATATATTTCAGAAATCGTGAAGGTTCTACTTCAGCTATTGCTATATATCTTGCACACATGATGGTGAAGGAGAATAAGCAGTTTGATCTATGTAGCCTAATAATGGAAATCATAATTGAGAATGTCAGAATGTCATTCGTTGAGAGTTATCCTTTTTGGTTTGGGTCTCTTCTCATATGCTTGGTATTTTACTTTTTGAGTTTGCTACTGGCAAAGGAGAATGTTAAATGGAAGTCCAACATCCCTGTCACAAAAGCAAGTTTATAGGTATTTGGAATGTATGGAAGATAAAGCAAGTGCATGAAAAGTATATTGCGCATCCTTGCAGATGAATCTATGCTTTGGTGTGATAGTATCCAATTAGTTTGAGGAGGGTTCCTCCTCTTGTGAGAAGGATTTGGAAGTCGTTATTGGTGGCTCCCCTTTGGAACCCAAAAAGAGGAAAGTTAACATAGAAGATTTTGTCACTATCTCAGAAGAAAAGGAGAATAAAGAAGAGCCTCTACTTGGATCTGATTTTGTTGATCCAGATGATATTCGGTTGATGTTAGATGAAGATGATATGAAGAAGGTTGGTGAAATGTGGTGTGCTAGATCTCTCATTAGAAGGCTTAAAATTCATGATGCTTTGGTTGATTATCTACTCAAAAGGGGTATTACTATTTCAGATGTTTCTGACTTGTTACTGGATAATCTAGTAGAAGTTGTTGAAGAAAGGATGTTGTTGGAAGGACCTAAAGGACAAAAGTTTGAATCTATGATTTTGAGAATATGTGTTAAAGCTAAATAGAAGTTATCCAAACACATTGGTGAGACAAAAGGATGCATTAAGGAGATGTCTGACATCTATAGGTATTGTCTCTAGTGGCCTGCTGTTGTTGATAATTTTAGAAGTAGAATTGAAGCTATTGAATCTGAGATGAATAGTATTGGAAAGAGTTTTGATTTCTTCAAAGACAAAGATGGAAAAAAGAGAATAAGAGTTGGTGAGTTGCAAGTGGAGTTATTGATTGTTCAGAGACAAAGGGAAGACTTGATTAGAACTTTCTAGTTGGTCAAGGAAATTGTTGAGGTCTAGTTGGATCATCTCTCTAGGATACTTTTTGATGTAGAAGATTGTGAATGACAGTGCCTGTCTCAGGACTGGTCATCCTCATTTATGTTGTTGACTATGTTGGATAGTATGACTGCTAGATTGGATTTTGTGATGCTAGCTTGGAAGAGGTTTCTTCCAATTGTGAGAGAAAGGTACAAGAAAATCTTTCATGTGAAAAGTGTTATTTTTACTTGAGTTCCTCAATGTTTGAATTTTGGACCTTTGAATTTGATGGAAAAAAGGGGGAGAAAAATGAAGGGAAAAACAAAAACAAAAAGAGTTATTGAATTGTTGGACAAAGGGGGAGTACTTGGAGTTTGTGGAGTTTGCAGTTTTGAGTTGGAGTTGTGGAATTTTGGGTTTTTGTTGTTTTTCCATCAATGCCAAAGGGGGAGATTGTTGAGAAGTTGTTGAAGATGTTTTAGCATTGTTGTCATTGATGTCAAAACCTTGGATCTAGAAGGATGTGCTCTAGATGATGAACAGACTTAATCTATCCTATCATATGCCATGATGTCACATAGTGTGGATACTATCCTTGATCTGGTTATGGTAGTAATTCTTTTTGGGACATCTATTGAATTCAGTTAATACAATATTTTGATGTTGGTTGATGTGCTCAAAGCTTACTCCAAGTAACCTTTCTATTTGGAACTTCATATAGCATGTTGCAAGTTTTTGTATGTCAAAATGTGGTTCTCCAGTTGACACTGAAATTGATGATAATCAAGATTTGGTCTTGGTTGTGCCATTCTCATCAGGTCTAGAATATATTTCATGTAATTCAAAGTTTTCTATCTCTTAGAAACTATGCTATCTTATGTTTGACCCATTTTTGGTCTCTTGGTAATGTGGTAAGATCTTTATGTGCAATCTATCTTTTGGGTCTAGTGTTAGCATGCAAGGTTTTATTGAATATCTTAAGGTTGTTCTTCATGCCAACATGCCTTGTGGTGATCTAAATTCAAATGGTGTTTGGATGAATTAAAAGACTATGAAGATATTTTGTGGACAACTTATTTCTATTCTAGGGGTACACACACACACATATAGAACATCTTTTTAATTGAAGATATAGAAGTATGGAAGAAGTATGATGTGTATGAGTAGATAAAAGAATGCAAGTGTGTGAATAGATAAAAGAGTGTGAAGGAAGGAGTTATCTATTTTTGTAGAAGGTTGTGCAAATATAATGGAACGAATATGTGCAAAATATTGTTAACTAGATCTGCTATAGATAGAAATTGTGCTCTTAACCAAAACCGAACTCATGCATATGTAGATGCAACTTCATCAATTCACTTTTGTTAGTGAGACTATTTTGGAATTTGTTATTTTATATTTGGGTAGTGAGCCCATCAGAAGTGAGCCGCTTTGTAGTGAGTAAATTGGAAGTGAGCCCTTGTAAAAATCACCTTAACTAGTGTCACCTTAACCAATGCTTTATAATTGAGAATTATTATTCTTTGTGGTTTTTCCCTTCTTGGTTTTCCAAGTAAATTCTAGTGTTCATTGTGCTTGGTGTTGTTGTATGCATTCATGTTCATGTTCATATATATTTGATTAATTTTTGATTGGTATAAGTCTACTCTGAATTAATTAAAGAAAAGAAAAGTATTGTTGGATAATTGATTCACCCCCCCTCTCAGTTATCCAGACTATTCAACAACAAAGGCACTTATTGCATCCCTAGGCATTACATATCTGAAGGCTTCTAATGGTAAAGGTAAGAAACCAAAGCAAAAGGATTCCAAGTACAATGTGCAAGCCAAGGAATCACAATCTCATGATACCTCAGATTCATCTACCTCTTCTAGGAGGGATTCATTCAAGAAGGATCAACCTAAATGTGCATATTGCACAAAGATAGGACATGATGAGCATAAGTATTATAGAAAGCAAATTGATGAGTTGAAGAAACTTCTACAAAAGAAAAAAATTCAATTGCATTCATCCTCTTCTTCCAATACATTACCCTCACAATTAGGGTCATCTGGAATGACATGTGGAGAAGACAAGATGAAAGGCCATGCTCTCCGTGCATCCACAAATCTTTAGTCTAACATATGACTTCTTGATTCAGCAGCCTCACATCATATGGCTACATCTTCAGTATGTTCTTTGTACATGTGAGCCTTTCTCTTTGCCACAAATTTTGATGGGGAACAACATTTATATGAGTGTTACTGGGAAAGGATCCATAGATGTTGATGATGGCACATTTTACGATGTACTTTGTGTCTCTTTATTGACTTTTAATCTTCTTTCCATCTATCATATTACACATATTGGAGCAGGTAAGACCATAGAGCTCACAACTAATTTAGTGCTTATCAAATATCTATACACTAGAGAGATTCTTGTAGTTGGGACCATAGATCATGCCTCTCGATTGTATGTATTTTCACATTTTTCTCTAGATCAGCAAGCGCTATCATTGATTGGTCCTCACTCTCGTGCATCTAGAGTGGATTAGATATCTTAGGAGAGGTTTGGTCACTTGAACCTATGTGTACTTCCATCATCCAATTTGGTTCATGAGATTGTAGTAATAGAAAAAGTATCCCTTTTTCACACTTAATTTGGGAATAATTATTAATAAAATGAGCCTAATGTTTCCTTAATTTAGTGTTGTAATGTGTTTTACACATTCACATTAAGTTTAGGGCCCTTTTAAACTAAATGGACTTAGTTGTGCCTTATTTAGGGTGTTGTAAAGTGTATCTTTACACTTTCACACTAATCTAGGGCTTTATTAATTAATTGAGGTTAATTTTCCTTAATTGGTCCCTTTAATTCAAATCCAAGCCTAATTAAATGCAAATTCTAAGGGATAAAACTAGACATTCATAAATGCCATTTCACAACACTAAACTTTGGAAGATGTGTGTCCTAGGTAGGTGATGTAGGACCCATTCGCCACATGGCAAATAGGTTCTCATAAGGTCTTAGGACCCTATTTTTGTATAAAATTTCACCTTGTCCAATGTGTGTCCTAGGTAGGTGGCCTAGGACCCATTTGCCACATGGAAAATGGGTCCTCACTTAGACCTAGGACCCGTCTTTGAAATATGTTTTTGGTGGGATTTTAATGATTTCAAATCTATAATTCAATGTCGGCTTGTGATATTTGAATTTCAAGAATTAATGCTAACATATGTATGAATAAGAGGTAATTTCACTAAGTTTCATCTAAGCAATCCTAGAAATTTTTCATGAGCACCTAGAGCATTCAAGTGAGCATTATCAAGAGCATTTCAAGAGCAGTTCTAAGGTATTCAAGGGAAGATTTATTGAAGACTAGTACAACAATCAAGATTCCTATCATTATGTCAAGGATTTAGTGCATCATGTATGTTGTTTGAGCTAATGTGTTGATGTAGTGTTTAAGATCAATCAAGCATATCAAAGGAATTGTTACACATCAAGTTTCATGATCAAGATCTACATTCATTGAGGCTACTTTATGCTAGTTTACAGATCTACAATCCAAGGTTTCAATTAAGGTTTGGTGAGTTATTACATATTGTTGTTCATTCATCATTCCTTTATACTTTTATTCATTTCAAGGTTTAATTACCAAAATGGGGTTTGACCAAGGTAAACCCCTATTCCCTAACGAAACAACATTTTTCTCTATTTGATGTGTGATTGTAGGTTTTAGGTTGAAGATCAATTAGAGAGAAAAGATTGCAAAGTTGTCAAAGTTTTCAAATATGCAAGAAAATTTGTCAAATCATGGAAACTAAGATACAAATTTATTTTTTGGCTTTCTGACAGTGCTCGACTAGAATCTAGGAATGTATAAATAGAAGAACAAAACCCATAAACTAATTTTTTGGAGCCCTAGCTAGGACCCATTCGCCATAGGGTGAATGAGTCCTCAATGAGGTTTGAAAAAGCAACTTTGGTGACAGGTACACAACATTTGACCCTTTATAGATCTTCCTTTTGACTATTAGTTGGGTTAGATTTAATTTATGTTATTCATTTACATATTATAACTTGCATATTAAATGAAATTAGAAGAATAGGTGCATCATAATCTTCATTTTGGTGAAACCAACCTTTTGAGCATTGTAATTTGTTGATTTTGGAGTCCTCTTTCAACCTATATATAGATCTTGCATTCATTTGCATCCATTTGAATTGAATTAGGTCTCATTTAGGGTGTCTACTTTGCATTCAAATTTGCATCTCATTAAAGGTTAAAGGATTGCATATTTTGTATTCTTTAAAGCTTAAAAATATAAAAAAATCAGTCATCTTGCATATCATATACATCATATTAACTTGCATGTGAAAATTGAAACACAATTGCATATCAAACTAGGTGTTCTAGGTCATCATTTTGTCACACTTTGCAATTGCATTTCACATTGAATCTACAGAAAACCAAAATTGAAACTTGCTATAACGAACCTGAATCTGAAAACCAGTGGAAAACACTTAAAAATCTGTAAAAATCTGTTTCAAACCCTAATCTAGGACCCATTCTCCCTAGGGAGAATGGGTCCCTAATCAAGTCATAATATGAATTTCTAGGCATTAAAATCCTCATTTCTGCAATTTTGTTTGCTACTTTTAGATTTCTATTGTTGTTTGTTGAGTTTTTGTTTCATTAATTTCATCATATATAGCTTAATTTTGTACATTTAATGCATTATGTGATTTTAAAATTGCATTTCTTGACTTCATTTTTAGATTTTTGCATAGTGTAATCAGTAAATTACCTTGTTTAGAATATGAAAATTGCATTTACACATTACATTCTAGGTCATTGCATTACACTTTACCCTCTTTCCATTTTGGGTTGATGGTGAGTTTTTGAATCTTCCATGAGCTTTACAACTTGGTATCCTATTAGCAATACTATTGTGAGATTTAGTTCGAGACTCATGTCGTCTCGTGATATACCATTCACTGTGGATCTTGGGTTTTCTAACTCTCTTTCTAATAGTGTTAATAATCAACCCCTTATGGATAATAGAACACATAGCTCATTTCCCATGACTTCCCTTCCTACAAAAAATGTGCATTATATTGCTAATATACCACAATACAACATAAGGAGTCTAGATGAATAATTAAAGATTTTACAAAACTTTGTGAGAACCAACCCCATTGCTAGTAATGCCATTCCTCTCATAGTGAACATAAGAATGATGCTTAAACATAAAGAAGGGATAGAATTCATGTGCTCCTTGGTCCATATCATTCAATAAAAATTTTCTCCTCCTCAACCACTTTCTAGTACATCTCCCATGCATTAGAGAAAAGAACCAACAAATTCTGATCACTTTACTACTCCTAACACATCCTTTTCTAAAAAAGGAAAGGGTTTGCAGTTAGAAGAAGAAAGTGATGAAAACATAGTATCAAACCAAAGAAGAAGAAATAATGAGTGCATTCTTATCAAAGGATAAAGTTACAATAGTTGTATAAACCTCTTGAATCCCTTTATAACTCATTACAACTATCCAAAACTGAGACAATCTTCTATACTCTTTTACATTGGCAATTGATTGAATTATCACCTAAATGTGCAAACTTGACCAAAAGAAAAAATAACAAGAATGAACCATATTGTGCTTATCATAGATTCTTTGGCCGTCACACTGACAATTGTTTTCCTTTAAAGAATTTATTGAAGAAATTTGCACCCTCGAAGAATCAAACTTAACTAAAAAAGCATGCACCTTGCTCCTTTCCATGTAATAGTTGTAGGATCTTAGTATACTCACTATTAAATGCTATACATTCATTGAAAATCATTCTCTTCACCCATCTTGGCTCATCCTTGTCCTGCACTTAGTGGGGGAAAGGGGTTAGTGTAGAGAAGGGAGATTCACAACTCAAAATTTCTCTTCATTCAGAGAGCTTCATAGAGCGAAATGCCCTAAACTACCTCAACGAACAAGCACGAGAGTTCTAACAAGCACGAGAGTTCTAGAATTAGAAAGAGAAGGTCACAAATATTTTCTGGATAGACTGGCAGGATTTCAGCCAAAGGACACCAACATGGCACATGGATGACGGTGCAGTGCACTGGAGTCCCAAAGGCACACATTCATCTTGTACAGACATAAAACTAAGAATGTTGCAGAAAGCAATGAAGTGTCTACTTCTTCTCTAACTACTAAGAAGTCTTTGAATGTGAGAAAGTAATAGAATATAACAGAACTGAAACAAAGTGAAGTAGATGATAAAACTAAAGGAGATAAAAGATAGAAGAAGCTTAAAAAAACCTAAGCAATGGAGCCTCTAGCAAATGAATGTCTTCAATACTTGCATGCATAGGGTCTGGAGAAAATTTTGGGGCTATATAGGGGTTTTCCTTAGTCAAACCCCTATTTTGGTGTTCCCACCTCCATGGAAAACCAAATAGATAGAGAGAAATAAAGTATGTGATGAGTGATAAAAGAAAACCCCACTTGAGGAGAACCTATATCACAAAATATAGGTGATAAAAGCAATCCCCGCTTGAGGAGGAGAACTCGTATCATAAAGTAGAGATGCAATGGATAGGGCATGTGTGAAATCCCAAGATGCTCAAAGGTACAAGGCACAAGGTAGATATCACATGCAAGGCTTAGGAAGCCAAGAAGGGAAACAAAGAGAGCTGCGAGAGCCAAGAGTATTGTAGAGGGTGCTGTGAGAAATAAGGGAGCTGTGCAAGCAAGAGCAAGATGGTAGAATGTTTGAGAGAGAATCCAAGAAGGAGAGGAGAATAGAGAAAATGAATTGAAAAGATAGCATTTAAGGAGAGGAGAGGAAGGAAAAGAAGCTTCTTGAGCAGTTACAAGGCATCCCAAGCCGTTACCATTGAAAAAAGTAGATGACAAGGGGAAAACATGCTTAAAAACAGTCATTTGAACATTGAAATGTTGCAGGACGCTAGCATGATGCATGGACATCCATGTGGTGTGCTAGTGTCCAAATACATCACACTACAAAATGACATGAACAAGAAAAGCACAGGGTTTGACTCAAAGTTGACACATGAAGGTAGCTACTGAAAAGGGGTCCTAAGCATCTTGAGAGGGAAATAGGCTGATGTAGGGGCTAGAATGAGCCTACACAAGATGCTAAGGGAGTAGACACTAAAGAAAATGCAAGAATGTATGTGAAATTGCAAGGGGTACAATTTTATGACATTACATTTTTCCCCCACTTTAGCGAGCATATGAATCTACACTAATATGCATGCTAAAGGAAATCTAATATACATAAATAACATGATTATGCCAAAAGGATACTATAGAGGAAGTAGATAACTCTTTGAATCAAGAAAACATTCCCCCAGGATGAAGACCTACAAAACAAACACATTAGACAAGAAAAACTTGCACAAGACAACAATGTTAGAATATAAAAATCCACATCACATTGTTAGAACATAAAAACACATATACACAGGCACACAATAAACTAAAGGATTTGAGTCAACAAAGTGAAAGATACCTCGATGTAAAAGGTTGTCTCAGTACTATGTGTCATCCCCAAATTAAAAATAATAACACATAGAAGAATTGTAAAATGGAAAGAAGAATGTAAGGATCGATTGCTTCATGAGAAGAATGCACCCAAAAGTCAGGGAAGCAACCAATGTTAGAGAGAGAAAGAGTATATACCCAGGATGAAGAAGATGCAGATCTTTGATCTAGTATACATAATTGAGAAGAGAAGAGGGAAGCAAATTGGAGAAACTAGAAATGAATGAAAATTCCAAGAGATATGGATCCATAGGTACTCTCTCCTGAGGAGGTTTGAACAAAAGGACTCCATAGCTCCGTGAAACTACGAAGTTGCATAAAGTACACCAAAGGCCCATAGACCAATGATGGACAAATCCTGTAGGATGCAAGTGCTTCATAGGTCCTCAGACCTTCAAAGAAGGCATTCCCCCAAGTACTCTCTCATGAAGGAAGCCCAATGAAGTAAGCACCTCACAGGCTTGCAGACCAACAAGAAGGAAACCCCCAAGTTCTCCCTCATGAAGGAAGCCCAATGTAAGGGGACTCTGCAGAGTCGGATTGGAAAGCGACTTCATAGGTCTACTTGCAAAGCAACATTTTAATCCACAAATAGAATATGTTAGAAAATAAAGCAACCACATAGGAAAACAAGAAGACAACTAGAAAATTGCAAGGATTTCAAAGGGGTCCCTTGGCAACCCTTTAAAAGAAGAGGGGTCCACTCAAGGGACCCACTATTTGAAAATCGATGTCTAGTTAGGCCACCCCCAAGCTAGATGCAAGTGATTTCATTTGAAAGAGAAGATTTCAAAGGGGGTCCCTCAAGAACCCTTTAAAAGAGAAAGGGGTCCACTCAAGGGATGCTACAATTGAAAGACATAGAGAAGAGAGGGGGTCCTTAGAAGGACACACATCCCTAAAAAAAATTGTCACTGCCCCAAACATACAAGGGAGGAGAACCATGAAATATAATTAGAGCATACAAGATAGAGGTAAACCTCGATAACACTTGTCATTTGAAGAAGAGGCAGGTGCATCAAAAAATAAATGAGTGATGGAACCTGAATCAAGAAGTTTTATTTTATCCTTCAAGGCCTTACATTCACTAGTGGAATGGCTAGGCACTCGATGGTGTGCACAAAAATAATGTTTTTCTTCATTGTGCTTATGAGATTTCTTATGTGTAGGAGAAGGAAGAGTGATCAAATGGGCTTTTACAAGCCACAACAAAATATACTCTTGCTCAGATAAAGAATGAGGAGTAGGAAGCAACCCTTTCTCTTGTGGAGAAAATTTTGACTGCTCACAAGAAGAAGACATGAAGACATTAGATAATGGAGGATCTCCATAAAGAGCATCATTCTAGCAATGGAGATCATTCTCCTCTACAAGATCACCATTTACCTTCTTGATAGGACTACCAACATTATCCACTTTAATAGAGGTGTGATAATCTTCCTCAAAAGGAGGAAGATCGATATTAATGATATTACAACTATTGCTCACATTACCCTATGATACAAAAGAGTAACCATCTTCAATAGTGGGTTTGGATGATGTTATTGGAAGGTTTAAGTGGATCAATTTGACTTTACATTCCCCAGTGAAGGGTTCTATAAAGTCTAAAGAACCTCAATCATCACCAATACATGAATTCTTTTTAGGAGTAGACTTAGGATTCCTTACCTTAGAAGGATCTTCTTTAGGGACATCTATCTCAAGAGCATCCTTTGTAGTAGGTACTGCTAGAGTAAACATTGAAACATTGGAAGAAACTAAAGGAATAAGAGTAGGAACAACTGAAACCTAATCAACAGCTACCATCTCACATAAGTGCATAGCCTCAGGGTCAGCTTTGACTGTGACTATTCAATTTTTGCAAATGGACTTAATAGATTTATGCAAGGTAGACGAGACTGCACCCATATCATGAATCCACGATCTACCAAGAAGAAGGTTGTAAGGTAAATTTTCTAACATAACATACACAAGGGTGGGTACAATAATGGGTTCCAACCTTAAAGGCAAGACTATCATGCCCAGGGCTTGTCGACCAACATTATCGAACCCACAAATGCCAAAAGAAGAAGCATTAAGAGAGGATAAATTGATATTAATATTAGGAAATAGATCAATGCTACATACATTGATTTCTGAACCAGCGTCAATGAGAGTATGTCTAACGCTGTTATTGTTAATGTTAACTATAATAATCATAGGATTCACTTTTTTCTGTACATTCAAGGGCATAAGTTCTTGCAGATAGAATGTGATATTCGGTGAATCCGCACGAATATGAGCCATCAATGCATTAACATCTGTCGACCTAGTAGAGGCAGACAAGAGGATCTTCTACAAGGATTTTTGAAGCATACCTTGGTAAACTAGAGCAAACTAAAGGAAATCCCACAATGAGATCTTAGTCAGAGTAACTTGGAGTTGCTCAACAAGATCATAATCACCAGGTGCTTTAGTTGTAGGTTTAGGTACTTGAGGAAGACTTGGTTGAGAAGGTGGTAAAGAAGTAGGTTGATCAAAATTTTGTTTATTCCTTCTAGTATTATAAGTATGAGCTACCACTCTATAAGAGGGAGCTTTAGAAAGATTAGGGGAGTCACTATCAAATGGAACACCATTAATAGAACAAATCCTTTTAGGAGAAGGACTAGCTAGAGTTAGTTAAATGACCAGTCTCTTAGGCCTTTGAGGGGAAAAAAAAACATAGATTACATTTACAAAATCATCACAACTAGTGGAATAATTATTTGAAGACATATTCTCAACATCAATCCAGGGAGGATCAAATGTGGAAGGAGATTCATCATTTGCTAATGCATCATCTCTAGATGAGAGTGCATTGGAATGAAGAAGAGATTCATCATTCACTAATGCATCATCTCTAGAAGAGAGTGCATTGGAATGAAGAGAAGGTAGAGTAATGTTAAGAAATGTATCGATGATTTCATCGTCTTGCAACAATATATCCTTCAAAGAAAGAGGAATCTCATGAGAAGGATTAAAGATACCAAGTGACATGGGAAAATCCAAGTCACTATCACATGCATGAAATGGAACATCATTAATAGTTTGAATAAAATCAGATATTGAGCTAATAAAAGAAGATAGCAAATGTATTTTGAAAAGAGCAAGCTAAAAATAATATATAATCAAATAAACAAGTTGACCGAAGGCCGATGCATTACTTCTACTTTGATGGTATTGACAATATGGAATGGGGTTCGGGGCATCACCCCTAATTTTTTTTGGGGGGAAGGATGAATCTTTGATTTGTCCTCCTTTTTTTATATATAAAGGGGTGTTCACATCGAGTTCACCAAAATGTAGAGAAGGGGGATTTGCGGCTCACGAGTTCTCTTCATTCAAAGAGCCTCATGGAGTGAACTGCCCTAAACTACCTCAAGGAACAAGCACGAGAGTTCTAGAATTAGAAAGAGTAGGTCACAAAGATTTTTTGGACAGACTAACAGGATTTCAATCAAAGGACGTCAACATGGCACATGGAAAATAGTGTGGCATGCTAGAGTCCCAAAGGCATGCTGGCGTATTGTACGGAAATAAAACTTAGAATATCGTAGAAAATAGTGAAGTGTCTACTACTTTAACTACTAAGAAGTATTGGAACATGAGAAAGTAACATAATATGACAGAACTGAAATAAAGTGAAGTAGATGATAAAATTAAAGGAGACAAGAGATAGAAGAAGATCACAAAAACCCAAGCAATGGAGCCTCCAACAAATGAATGTCTTCAATACTTGCATGTGTAGGGTTTGGAGAAAATTTTGGGGCTATATAGGGGTTTTCCTTAGTCAAACCCCCATTTTGGTGTTCCCACCTCCATGGATAGCCAAATAGATAGAGAGAAATAAAGTATGTGATTAGTGATAAAAGCAAACCCTACTCAACGAGGAGAACTCGTATCACAAAATATAGGTGATAAAAGCAATCCCTACTCGAGGAGGATAACTCATATCACAAAGTAGAGATGCAATGGATAGGGGATGTGTGAAATCCCAAGATGCTCAAAGGTGTAAGGCACAAGGTAGATATCACATGCAAGGCTTAGGAAGCCAAGGAGGGAAACAACAAGAGTTGGGAGAGCCAAGAGTACTGTAGAGGGTGCTGTGAGGAATAAGGGAGTTGTGCAAGAAAGAGAAAGATGGTAGAATGTTTGAGAGAGAAGCCAAGAAGGAGAGGAGAAGAGAGAAAATGAATTGAAAAGATAGCATTTAAGGATAGGAGAGGAAGGAAAAGAAGCTTCCCGAGCTGTTACCACTGACAAAAGTAGGTGACAAGTGGAAAACATGCTTGAAAATGGTCATTTAAATGTTGAAACTTCACAAGACACTAGCGCATCACATGGAAATTTGCATGGCACACTAGTTTCTGAACACATCACACTACAAAACAATGCGAATGGGAAAAGCACAAGGTTTGACACAAAGCTGACGTGCGAAGGTAGCTGTTGAAAAGAGGTCCTGAGCATCTTAAGAGGGAAAATGGCTGATAAAAGGGCTAGAATAAGCCTACACAAGATGCTAAGGGAGTGGACACTAAAATAGATGCAAGAATGTATGTGAAATTGCAAGGGGTGAAATTTTATGACATTATAATTAGATAGCCTTGTCCTAGATTTGGTACTTGATGTTGTCCCTTTGGCTATTTTTCCACCTTCTATATATACCAAACAAGATTGGGATGCAAACGACTTGCTTGAGGTTGACTTGCATGTTCCTTACTAGTATTTTGCTTTGTTTTCATTTTCATATTCCTTTATGTAATTGCATGTGTGTTATGTGATCCCCCATACTATTTCATTTGGTGTATCTCTCTCTTTTTGTGCATTCCTATATATGTACCTACATTCTTCTCTATGTCATAAACATTTTATTCATTTTTTCTTATCTTGTGTTTTCCTTTTGGGGATGATGCAAGGCATCGAGACATTTAGGTCTCTTCCATGTTGACTCAAAATGCTTTTTCCTTGTTTTCACTCTCTTTGTGTCATTATTCCATCTCTATAGTATTTGGGGAATGATGACATTTTTGAGCTCTATAGCAACATTGTAGCAAAGATATACTGACCTTGAATCCATATATCCCTTATGTATTTTTGAGGGAAAAACCTCCCTCCTTTCTCGTGACATAACTTTATTTTGGAAACATATATATGACTTGGCATAGGGATTTCTAAGGAAGCTTTCATGTCTTAGGATTAAACATTGGCTACTTTAAAGCAATTGCTCACAACAATGATGTTAGAAACCACTTTAAAGTGGGGGTATCATCGATAATATCTTTCGACATTTTTCATGTTTCATGGTGGAATTTTCTTTTTTCTTATGATGCCTCCTTTTCTTGGTGGTGTCATTGGGTTTGATGTCCTCCAAGAGTGTGATATTTCTTAGTGTACAAATTTCCTCTTAGTGGAATTGATGCGACACACTACATTCCCTAAGTTGTGAAACGTTTACTCTTGACTTGTCCTCTCTTGGAGACATTAGGTATAACGCTCGTCGTGCAAACCCCAAAGAACACACATAATGCAAATAATTTTTTTTTTAAAAACAATTAAATTAAACATACAATAACATTAACCATAACCACATAGCATATTACATAACATTAACACACTTAGTTCTCTAGGGCACACGAGGTTACTTCGCAACAACAAAAAAGAAATAAAGATAAAGATTACAACATAACCATTTATTTTATAATAACCATGAATAAGGATACATCCAATAACCATGATGCGAGAATAATAAACATCACATAATACAACCATAATAAATCTCTTAATAAAGATACAAATGATCCTAACTATTACATCATCGTTATAATATTACATTACAAATTTTTGATATAAGAATTACAATGAATTTCCCAAACATGTGGGATGATACAAATACAATGAAATCTGAAATACAAGTGAATACTGGTACAACTCCAACTGTGGAAATGCTGAGAAGATAGGATGCTGATGGGGAACCCAACGGGTGCGGAGCATGTTCCACCCAACCATGTGAATTATGAATAACTCACCCCCCATGCTCAGAGGTGACAAGGAAGTTAACTAGATCATGATTGTCAAACCGACTCCAAGAACAACATAGTACAAAAATAAATACAACTCAAGGTATACAATGACATAAACAACCACGTTCACGAATCCACATAATAAGAACAAGCTATGAAACTCATCACAATTAAACAAGGCATTAACAATAGAACAAGTCACCAAAGAACATTCATAAATCATTTTCACAAGAATCTGAATCAACAATAAGAGTACAAAACTAGTAGAACCGAAACAACATCCAAAATACATTTCCAAATAAATCTGAAACAATAAAAAAGAACATGACTCCATATAAATCTAAAACAACAATTCAGTACATAATTCCAGAGGCAACAAGAAACAAGGCAAACGGGTGTCAAGTGGAGAGTGTCATTGCATAGCTCTCATGGGATCCCCTGGCACTTCCTCCAACTGAGGCGCCGACACCCATCTATGGATCCCCTAGCCCTTCCTCCTACTTAAGGCACCGGCACCATAGGGTAGCTCATGCGGAGTCGATAACCTCTCATGAAGACGAGATTCTGACTTTGCCGACCATGGCCTACTCAGTCTATCATTAGTCTATGATAGCCCTAATGCATAGACGAAGAATCCAATGTTAATTATCTTGTGTGTTTTACTACCCATCGCCCTAAATTCTATTTTTAGGTTATCACTTGTTTAACTACTCTTACATGGGTTCACCTGAGCACTTCCTCTTACCCGAGGCACCGACACCCACGAAGAGCCACTCCCTATGACCCCTAACATAAATCAAAACTAGGCAATGGTTGAACTAAAACACAAAAATCATAATACCACAACAAGAACATGCGAGGCATTAACCCTCTCACAATAATTCATAACCAAAAGTCTTAACAACCCGTTCAACCCTTCCAAACATAAACTATTAAGTTTCAATTCCAAAAGAATAGATTCAAGACGAGAATAACATTCAAAATAAACAAGCCTTTGGAACAAGGGTTCTCAAACAAACAACGGTTCCCACATCGACGAGTAAAGTTTACAATCCTACGTCAAAATATTTAATTCTAAACAAAGAACATCCGATAAAATCTACAAATACATTAAATTTTATTATACTAAAAATCATTAATATTTTATTTCTAAAGAAAATTACATTTCTTTATTTCTATATATATATTTAAATATAAATATAATTATAAAAGCAAACAAAAATAATAAAATAAATAAATATATATATATATATTTATTTATATATAAATATACATATATATAAATTCATATATATATAAACAAAAAATAAAAAATAAACAAAAGGCCAAGTGGGGACGCCAGTCCCCACAGGCTGCTGTACGCAGCAGCCATGCAGTGGGGGGTGGGTACGGCCTACCGCCATCCCCAACCCCATACAAAAACTTTAATAAACTAAAAACTATGATAAATACAAACTTTTGAATTTGCAATTTTTTTTAAATTTCTTTTTTTTTTTGAAAACATAAAAACCCTGACAATGTCAACGGAAACATAAATTTGGCCCTTAAAACAAAATGAACCCGAATCAAAATTTACGGTGAATAAATTTATTTATATATATATATATATTATTACAGAGAACATAGTGATATATATAAATTTTATCACAGAGAACAATCATACAAGAACACAATGATATATATATATATATATATATATATATATATATATATATATATATAATTTATCACAAAGAACAATCATTTTGGGTAAAATATAGAAAAATATAAATATATATATAGTTATATTTAAAACATATATATATATATATATATAATTTTTCTTATAAGAACAACATCTCAAATTTATTAAAAAGAAAGATTGATCTTTTCTATAGAAAATAAACAAAGAGAAAAATTAACATATTCAAATGAAATTCGACAGAATTATCTTTCTGTTTGCTTGCAATAAAACAAAATGATTTCGAATTTAAAAGAAATTTCATATAAAGAAAACCTAATTATTTATTTATTTATTTTTTACAAACTAAATCATTTAAGTCTAATTCTCTGAAACATTTCTTTTACAAAGAAAAATTGATTTAAATCATATTTAATAACTTATATTTTTCTCTGAAGCAGAAAGATGAAAGAGATAGTACGAGAAGGAAAATACGAGTGGAACCTGGTGTCCAACGCTTATTCGAAAATTTGATGATGCCCATTTGATTTTGATGACCTCAAAGAGCTCCCTATTCGTGCTTCCAAATCTCCTCTATAGAATTTTTCCCTCGAACTTGAATCTGATTCTTTGTTCAAAAAACTATTCAAGACAATCACCAGTAACAGATTGAAAATCCCTTTCTATCACTCTCCTCAAAATACCGCAAAAGATTCAAATAACCTTTCTAAAATTCCAAAATACAAAGCCAATATCTTGTGCAACTTCTGTAACAATCATTCTCTGTGTGTGTGAAAACTCACAAAATTCCTAATTAAATAAAAGATATTGTCCATTCCTTCCAAAAACTCTAAAAATCAAAAATAAAAGAAAATAATTATTTAAAAGCAAGCTTTTTAATCAGATCTGTATTCTTATTCATTCTCACAACTTTTTCATTCTTTTATTTGTTTTATTGTTTTAATTTCTATTTTTACCACTTTACTTGCACATCACATTATCTATTTAATTTAAATAATTTATTCTAATAATTATCCTCCACCAAATAATTGATTAAAATAATTAAAACACATTCAATATTTAATTATCATTTAATCAAAACACATGACTTTTCAAAAATAATTAAATCATTTAAATATTTAAATACAATTTAATCTAACATTAAAATAAAAAATTATTTCAATCATTTAAATCGAATACACCACAACATATAAAGTACCAACATTAATCAAAATACGACAAAACACAAAACACAAACCACAAATGATGACAATCACAAAAATGAACAATACCAATCAAACAAGACGGTCTGACATCATGGGACGAGATGACTTCATCGTCACCTCTATTTCAACATTTAACCGTTGGGCTATTGGTGCTCGTCCTGTCCTGCTGAAACAGGTGGAATTGAGACTTGTACCTGCAAATCCTGCATACAAACGAAGTTGTGTACATGTGCATACATATATATAAAATCAAAGCATTAAATCAAAGCATTGCATTGTGAGAAGGAATCGCAACGTAACAGAGCACTCGCAAACGAGTGATGCTAAATTGTCCTTCATCACATCTATCCTAACAATTATAATATAACTGATAAACTAACATTTCTAAACTAACAATTCATCTTATGACATTATTTATTAAATCATTGCATCATAATATAATTCTGAATATCAACTAACTTCACCAACCACAATGTCATAAAAATAATCATGTCCACTAATGGACTAACAACATCATCGAACGTCTAACTAACCAAATCACACAATAATAGTACCATCATAGTATCAAGGTATCAAACGAACGCATAGAAAAATAATAAATCCAAACAGTAAGAGGAGGGGTATTACATTAGCCATGGCAATACCTAAGAAGAAGACCTTACATGAATGAAGAGAAGTTTGTTTGAACAAAAACCTATATATATAATGTTCATAAGTGTTTGGTATAACACAACTTGCTAACCTTGTGGAGCTTGAACCCTAATAAAGGCCACCAAGCATAACACAACTTGCTTTCCTAGGGAGATTTTCCTTGTTCATAGGTGTTTGGAATAACACAGCTTGTTAAGCCCTATGGAGCTCAAAACCCTAAATTCAAGGCCACTTAGCATAACACACCTTGCTTTCCTGTGGAGCCTTGCATTGCCTTATGGTGCCTTATTGAAGTTGTTAGGAGGATAGATTTGATATAGTATGGGAGCCTAATATTATTCTCTCATTTTCCACCCTATTAGAACAATCACCTAGTGGACACCCTGAAGTTCCACTACCTTAGAGTGAGCACAAACCGATAGCTTCTAAAGATGTGTTCCACATCGCGTTGGACAATCTAGGCTTGATCTTGTTGCCTTAATTTGGTGTTGTAATGTGTTTTACACATTCACATTAAGTTTAGGGTCCTTTTAAACTAAATGGACTTAATTGTGCCTTATTTAGGGTGTTGTAAAGTGTATCTTTACACTTTCACACTAATCTAGGGCTTTATTAATTGATTGAGGTTAATTTTCCTTAATTGGACCCTTTAATTCAAATCCAAGCCTAATTAAATTCCCACATGGTGAATGGGTCCTCACTAGGTCCTAGGACCCTATTTTTGCATAACATTTCACCTTGTCTGATGTGTGTCCTAGGTAGGTGGCCTAGGACCCATTTTCCAGGACCCATTCACCACATGGAAAATGGGTCCTCACTTAGACCTAGGACCCATCTTCGAAATATGTTTTTGGTGGTATTTTAATGATTTCAAATCTATAATTCAATGTCAGTTTGTGATATTTGAATTTTTCAAATTAATGCTAACATATGTATAAATAAGAGGTCATTTCACTAAGTTTCATCTAAACAATCCTAGAAAGTTTTCATGAGCACCTAGAGCATTCAATTGAGCATTGTCAAGAGAATTTCAAGAGCATTTATAAGGCATTCAAGGGCAGATTTATTGAAGATTATTTCAGCAATCAAGATTCCTATCATCATGTCAAGGATTCAGTGCATCATGTATGTTGTTTGAGCTAATGTGTTGATGTAGTGTTCAATATTAATCAAGCATATCAAAGGAATTGTTACACATCAAGTTTCATGATCAAGATCTACATTCTTTGAGGCCACTTCATTCTAGTGTGAAGATCTACAATCGAAGGTTTCAATTAAGGCTTGGTGAGTTGTTACTTTTTTTTTTCATTCATCGTTCCTTTATTCTTTTATTCATTTCAAGGTTTAATTACCAAAATGGGGTTTGACCAAGGAAAACCCATATTCCCTAACAAAACAACATTTTTCTCTCTTTGATGTGTGATTGCAAGTTTTAGGTTGAAGATCAATTGGAGAGAAAAAATTGCAAAGTTATCAAAGTTATATTGTAATGAGATTTCTGGATTAAAATTGTGTTGCAATTTTTATATCAACATTTTAGATCATACTCCATGATCCATCATCAGGATGCAAAGCAGAAAGATAGAAGTGTGAAAAATGAAGAAGCGGACTTGGGAAGATAAAAGGGTGAGGGGAAGGGGGGGATAGTAGGTCCGAAATTCAAAAAATGAAAATCCTAAGGGAAAAAAAGAAAAATAGAGGAAAAGACAAGAATTTGGAAGGAAAAACAATAAGACATTAGCTAAAATGCAGAAGAAGAAAAATTAAAAAAAGCTAAAGCACAAATCCAAATGAAACACAAGACAACTTTAAAAGTTAAAATAAATTCAAGCGAACTAATGCAAAAAAGAGAAAGCAAAGAGAGCAAACATAACAACATAATTAAGAGGAGAGCACGCATAATTTAAGAAAATTAAAATGAGAAAAATAAGAATTAGAAACAAAGAATTGAAGGAGACATTTTAATAATATTATAAATTGTAAAGACAACCAATCCCACCAAAGGAGGACTAGAACAACAGACATTTAAATATAATAGAAAATCCTTTGGAAACAATATATAGAAAATAACAAAGCAAGTAAAAATTATGAATAATAGAATGAACTAAAGCATAAAGTCAAAAGAAAAAAAGAAAAAAAACTAAGATAAATTACAATCAAAAGAACTAAAGCAAAAAAGAGAGAAAGCAAGGAGAGTCAAAAGTACAAAAAAATAAGAGAAAGGATGCAAAAATTAAGAAAGTTAAAAGAGAACAAAAGAATGAGAAAACAAATAATTAGACATTTTATTAGTTTCCTTTGTATTAAACATTTTATTTTATTAGTTTGCTTTATATTTTTTACATTATATATTAATTTCTTTCCTTTATTTCCTTGGTTTGTATTTTTATTTATTTTTCATTGTAATTGCCTCTCTCATTTTTCTCTTTTAAATTAGTGGTTTGTTAATTTTTGTTCTATTTACCCCTTATCTTTATTTCCTTGTTCTTTTCTTAGTTCTTCTCCTTCTCATCTTGTTATTTTTGCCTTCTTTTTCTTGCACTTTAATGCTTTGGCTTTCATTTATTTTTCCTGCATTTTTATTGTTTTGTATTTTTCTTTTTATTATTTCCTATGAATTATTTATTATTATTTTTTTACTTTTAGTTTAAATATTATTGTTATCAATCTTTTGTGAATAAAATTCACAATTTATAATTTTAATAAAATGTCCAATTCTTTGTTTTCTCATTCTTTTGTTCTCTTTTAACTTTCTTAATTTTTGCATCCTCTTCTCTTATTTTTGTTGTATTTTTGGCTCTCCTTGCTTTCTCTCTTTTTTGCTTTAGTTCTTTTGGTTGTAATTTATCTTTTTAGTTGTTTTGTTTTTCTTTTGGCTTTATCCTTTAGTTCATTCTATTATTCATAATTTTTACTTGTTTTGTTATTTTCTATATATTGTTTCCAAAGGATTTTTTACTATATTTAAATGTCTTTTGTTCTAGTCCTTCTTTGGTGGGATTGGTTGTCTTTACAATTTATAATATTATTAAAATTTATCCTTCAATTCTTTTTTCTAATTCTTATTTTTCTCATTTTATTTTTCTTAAATTATGCATGCTCGTCTTAATTATGTTATTTTTTCTCTCTTTGCTTTCTCTTTTTTTGCATTAGTTCACTTGAATTTATTTTAACTTTTAAAGTTGTCTTGTGTTTCATTTGGCTTTGTGCTTTAGCTTTTTTCATTTTTCTTCTTGTGCATTTTAGCTAATGTCTTATTGTTTTTACTTCCAAATTCTTGTCTTTTCCTCTATTTTTCTTTTTGGCCCTTAGGATTTTCGTTTTTTTAATTTTGGACCTACTGTCCCTCCCTTCCCCTCATCCTTTTATCTTCCCAAGTCTACTTTTTCATTTTTACACTTTTATCTTTCTGTTTTGCATCTTGATGATGGATCATGGAGTATGATCCAAAATCTTGATGTAAAAATTGCAACACAGTTTTAATCCAAAAATCTCATTACAATATTACTATGGACTGTGGAAACTTCATTAATTTAAGTTATCAAAGTTGTCAAAGATGCAATAAAAGTTTTCAAATAATGGAAACTAAGCTACAGGATTTATTTTTAGCTTTTCGATAGTACCCGACTAGAATATGGGAGTGTAGAAATAGAAGAATAGAACCCATAAATTGATTTTTCGGAGCCCTAGCCAAGACCCATTAGCCATAAAATGAATGAGTCCTCAGTGAGGTTTGAAAAAGAAACTTTGGTGATAGCTACACAACATTTGACCCTTTCCATATTTTCCTTTTGACTATTAGTTGGGTTAAATTTAATTTATGTTACTCATTTACATATTATAGCTTGCATATTAAATGAAATTAGAAGAATAGGTGCATCATAGTCTTCATTTTGGTGAACCTATTTTTCTATGTTTCAAAGACTTGTGTTGAGCTTCTTCCTCCTACATCTCCTACATCTTTAGAGTTTAGTTCTTTTCAGCAGGATGTTTCCAATATTTTAGTTCTAGTTTTGTGGGATGACTATTTGCTAGACAGTGCAGATGATGAGACCATAAATTGTCTCATATTTTTATAAAATAAAATCATCTATTTCTTCCTAATGCATTAATGTTAAAGTGGATTCGAGTAATGATTGAAAGTTCTTTAGCTTTTTTAAAGTATAATATAAAGTAAATTTTTGGTTTATTTTTGGTAATCTATGTGATCCAAATTGTTTCTAATATCACTTCATAAGTGTGTGTAAGATCTATAATGCAGGTGAATACATTATTGAATAATTCATGACAATAAAGAGCTTCATAGACACTTGTAGCAGAGAGCTCTAGACACTTGAAGCAGTTAACTCCTGATAGCTTTAGAAGGCTTTGAAGAAATAATGAGAAGATAGAGAAGAATCCCATCACACTCCTACATTCATGCAAAATCATGGAGCATCATTCATTCCTAAATTAATGGGATGAGTATTTGTTTCATGTCGAGTTTTAAGATCTCTCACAATTATTAAATTTCATTCTTCCTTCTTCCACCAAAGATAACTCAAGTTATCACATCACTCAAATGTTTTTGCATGATTATAGCATGTTATTCATGCCAAGGATCAATGATTTGGTTGACTGAACTAAAGAATAATTCCTTCATTCATGTTCAACACTTGAAGACTTCCTACAAATCAGGTGCCCAAAATTTGTGGAAAAAACATAGTCTTAGTAAAATAATGATATCTCCCTCATTTCTCAATGAAATTAAAAAAATCAAAATGATATGGAAATTAGATTGGAAGGGATAAAAACCCTTTTGAGCATTTGGCATGATTTGCATCCGGGAATGAGCAGTATGTGGCCAAAAATGACTAAGATAAAGGTGGCATGATGAAGGACAACAACTTTAGGTTTTTAGAGTTTTTGTAAATGGCCCCTCAAAAAAAGGATCTTGGATCCACATTCTTAGTGGATTGGTTGGATAGATATAGAATATGAATTCTATAAATACAATGTAATCATTTGAGAAAAGGGGGGGATTAGAAAATCTTTTTTTAGCCTGAGGAACTAGGATAGTTTTAGTTTCATTTCCAACAATGTATTTCCAACTTTCTAGAGTAAATTTGAATTCAAGCAAGCTTTTCATTTCTAGCAAGTGTGAAGTAGTTTAATCTTTTCAATTCTTGCAAGTGTTCCTTAGATTAGTTCCCTTTCATGCAAATAGGATTTATTTCTGCAAGTAGAATAGATTGTCAAGCAAGTTTTCTACTTTCTCTTTTGCAAATAGCCATGGACACCACCTTGGATTGATAAATTAAATGATGAGGATTACAATAACCCCATCAACAGAGTTATTCATTGAGTCACACATTGCTGATATTGGGGACACACTTCAGGATATTCACTTCCTATTCGATGATAGATATTGCCCACCAGTCATCACATTAGCATTTCCTTTGGAGGCTATTCTACATGCATGTCCACACTTTTTTGGATTAGATTCATTTGATTCAGACATGTGGACCCTTGATCATTCTTCCATGGCATCCATCATGAGACCGTTTCTCCTGAGAGAGTTTCTTCTTCATGCATCATTGGATGTGTTTCTTCCTAAGGGGAGGAACAATGTTTGTCATTGTTGGATCATCTTCAAGATCCTTCTTCGAGCATTTTGGAAAAATAGCTTCTACCTTTTGGGGGGATTCATTGTATCATCCTTTCTCTCCTATGGGGGGATCTTGATTGTACTTATGTGACCAAAGCAACACTTGGGGGGGACATTTGAGTCCTACTTTTCTTTGTGACATGTATGATTTCATTTTATTTTATCTCTTTTTGGGAGAAGTTTTTTCCCATGAAGTTTTCTCCTTTTCTCCAATTATAAGAGATTTTAGTTGCTTGTTCATGGATACCTCATTAGGCCTTGTAGACGAGACCCATTCTGCATTCAATTAGCTTCCTTTATCAGTTGTTTAGTTTCTCCCTAAGTTGATCTTAAGGTGGGGTGTTGGAGTAATCAGGATAATCACTTGTTAATTAATTAATAATTAATTAATTATTAAGTCCATTATTACTCTAGTTCACTTAAGCTAAACTTAGGATTTTATTCTTCATTATTAGTTTGGAATAAAGTTAGGACAAGTTGTCTCATTGCATGAGATTAGAACACTTGTCACTATCTTTTCAAATCCTCATCTAGGGTTTACTTGTGCATGCTTTTATAAAGCTTGCAGATTCATTTGTAATAATTATCTAGGTTATTTTCATCAATACAATTCTTAGGTTATTGAGCACAATCTAGCTTTTTATCTTCTCTATTGTGATAGGTAATTGCCTATAGGTGTTTCATGGGAGTTGTGGATTGAATCATCAATTACAACAATAATGAAATGGAAAGGTTATTGGTCCCCTATTAGGGCCATATATGAAGCTTGTTCAATTTCCATCCTAATTTAAATACATTTTCTTCATGGTGTTTCAAAGAAAGAAAGATACTTAACTTTTAAAAATTTTACCAACAACATCAAGAATATTTCCATTGTGACACACACAAAATCACTTTATTTATGACCTTCAATCTATCTAATTGAATATCCTAAACTTTAACTGTACAACCACCCATTTATAATTTCAATTCATATTCCCAAAATTGTGAGTGCATAACACCTTTATAGTAATGGAAATAAAACATAAAGTAAAAATGAAATACAAGATTGTTACCACACAATCACATTATTTATCACCCATAATATATCTAACCATCTATTTAGGAAAAACATATAACAAATTAGGGTTGTATTAATCACATGCAAGGTGGTGCCTTACAAGTTGCTACTATATATTACTTGATCAAAAGGTCTCTTACACTAGTGATTGTTGATAAAACCCTTATAGAGACTTGGATAGGAAAAAAATCCCTCAATTTTGTATCATCATTTTTTTGGCATATCTAATGTTCTTAGGGATAAGTAGTCAATGTTGGGGAGTGGGAAATATAATGTTCCTTGATTAGATATAGTGTTGGTTTTCAAAGGGGTAAAAGATTTGTGATACTATGGATAGAAAATTCCTATAAATTTAGAATGCGATATTTATAAAATTAATTCCTTATCCTTAAGTAGAGAAACTAAAGGAGGATAAAAATTTAGTTGTGTAGCTACAATCTAAGACCAAGAAGGATACATCAAAGAATCAAGTTAGATTAGATGAGGAGAACAATTTAGTGAGTTAACATTTTTTAAGTAGGTATTAATCTCATCCTTTGAGAAGGTACAATAAATAGAGGTAACCAAAAAGGTATATAACACTTATTTTTAGATGTATTCTACTTTTTTTTCTATCACTCATGAGCCTATAATAGTTAAGGAGGAAATATAAATAGATGATTGTGAGTCCTAGAGAATCACCCATGGATGAGGAGATAATATCATTGGAAAATAATGATACTTAGGACTTATTTCAATTTCTTGAAAGAAAAAAAAAACCATTGGATTCATATTGGTGTTTAGAAAGAAGTTAGGTTCTAGCAATAATGTTGAGAATTTCAAAGTGCAGTTAGTTGTCAAAGGTTATTATCAAGTTGAAGGGATATTTTTGGTGAGATTTTATCCCATGTTACAAAGTTGATATCTATAAAAATAATTTTATCTTTTGTAACTGATTTTGATCTTGATATTGAGAAAATGGATGTGAAGAAAAATTTCTTACACAATAATTTAGAGGAGAAGATCTAGATGACATAACTAAAGTATTACATTGAAAAGGGTAATGAAATTTTGGTTTTTGGTTGAAGAGATTCCTCTATGGTTCAAAACAATCTCCTATAATGTGGTATAAATATTTTGACTAAAATATTTTAGAGTAAGGGTTTATCAAGTCTAATTAAAATAATTATCTTTACTATAAATAAACCAATGATCAATTTATCATTAATACTTTGTATGCTGATGATATGCTAATATTTCTTAATAGTATATAAATTATTAGGGACTTGAAATCTTAGCTTTATTTATATTTTGAAATGAAATACTTAGGAACTAGTAAGTAAATCCTTGGGATTGAAATTAAATGGGATTGGGCTAATAGAAAACTTTGGGTTGGATAGAGGAAATATGTTGAGTCTATTTTACAATGTTTTATCATGGTTTACAATAAGCCAACTAATGCTCATATTTTTATGAGCACCAAAATTTTAGTTAAGAAGTAGATCTTATGAAACTTGAAAATATGAGGTTATAAGTATAATATCTAATTATAGTGTAGTTACTATTTTGATGTATGCTATGGTCTACATGAAACTAAACATCACCCAATCATTGGATTTAATCCATTCAATGGATAATATTGGAATGAATCATTGGGTGGTAGTAAATAGGATCTTCAAATACTTGTGGGGGGATAAAAAGTATTATATTTTCTATAAGGTGGTACTTTGGTTGACTTACACATTGATTGTAAGAATTACAAGGGACCTACAACTAACTTGTAATAATTCAATCGATCACTTGACCATACACATAATTGTGTTGGTCATACTCATAGAGGACCTACAAACAAGCTATAGATAACTTGTAATTAACCCATAGAGGACCTCTAGGTGACTTACAACACTTATTGGATATTCAAGGATATGGACCTAGATTGGGTAGGAGATGTTGACAACAAAAGGTCTACTAGTGACTATGCGTTTATCCTATCAATTTGGTGTAATGAATAAGATGAGTATTCTATAGGATATGATCGCTTTATTCATGATAGAGGCATAATATATGATATTTACTAATTCTTGTAAGGAGGAAATTTAGATTTTGAGGCTATTTTTATAAGTGAGGCTAAGTATGAAAGTATTCAAAGTTCATTATGATAGTTATAGTATCATTAATCTAGCAAAGAACCTAAACTTTCATGTATGAACAGAGCATATTGATTTCTAGTACCATTTTATTTGATACATGTATTAGATGATGGGATGGTGATTCTAGAGATATTTGATACTTTGAAGAATTTTGTGGATGCATTAATAAATCTAGTGAGAACAAAGAAGTTTAGATGGTATTATGAGACTATGGGCCTCTCAAAACCTAGAAATTAGATAATAATGTCAATGTTCTCTTTTAAATCTTACAAGGTGTTTGACAAGTGGGAGAATACTAGGAAATGTATGTCAAACTTACATTCCTAATCTTTTGTATTTATTATTTTATCATATTTATTTATTAATGTTATCCTCATATTATAAGTGGGACATCCCACATTGATATGAAACTCTTTTCCAACTCCCAACCATCTTAGAGTGTGTGTCATGAATTTTGAGAGCATATAATGTTATTATGATGTTTAAGATAATTTTATTATATTTTAAGATGTGAGAGTTACTCATGATGGATCCTATGACAAATAAGAGCATGATTACGAGTGTTACTTTAGAATCTTAAACAACTTATGAAAATATCATGATACATGTCATAACACATCTTTAAGTGGAGGACCATGAGATATTGGAATGTACCTAAGTTAGAATGTTGAATATGGTAGGTTATGACAAGTTATCACGATTGTAAGGAATATTCTAAATATAGCCTAGGAATTTAAACTTGATATAAGAATTGGAATTTGGGCCATGGGGTTTGGGTATCATACCTCTTGCATGTTGGATCATATTTTTCCAAAACCTTTGGATAGTTTCCTATTTGTGTATCTTCTATTTATTTGGATGTTTGGATAGATTTTTTATAGTGTGTTGTAGAGATGACATTATGCTAGATCAAAATTACTCTAGTATTTAATGTCAGTAATAATCCTATAAGGGTTCAATGTTCCTAAAATTTTATGTAATGTATTGTTATTGTAATACAATTGATTCATAATTTTGAGCCTAGGGTTATTCTACCAAAAGTATTTTCCTTGCATACATCACTATATAATGGTTTTTCAGTTGCATGTCTATTTCATGTATAATTTTATTTGTATAATTTTTTATTTTTGAGATTTTAAGCATTTTCTCTCTTTGTAGATTAGCCTAGGAAGTTTTTCCACACCTTATCATTCTTTCATATACAATGATGCTAAACTTCTATACTATATATTATTAAATGTAAAATTTACTTATGTCTCAAAATATTCCTCTTCTACTCTATCTTTTTCATCTCTAAACTAGTTACTTAGAGTGTGACCATTTTTAACCACTGTGTCTCCTCATTATCACTTTGAGATGCCTTATTTATAAATGAGTTCATAAGGGATAATGTAGACCTATGATGAAGCCCATCTTTCCCCCAGCTAAATTGATAAGCTCTATATTATAGTGTAGATATTAAAATATTCAAATATACCTACAATTATGGTTTAAAACCTTTTAAAATCCATATTTGATGTCCACTTGATTTTCTTCATTGTGAATTATTCCAATCCATCACACCTTCTATGCACATTATGTATTGAACAAGATATTTCACCTTAGATGTAGTAATAGTTGCTTCATGCCTCTAAATGTATATTTTATTTACAATGGATTTGTAACTTTTTATCTTCATGATTATTTTATATTAGTTATTAGAAATGTAAAGCCCCGTCGTGCGAACCCCAAAGGACAAATAAACAATAATCACAGCACAATTTTTTTTTTTAAAATTAACTAAACATAACATACATGTAATACACATTAAATCATAACATGAATTTCATTTAAGAAGATTCATTAGCACATACATCCCTTGGGGTACACGAGGAGTCATTACGAGACTGAGATCGACACAACGACAATAAAGAATAAAATCCAAAGATATAATCCATAACAAAAATAAACATTAATAAATATAACACATACATGTTAATCATTGATAAGAAACCATCTAAGTACATAAATACAACATATACATGATTAACTTAACACATTGAATATCAACTGCAAATAGCCACATAAGGTTTAATGTTACATTACAATACAATATTCAAGAAGTACAATGATACAAAAGTATTTCCAATATGCACGGAAACCATACAACAAGAATCATGATGAATACAACTCTGGAGTCGCTGCAACAGCACCAATCCGCACCTCTCGATCCTCGACTGGGGACCCAATGGGGTGCTTAGCATGTTCCACCCAACCATGTGAATCTGAAGACCCACCCCCTGTGCTAGGAGCTAAACAAGAAAGAGACCGCAACCAAGAACATCCAAATAGGGAACCACAAGACTCAATGCCATACAAAAGTATCATAAAACTCAAGAATTACAAAGACATAATCAACAACATCCAAGAGTCATTAAAATAACTTAAAATCATAAATCTCATCACATAAATCAAATCCATGACCAGTAACAAGTAACCAAAGGATGATCATGAAACACTTCCAAATCAACTGAATTAATAAACATAATATAATTCCAAATGTAATTAAACAATAATAAAACATCATAGCACAGTACCAAAGGAGTACAAGGTCATAAATCAAATATCAATGAGATCATACAAGACCACAAAGTACACCAAAGATATATTAAGGCAATAATCACAAATCAATATGAATCCATATATCAACAATCTAAACCAACTCCCACAACCTACTTCCAGAGGAACACAATAAAGTAAAACACATGGGCAACTAGGGAAGAGTGTCATCGCATAGCCTACATGGGTTATCCTAGCCCTTCCTCCAAACTGAGGCACCGGCCCCCATCTATGGATATCCTGGCCCTTCCTCCTACTTGAGGCGCTGACACCATAGGGTAGCTCATGTGGAGCCGATAACCTCTCATGAGGACAAGGTTACGACCTTGCCAACCACGGCCTTCTCAGCCTTCCATTAGTCTGTGGAAGCACTAATGAAGACGAGGCATCCATTTTTATTTTTTTTTGGAATCTTATAATGATATTACTACCCAATCATCCTAAGTTAATTATTAGGTTTTCACTTGATTACCAACTCACTCGTGGGTTATCCTGTGCCCTTCCCCTTAAACGGGGCGCCGACCCCCACGAGGAGCCACTCTCCCTAGAGACCCAACAACATAAAAAACCAAGGGTTGTACCATCATAATTTGAACAAAGAATCACAACATAAAAGCATGCGAGGCATTACCCATCTCGCTAACAAGTACAAAATTAGAGTCTCAACAATTCTCGTACAACCCTTTTAAAATCCCGATACCAAAATGCTTGCCACTTCAAAGGCACATAAAAAGAGAGAACATCAAATGTCAATCATCTCAAGCCTCTAGAAGCCAAAAGAATGAAAACCCACAAACAAGGGTAAAATGAAGCAACATGAGTATTTCTCCAATAATTCCAACACAAGGATAAAATTTCATCAAATATGCAAGTAAATTAGAAAATCCATAAAAAAAAGAAAGGTTAACAATGGTGTTACCTCAAATAGGAAAACGCACAAGAAAATCAACCTTTAATTCAATGAAATCACTTAATGAAACCAAAAGCCACCAACTAGGCATTCCACTGGAGACCTCAATTTTCTCCTCACAAGAACCCCCTTAAAATGGTACAGAAATCACCTTCATAAAAACAACATAGCAATGACAACAATAATTGCAAGGCCACCAGAACTATTTTCAATTCAAATATAATGAGTGAATACATTAAAATAAGATCAACAACCCCATCCAGACTACATAAACAACTTTGATACAAAATAAATCAGAAATCCAAGAAGATCAACTACCCATAACTCATCAACAAAATACAAGTTCCCAATTACATTGCAACACAAATTAAATGACAAAGGATTCCTTGAATCAAAACTAACCTCCAAAGGCATTCACACCAACATGGAACAATCCTTCAACAACAGAGGTAAAAGCATGCAACCAGGCATCCAAGGCACCAAATTTAAGAACACCTTAAATACTCAACTACTCACAACTCCACAAAAAAACTTACATAGTAAACATCAACCAAAAATTCAATCGAGAACAATATTTATTAACCAATCAATTAACGACCAGAACTAAATAACTTTACAACTTACCCATACTAAAACCATTCATGATAACCATCACAAGTATTCTAAAAGAATTATCCATAAAGAGAACTTACAAATCAACCATTAAATGAACATAAAGGAAATCAATTTCCAAAAGATTAAAATCCCTTTTTTACCAATAAACTATCCAATTCGAGAATATCCTAATCAATCTCTAACCCTGCCCACACATTTAAATTCCCCCTTTCAATGAGCAACAATTGAAAACTACTAAATAGTTGGGTATTTAAATCATTATCATTTCATAAGTACTTATGTTCAAAACATTATTACCACTCTCCTTTCATCATACTAACTTAACACTCACTTCCAATATTTAAATTAATTGTGAAAGCCACTTAAGATCAATTATTTATACTTTAAAAATGACAATAATAACAATACTCTAAATACTTAAACTACATATTAAAACTTACTACCTTAAATCTTAAATCTATCTAAATAAATTTATACACATAAATACCTTTTAATATCACTACGTATTTATATATTTTAATTCTTTTGAGGAGGAAATGTAAAAAGAGAATAGATCTGTTCTAAGAATCCAACAAGTCTACAAGACTCAACCTCATAAAAAGATAACTTATTTAATTCAAAAATAAATCCCAAAATAAATTCCATTCCCAAAATATTCACACTAAAACAAGAATTAAATAAACAATGCTATCATATAACATAAATTGATTTGCTTTCTAAATTATCCTCTCAAGGTTTTGTAATTTAACAAATCAATAATAATGATAAGCAAAAGATTTATTTCTACTTTATTGTTTCCACTATAACTAAATTCTGTTTTATTTTAACTAGAAAAAGAACATAATATTTACTGATAAAATTAAATGGTTACTGCAACTAGTTAAATAACTGAAATCTAAATAAATACATTAATAAGCATATATACAAATATAAATATATATATATACATATATATATATATATAAGTAAATTTTCGCACAATAGATAAAATAGAATTTCGCACTTTATAAAATTTATATATAAAAATTTGAATGGGCATTTAAACCCATACTCCGACACGGAAATAAGCACCGCCCGGTCGTGGGCAGTCTACGGACTGCTCACGGGAGTCCTTCGGACTACTGTGGACAGTCTGCAGACTGTCACACGGTCCGGTGGCGGGGTGGTGGGTACAGCCGAGGCCGAACCCCCACATAGCCAAAATACATATAATATCAACGCAAAAAAAAACAATGAACAGTGCCGACGGAAATAAATAATGAGTTTTCAAATAAATTTAATTTTCATCCAATATTTTAACATATATATAAATATATGTATATATATATATGTATATATATATATGTATATATATATGTATATATATATGTATATATATATATTAGATATAAATATATATATATATATATACATATATACAGGAGTCTGAACATTTCAAAATCAGGGAAAAATAATCACTGTTCTCTGCACAATAGAAATATTTTGTAACTTACAGGTATATGGAAAATATCATACTCCCAGAAATTAATTGAAAGAATTTTGCTCATTTCCAGATTTCAAACAAAACCCAGAACCCCACAGAAATTCCATTTAACAAATAACAATTCCCAATTCCTGGCTAAATATTCTTTGATTAAACCATAACCCCAATAGATTTTCTTTCTACCATTATTTGATTTTCACCCTAGATACAAATTTCATTCACAGGGAACAATCCCTATTTTAACAGAGAATAAATAATTAAAAGAAAAGAACCTGGCATCCTTCGCTTGCAAAAACTGTAGAAGCTTATTCCTTGCTGCCGATCTTTCCAGCAACAGCTCCAAGTCCTCTCTCAACTCAAATCTTACTCCTCAAATGAATTCTCAAAATAATAAAAGGATGCAATACTATAACAGAAAATTGACTGCCAAATTTCTCCAAAATCTGTTGTCCCCCCGAATGCAATCCAAAAATCCTCTAAATAAAATCTCACACAAGAAGTCTCTTCCTTTTCCACTTCCAGTGAAAACCAAAAGTCACAACTCAAGAAATAAATCCAAATAATATTTAATCCCTTTAATTCCTTTTGTTTCCTTTTTCATGCATTTACATTTCATTTCCTTTTTATCATGCATTTGATTAAAACTTAAATAAATTTAAATCCACAAAATTGAACTTTTATTTGAATATGAATTCATTATCTTCACAATACACTATTAATTAATTACTTCCACATTAGAATAATTAAATTCAACCATTTGCAAGATTCTAAATAAGTACCCATTAAATTTCTTATTATAATAATTATCTTTTCAAGATTATTTGTTCATAACAATTTAAATCAATTTATCTAATAATATCACTTTTACTTTTAACGAATTAGTTTAATTTGATCATTTGTTCTAAATCATTCGATTTAATTTAATTGATTATTATTTTAATTTCTAATCATATTTTAAATAACTTTACAAATCACTTATGATTTAATTAATTATTTAAACATGATTACTAACATATTATATTTGCCACACAATCAAATAACACAATAATTAATGAAGCACACACAGAAACTCACACACAAGTCCAAAACAACCGACACGGAGGGGTATTACAAGAAAAAAATAGCTTCATCCTTGACAACATCCCAATTAATGGTAGGAAACTACACCATGATGATGATCTCAACTATTTATAACAATAGCCTCTTGACCCAAACAATCTAGTCTACCTTAAAAACATGAAAATTTGATGAACAAAACCTATAGAGTATATATTCAATAGAACTATAAGAAAATGTAACGCCCCGCCATGCGAACCCCAAAGGAACTAATAACAATGGAACAATTTTTTTTTTTAAAAGAATATAACAAACATACTTAAGTATTCTAATATAACAATGTGCTAAATTGCATGACTATTTCCATTGGGGTACACAGGGTGACATTACTATACTAACCCATAACAACGATAACAAGATAACAATAATTAAACAATTACATAAATCTATTCATTCCCACTTCATCATTTAAAATATCTATCAAACAATAACCATATTCATAACATATGTACATATGACAATGAAAGATACTATAAAGATATGAATCATTTATATTACCACAAATATAACACAACTTAACACAACTATTACAAAAGATCGTTCCCAATTAAATACATGGCCTGAATATACATGACATCCAAATGATAGTAAAATATAATTGACTGAAAATACATCTCAATAACCACATATACAATTTACAACAAGGTCATCCCAACACATGTGGGAGACAATACAATGATGAATACATTACATCTAAAGTATAACATACATCTGGTACAATGAATTATTGGATCATCAACATCCGCCAAAAACCTGCAATAAAAGATACATCTACAACAAAAAAGGGAAACCCAACAGGGTGCGAAGCACATTCCACCCAACCACCCCCATGCTGAGAGTAGACAAGGAAGGGTCCCCGACCAAGCACGCCTAACAATAACAAAGACTAACTCCAAAAAGACAACTTAACATCAAAGACCACTTAGAAACTCAACAACGACAAATCCAAAGGCACAACAACAAACCACTTCAGAACAACAAGTCATAATCACAACATCAATGAAACCCAAGACATAATATCAAAGACTAATTTCCAACAATAACCAAAGAGAAATCAATAAATCACTTAACCATTACAGACACAATATCACTTAGCAACTACAATCACAAAGTCACTTAACAACTACAAACACAATATCACTTAACACGAGGTTACAATGCTTCCAGAGAACAAAGATCATGTACATCGCACAATAACTGATTAACTGTTGACATAGGAAGAGTGTCATGCATAAATTGCTATGAGTTACCCTGGCTCAACCTTCCTAGGCTACCAGACCCCCATCCTGGGTTACCCTGGCTTGCCTCTACCGGCCGCCGGACCCTCACGCAAAACTATGTGTCCCATCTCATCTCGAGCCTTATCATTCACTTGCTTCACGAGAGAGACATTCTTTATCTTTATTAGTGTGAAATATCCCCATTAATTCTTTTAGATTATCACTTAGTTAAACTCTAGGTGAGTTACCCTGGCACCCCTTTGTGTGTCGGACCCCCACAAAGAGCCACTCTCCTATCAACAACACACAAGGTACAATACCACAATAGGTAACTAGACAACATAACCTCTCCAATCCCAGGAGAAAACAAAACAAAGAAACTCACTCCGAACACTAGAGGAAATCAAATACGAAAACACACTCCTTCCAAAGGAGGTACAAATCTCATTACCCTCTCCTATTTTCCAGGAGGCACAAATCCCCGTTCGTAGAAACCGGGTACAATATCATAGTACAACTCCACACCATTCCCAAGACAATCCACAAATTGAACCTCTACACAAAACATCCCACTCTAGAGAACTTCTCTAGAAGACTTACATAGACCCTTAACCCCATTTGCCCAACATGGAGAATAAAAGGAACATAATAGAAAAGCATTCCATCTCTGAAAGCCTTTAACAATAACTTAAACTCTTACGAAAGGTACAGTAAACCTAGGGTTTTCCCATACGACACAATAAAACAATGAAGAGAATACCACAATAGACTTAACGAATAACCTCAAGAAAACAATTACTTAAAAACAACTCCATATAAAAATATTTCCAAAACTCAATAATTTCATCAAACAAATAAATCAACAATTTGAGGTTATACGATTCAAAACAAAACACATCGTTAAATTCAAATTTGCACAATTACACTATAACATCATATCTTTTAATTTTAACTATACGATTTAATTCCAAGCACAAAATTAATTATAATTTGCACAAACTACATTAATCATTGCAATTTTCTCAAAATTATATTTTTACTTCACAAACACATCACTTTATATATATATATATATATATGTAAAATAAACCTATGAATTACATCATTTTATAAAAATATATTATTAAATTTTTTATAAATAACTTTCTAAAACAAATAATATATATATATATATATATATATATATATATATATATATTATAAACTAAATTTGATTACATATATAAAATTACATTATAAACTAAATTCAATTATAAATATCTACATATATAAAATTACATTATAACCTAAATTTGAATGAAATCAAAAATTCGAAATAAATAAAAAAAACAATAAACAAATTTTAAACTTTTAAGTTTGTTTTAAAAAAAACAAAGCAGCCCATTTGGTGGTACTGCGTACCTCCCAATGGGAGGCCGCAACCCCCACTAGGCTGCGTACAGCAGCCTACAATCACTGTACGCAACCCAGTGGCTGCTGCTACGTAGTACGAAGGGGGTCGGGGGTGGTACGGCCACCGCCAACCACTTCCCACCTCCTTCATAAACTATAAAAATATTTATTTATTTATTTTTTTATCTATATATATTTTTTTAATTTTGTAGTTATATAATATAAAAATTCGTACCTAAACAAAATATGAATTCCAAAAATAACATCCGCCCAAATACTTATAAAAAGTATATATAGCCTATATATATATATTTTTATATCAAATTTTAATTCGCACAAAAAGAATTACAGAAGAACATCCAAAGAATACTGAATTAATTAAGTATATATATATATATAAATGCATAAATATATATATTCATCTCTAAAATTATGATAGAATAAAAAGGACAGACAATTTTATTTTAGACACTATTAATTTTGGCACACAAATTCCATCCAATAATAAAATGATTTTCATTCTCAAAATAGTATTCTTTCTCAACCATATTGTATTAACAAACTACAAAAGATTTAGTTATAGTTTTCAATAGAAATCATTCAAGAATATAACGCAACCAAACAAAACCCTTTTTCAAACAAAACATCTATTTAAAGTATTACGGAAATGATTTTCTTTACAGAACAAAAGAATAAATAATAAATTTTATGGAACCTAGAGTCCTTCGTTCGAAGATGAATCCCTTCTATAGCCTCCTCTTGATTTCCTCCTGCCTTCAACTCTTTCCTCGATCTTCTGCCTTCAACGTTCTTCCAAATCTATCTTTTCTTTCAAAACCACCATAATAATTTTACCCAGCCCAACCAAACCAAAACTATTTTTCCTTTTATTTTTCTTTTCTAGATCCAAAAACAATAGAGCAAAACTCCCCTATGTGTGAATAATCTCCTCATAAAAATAATAAATCAAAATAAAGATTCCATAAATCTCTTCTGCCTTCTTTTCTCAAAAATCCTCCCTCTTATTGGTCCTTTTCCCAGCTTTTAAAAGCACAACCTATCTACAATTTTAATTAAAATAATTTATTTAATCAAGATATTATCTATGCAAGATTTGCTAATTTAATATTAATAAAAAATATAATATATAATTATCCTCACATGATTTTCTAATCTAATATTAATAAAAAGATAATATCTAATTATTCTCAACAATATTAATTTAATTATAATTATTTGCACTTTTAATTAATTAAATCACTTTTTAATTTATAATATATTTAAATTTAACCATTTACTAACTCACAATTAAATCAAAACAACAAAACAACTTTAATTAATTATCTTATCAAATAAGATTAATTACTCGAATACTAACCATAAATAAATACTCAACAATCAAAATGCATAACCACAAGGACAACACTTCAGTCATGACACAACAACTTACAACAGGACGACGGACTTGGGACAGGGACACTTCCAAACCTACTCCCTTTTTCAACATTTTACCCATTGGGTTAATTTATTGCTCGCCCTGTCCTACCGAAGCAGGTGGAAATGAGACTTATTCTTGCAATCCTGCATCCAAATAAACGTCAAGTAGCACATGTATATATATAATCAAACATCCTATCGTGAGAAGGAATTGCATTGTAGCAGGGCACTTGTGCATGAGTGATGCTACACTGTCCTCCCACCTACTCTATTCTAACAATTACAATATCAATGACGAACTAACATTTCTAACCAAATTGATCATAAGATAACATGATACTTAACTATTGCATCATAACTAATCATTAAGCCATTGCATTATAAAATAATACTGAATTCAAATAACATGATCACCATAGAATCATCACATCGACATATAAAATATTAACGAACAACTATTCGAATAAACAATAATCCAATCAACACACAGAATATCATAAGTCATACTAATAATGTCATATCAAATGATCATGTCCACTAAAGGAATAACAACATCATCAAACTCCAAACCAACCAAATCAAACAATAATAGTATCATCATAGAATCAGCGTATCAAGTTAAAGCATAGAAATTAATAAATCCAAACAATAAGAGGAGGGGTATTACAGAAAATACCAAAATATAAAGGATATAGATATCAATAATAAATTTGATGAAAATATCAATGGCATGCATCCATGATTATATTCAAATTTTATGGCCTAAAAATATTATATATTGTCCAATGTAATTGTCATTGATATTTGGTCTTCCACTACTTTTATCCTAGCTAAGATCCAATTATAAATATGTTGAAGAAAATAAGCCCAAAACTCTTTGTTTAGTGAATCAAATAACTCCCTTTCACAACACTCCCTAACTCTTGAACCTATGGGTATCTCCATGCATATAAACTCCTCAACTTTCCCTATAAACCAAATTCATATTTCATCATGTATCATCTACCACAACATCACTAATTAGTGTATAGATATAATATCGTGGTACCAATATTGGAACCAAAATGTTATCCTATCTTCAATGCATGTAAGTGACCTTGGATAAGCACTTGAGTTAAATCCTAAATATTGGGATAATAATCCATATCTCACACCTAAAGCATGCTTGACCACTTCACCCTCTAAATGACCTATGCAACTATTAGGTAAAATTTTCATACACAAGAACACATTAAAAGAAAAAAAGTGTAGAGCTTCACCATTTAATTATTCATAAATTAAAAGAGGTTACATTATGAAATTGATATATTGAATTATCTGATTAAATCTATAATAGGATATTTTTCACATAATCTAGATCCATAGTATATCCTTCACCTTAGAGCTAGCATGCTTTTCTGATATCTTGCAAACCTTAATTTTCTTATCCCGATTACTATATCATCTTCTTCAATTTTTTCCCCTCTAAATTTATATGTTTTATCTCAAGGATCCCTTGAAATATTGGCTTTCTATATGATTTTTCTATGCCATAAAAAATACATTTTCTTGTTAATAAAATATAAAATGAAATAAACACACCAGTGTGTTAGTAAACCTTATATTCAAGGAAAAACCTATTCTAATACCAAATTGATCCTTTTAAAACTTGGATATTCCATTAGTAATCTCACCAACATGGTTCATTCCATTAAAACCTTTATTTTAACATAAAAGAATATAACATATTATATTAATATATTTGATCAATTATTTTTCTTACATTGCATACTCATTAATGGAGAAAGAAGCATACTCACATGTCCATCTTGCTTTAAAAAATATTGTAGTTTATAAAACCTTAGCTAGTGAATGCAAATGTATAAATATGAGGAAATATGACATAAGATATTTAATCTAGAGAATCCAATATATAATTTTATTTTGAATAAAAAAGTAACGTTGAGTTGACATCAAGGAAAAAATAGAAAACAATTTTATTTTCTTTTGATTTTTTTTTTCAAATAGACAACTTTATTTTCTATTGCATGTAAAACAATTGATATACATTTTCCTTGTAATAATATTTTAAAGTCAAACGTACCAAAACTTGTTAGTTTTCATTTGACATCAATTATTGTCTAATTTTTTTATCATTTAAAAAAATATATATTCTTTTGAAGAGGATTCTCTTCTCTAATGTATCACATGCTTTTCATTTTTATTTTTTAATATTTGAGTATTTTTAAAAAAATTATAATCAACCTCATTTTTTTATTTAAACCTACTTGCATTATTTAAAATAAAAAGCATATTAAAACTAATCAAAATATCAACAAAATTATATATTTTGGTTCTTGACTCTGAGCTCTGAGCTCTATAAAAGGGTATTTTTAAATTTTTTGAAAAAGAAATCATTTTGACTAAAGAAATATCATATTTAAGTGGAAATTTTTAGAAATTTCTTAAAAAAATGAGGTGGTTGTCAACAAGGATGCCATAGATAGTTTCAGGTGAAAGGGTTTTGGTCAAAACCCTTTTAGTCAAAAACTTACATGCAAATTATGTCAAATTTTAAATCATCAAAGGGAAAAATATTATTTTAATGTTTTGGGCGAAAAGGTTTCATCCAAAACTTTATGTGCCATTTTTAGGCCACACAGTTTTAGATGAAACTATTTCGATCAAAACTATTTCACTTAGAACTATTTAGTTGGTTGAAAGTGTGACATAGGTTTGTGCTTTTACCCTTCTACTTCTTAAGTTGAATTTCTAATTTTCTAAGAATATGATTGTTTCCTATTGACTTGCTTGTCAAAGATCTTGATTTGTGTGTTTAGGACTTGTATTAAGTAGATCATTTTAAGTCATTTTAATTATCGGTTGTTAATATAAAATATCCATCTTATATTAAGTCA
>VDFB02252616.1:127783678-127902423 GCA_007258455.2 Sequoia sempervirens
ATATAAGATTTAATTCTAGGCTTTTATTCCATCTATTTCAATGGTACATTGCTTGGCCAAGCATAAACATAAAATAAATGATAGTTTTAGAAAAGGTAAAACTATCATCTCTAAGGGTCCACCTCCAACATCTTGTCGCTGAATTCTACTCATAAAGCATAGATAAATAATGTATTCTTCCACATAAAATTTTCTCACACAAGCATTCTATCATAAAACATATTCCATGGACTAGTTCATAAATTGATTTGCATAAATGCAATAATGTAACTCATGAATGATCCTACAATTTTATTAAGCATGTCATTCTTCAAATTAACTATTTTCAATGAACGAAAACAAATTTACACACAATGAGTTCATTTCCATGTATATGCATGATATCCCTCCTAGTTTCAATTGAAAGATTTAATCTATTAATACTCCAATCAGCTTTATGTCTATTTCTAGGGGTTTTCAGTTTGACTTTTCTCGTAAGGTATGTTCTCTCATGTAACTATTCCACTGATTAGTTGTTTAAGTGTATAATTTTTCAAATTGTTTTGCATAGAAATAATAATTCCAATGTAAGCAACTCTTAGTTGTTTTAATAGTTCACTATAGATTCTATTTTAATAATTCTTTTATAATGAAAAGATAATTTTATGCATATGGGTTCTTTTCCACATGTATGTTAAATATCCAATGTGTTATCTCTAATTGAATGATTTAATCTAGATGGCTGATTTTTTTCAATTTTGAAAGAAAACTCTTCCATAATCTACCTTAAGTATTGGCTGGAAACTACATATTGCTCCATAATTTATTGCAAGTATTTCTAAATTTATATGCAAAAGTACATTGAATCTAAATTTAGAGGTAAATACTATTTTATGTAGAGTTATTATTCATTCTCATCCAGTCACGTGTTATTCCTTTCTAAATTTTAAAACTAAATTAAATTCCCAAATAAGAATATATATTCCTATCTTGCTTTATATATAAATATATGTATCTATTATTAATGTATATACCCACAAATTATCAGACCAAGAACCAACAAAAAGGCTTCAACATGGTTATTAATTTAAATCAGATTAACATACAAAGGTGAAAAAAAAATGCAAGATATATATCTGCTAGTATATACATTTGTGTGTATATTTCTTGTTGCAATTAAAGTCTATTCATATCATTATATATATATATACATATATGTGCATACATATATACATATATACACACATATATTTCCAAACCAAATTTATATAAATATATCCATTTAATTCGCATTCAAGGAAATGCTACAAAGACGAATTCGCATTAGAGAATATGTTATAGCCAAATGCTTTATGTTCAAAGCAGGCTTTTTAAAGTAAAACAAAATTGTTATTATTTATGGATCTGGTGCCCCCACTTTGGTGAAGGAATTGCCTAGGAGGGCAACGCCCCCTCCACAGGTTGTAGCCTATGGAGGGCATTACCCCCACAGAGTAGCCCTTCTGTATGTGGGGAAGGCAAGGCAAGGGAAATATCCCCATCCCTTCGCACACACTTTAATTTTCTTTAAATTTAATTCAAAACAAATGCAACTCATTCAACCTGCAAAAAAAAAAACATACTTATCTATTATATATATATCATATATATATTATAGACATATACATTATATCTACCCAATTGGGTATATGGTTTGTACAAAAAATCACATAGAAAGGAGATGTAATCTGGAAATAAGGTATTCAACACAAAGAGGTTGTATTTAAAAGATAAAGAATTTTGAAAAGACTGTACATACATCATTATTAAACATGCACAACCAACACTTCAAATACATAAATTTTTCACAAATGTTTCCAAGGAGTTAAATCTTTGAACAATACAACAATTCCTTTTAATGTATTGGAATTTAAATGCAATTGATAAGATTTAAATACCTAGAAAAGAGAGTTGCCTCCAGTTAAAACAAAACCTCCTGCTTCTTCTTCCTTTCCTGGAGATTGCTCTCTAGAAATCTTCTTCTTCTTCTTGCTTTCTTTTCACTGTGTTCTCCTCTTATTCCCCACTATTTTGAATCTACTAAAATCTAGAAAGTAATCTTTATTTTGACATTTTTGACATTTTTACAGAGCATAAAATCAAGAAATTGGTTTCAAGAACCATTGTTCATTTTTGTTAATATTTTCTCTTTTTAAAGTTTCTTTTTTGTTTTTTCGAAACCTAATCTTGAATTCTTCAAATAAAATTAAATTCATTTATTGGGTACTATTTTCTTGTAAATTGAAAAATAAAACAATTCCATTTCAAACTATATATTTGTCATCCCGAAAGAGTTAGGAAGATCAATTTCAAATTTATAAACTAAAAGCAAATGTTTTACTCTTAACAAGGAGTAAATAAGTATTTAAATATATGATAAAGATTTAACACAAAGTAATAACATTTGATTTTGAAAAATAAAATAATTATTTAATTATCCAACATAATCTTTTACTATAAAACAAAGAAATTTAATTAAATTAGGATTAAAATCAATTCTTCTATCTAACTATTCTTTTTATACTTTCACTTCATAAAATTAAATAAACACTTAGAAAAACATACAATCATGCATCCAATTAAATTAAAGCTACATGCATGTAAATGACACTACGTGCACGTGTGTGTATGCGAGAGTTTCATTCCTACTATACCCTTCCAAGAAGCTAACATTATCTCCTTAGCCACACCCTTGGTCTTCGACAACCTACATCTCAATACCCTTATGTACACATCAATATATTAGTATCCACATAAAGATATAGGGCATGTGCAGGATCATCATGGAAAAAAGAGGCCCTTAAGTGATAAAAAATTCAAAAAAATTAGAGTAAGGCAACTTGACATAAAAATTTGAATAAGTTATCTATATTATTTCAAAAATATGTAAGAATAGAATTTGTAGAAAATTGAATGTAGTTTCTAAACTACTAGGCTTATTTTAAAAAAATAAATCTATTTGGTGAAAATTTGAAATTTCAATGCAGTAATACTTAAATTTCAGGGAAAAAATAAGGTGTTTGTCTGACCACCCTAACTACAATAAAATGATAATAATTTTTTTATAATATTTTATATATAAATAGAAGACTCATGTCCCAATGTGATGCATATTTTTTTGTAATTTTTTTCCAAGTAAATAATTAATTATGAATTTTTTATTGCAACTTTTAAAAAATATAAAAACTTGTATGTCTGACCACCTTAACTTGGTTAAAACTTTATGAAATTTATTTTTCTTTTTTTAATCCTATAGTATGTGAAGCATACAATGTGACACATGTTTTGGATTCAAAAATTGTGATATTGTTTGAAAGCTATAGTTGTTTTTCAATTAGCCTATCAATCAGGACTTTAGTCGTAATTCAAATAGAAAATGAATAATAATTATTTATTAAATTCAAAATAAAGCATAATTTATATTGGTGGAAAGATGAGAATCTCCTTTAAAAACCCTTTTCGTTTCATCAATTTTGGGTAAACAAATCGTCAGCCATATACCCTACACATACCCATCATATCACCACTTCTTAGCCTATCATAATCCTACACATATCCTATAAATAAAAAAAATTAAAACTTATGAACTTAAATAACATCTTCCATTTACATCTTATTCAAAATAAATTACATTCTAGACATTCAACTTTCCTTAAATTAAAGAAAAATTTCATATTTAATCACACCAAAACCACCATAGTTTTCATTATGTATTAAACCACACACATCCATCATAAATAAAATCCACACAAAGCTAAAACAAGAAGCATCAAAGTTTGAGACATGAAAAATTCCTTTGTGGGAGATGTAGTGTCCAAGAACTACACCTTCCTGCATCATCATGAAACACTTTTCACTGTTTAAAGAGAGATTGTAATCTTCACATCTCTATAGGACTTTCATGAGATTCTTTGATGCTTCATTGAAATCAGCACCATAGGTGGTAAAATCATCCATATAAATTTCCATGCAATCATGAGAAATATCTAAAAATATGCTAATGACTACCCTCTGAAAAGTTGTAGGTGCATTGCATAAGACAAATGGGAGTATCGAGTAGGCATAGGCACCCCATGGAAAGGTAAAGGTGATCTTCTCCCAGTCCTCTAGTGCAATTTGGATCTGGTTGTACCGTTGAATCCATCTAGAAAAGAAAAGTATTGCTTTCCTACAAGTGAGTCCAAAACTTGATCTATGAAAGGTAAGGGAAAAGGGTCCTTTTTGGTAGCAGCATTGAGTTCCCTCTAATCAACACAAACTCACCATTTCCCTCCTTTCTTGGGAAAAATCACTAATGGAGACACCCACTGGCTATCTAACATGGGGTAGATAAATCATGCATCTAGCAATTTTTGTAGTTCTCCTTTTACAATTTTTCTCAGTGTAGGGTTAATTTTTCTTTATGGCTACCTCACTAGGGTGCAATCATCTTTGATGTAAATTTTGTGAGTGGAAATATTAGGGTCCAATCCCTTCATATCATGATAGTCCCACACAAATTCATGTTGGTGGGTCCTTAATAAGTTTGCCAACAATAATTGTTGTACTTCACTCAAGTTGTTGTTAACATTCAAATATTTTCCTTCTAACACCTATACTTGTGTAGTTGACTCTTATCATTGTTGCTTCATTAACACGTGGTACCTTGAGTTCATATGGCAGCAATGTATAGGACATACCTGTTGCTGCAGGAAGAACATTTGCATGAATAGTGGCTACAGGAAGAGTAGGCAGAAGTGTCTTGACTGGAGCAATAGAATGAGAAGATGAAACTTCCTCCACTTCACAATGGTTCTGAATGATATTAGCCAATACTTCATCTTCATGTTGAAGCTACATGAAGGAGATTTTTCCTAACATCATAAGTTGTGCCACTGAATTAACTTCCTCGGCCTTTTCTCCAACATGTGGCCATATGGGATTTTTTTCATCATGAAATGGATTAGTAGGAGGATAAAGAACAAACTTTTTGGTGATCTTCCCATTAGAAATGGTCATGTCACCTGATCGACATCCAATATATGCATCTGTAGTTGCTAACCATGGCCTTCCAAGAATAATGGGATACTCGCCTAGTGTAGCTTTAGGAGAAAGAATCTTGAAGTCTGCTAGGTACTCTTAGGAGTCTAGAATTACCACAAGGTCCTCCACTATACCATCAGGCTTAACGATAGAACTATCAACAAGCTACAGGAAAATAGGAGTAGATCTCATGCTTGGAACATTTAGTTGCTATAGGATGTCCTTAGTCATTACATTTATTGCTTCCCCTAAATCAATCAGAGCATTCTTTATTTGAATCCCATTTATAACAACTACTACCACAAGACTACCTAGGTCATTATACTTAGGGATAGCCACTTTTCCAAGCATGATGTCAGCTAGCTGTCCCACCACATGAACCGTAGTGGGGTCTTTCTTCTTCCTGCCTAGCTTCTTGATGCATGCTTCTTTGATTGTCTTGCCATAGATTGGGACATCCTTTATGGCCAGAAATAGAGGTATCTATACACATATATGCTTCAACTAATCCAATATGTCAAAGGTTGTGTCCTCTTTTTCTTCCTTTTTCTTGGCAACTTCCAATTTCTAAGGAAATGGTAGCTCTTGTTCAATTTTCTTGACTTGGACTGGTTCAGGATTTTTAAGTGCACTTGGCTGAATGGGATCATTTAGAGGTTCATCTTCCTCTTCCATGGGAAGCTCAATGATAATGGGATTGGAAGGGGCTGGTAAAGTAGTTCCCGAATGCAAGTGGATGTCACTTACACACACAACATATTCAATGAATTGGTTTGAATTAACAGAGTATATAGGTTGTTGCTATGGTTTGTTATTTGGATTGGGTGTGGGCTGAGCTAGTAGCTAAGTAGGTTTAGGTGCATTTGAGATTGAATTACCAAGGGGAGGCATTATAGCAGGTTGTTGGGGCTGAGAAGGTGGCTGAATGTAACTAGTTGTTTGGATAGGCCATTGTTGTCCTCCCCTCCATTGATTTTATTGTTTCCGATTTCCTAGAGGTGTTTGTCAATGCCCTTGAGATTGCTGCCAATTCCCCTAAGGTTGCAACCATTGGCATGGAGAGTTTTGATGATTGGGCCAAGAATTTAGAGGGTTACCCTAAGGTTTTGGTGGATATCCTCCATAGTTGGATGGATATGGGGGCTGCCATTATTTACCAGGTCAATAGGAATTGAAATATGGCCCAAATTAAGAGAGTGGGTCTAGTGGCATACCTTGTCTTGGAGCCCAAGGCCTTCTTTGTGCAACATAGTAGACTTGATCTTCTTCAATCTGAATTGGTTTGAACTCAAGTGGAATTTTCTTACTTTCAATATTAGCTACCATCTTGCATCTATAGTCCTTTTTTCTGCAATGGGGGAAATACTCTTCCAACATTGCCTCTACCTCCTCTTGTTTCTTCTTGGCCTGAAGTGTATCCAGTTGAGTAGCTAGATTGTTTATAATGTATTGCTTGAAATCTATCAGCAAGTGTGTGATCTCCATCCCCGAAACTCCATCGGTAGATGACTTACCCATAGAGGATTGGTAAGCTCACCCTTTCTTTGAAGCTTCCCAAGAGTAGTTCTGGCATATTTTCTTGATATCCTCCCAAGGAACTTGGGAGACATCTCCTCCTCCCATCAGGTCCAAGGCATCAGTGCAATTGTCATTAATTCCTCTTAGGAAAAGAAACTTTTGTGAGTCTTCATTAAATGTATGATGTGGAGATTTTTGTAGGAAAAACAAAAACCTTGCAATATAATCCTCCAAGCTCTCATCTTCCTTTTGTTGCATCTTGAAAATGTCACCTCCTCTCATGCCATTACCCTTGCAATACTCCTTGTATTTCTCAAGGAACTTTTTCTTCATGTCCTCCCAAGTTTCCATAGTATCTCTGCCTAGGCTCATGAACCATCTTAATGCAACTTCTTTCAAAGTGGTAGGAAATAGCTTAAGCCTATGGCCATCAATGGTATAGTCATAACTCCTACAGAGTATGTCAAACTCAAACAAGAAGGTATTAGGATCTATTGTGACAAGTCGATAAAACTTGGGAAGTGCTGAAGCAAGGATATTTTTTAAGTTTTCAACTTCATTCTGATGGGGAATGGGGAAAGGAAAAGTTGGTTGGTTAGGTCTATTTCTATTTGCATCACCCATGCCTGCTTGATGTAGTTCCAAAGCAAAGGGGTTCTCAAGCTGATTTTGGTGTTTAGAGGAAACTTCAAAGCTAGTCAAATTAGGAAATGCATTAGCAAAGGGGTGTGGATCTTCTTCTTCTTCTCTTGGTAGGTTCTGATATTCAACTAGCTAGAATAGATTAGGATTGCTAGGAAGGAATATCCCATAAGAATCTCTTCTCCTTCCACTATGCATGCAGTATCAACTCACTATCAGCCAACTCACACAAAGAATTGATAAAGAATAAGGGGTGTAATTACTTCCTAAATGAGGGGTATACTAAGAACAACTTTTAGAAATACTACAACAAGAAAAAATACCAATGACTCTAAAGAACTCCCTAGTTTTACACCATCCCTGACAATGACACCAAAAATGTTGGCCTCCTATAATGATTTAACAACTAGGCCTTTACAACCGTGATTCAGAGATTGGACATCTAACCTGAATAGCTATTTCAATCATCATGAAGGTGTATTTAACTTGTCAACCCAGGGATAGGAACTTGAAATGGGTTAGCACAATATGTGCACTAGGGATCCAAAGTAGCCATTTTCATTCTACAACTAAGTAAGTCACAATGCTAAACGTAAATTGCTTGGAAAGGAATAGCGTGAATGTTGAACATCAACCAACAACCATACTATGCTTAAAATGCATGACATAAATGAAAATATGAACAACAAACATAAAACTACTATGTCTGCTTTGGTTGTAGGAATAGTCACAAAATGGAATTCTAGTGGTTGCAAGAACAGACAACACTAGATTCTTAACTAATTGTTGAACAAAAAGTAATAACTAGGATAAACTAAGCTAAAGGACAGATTGTTCACCAAGTGGCCCCCCATAGATGAGTATCCTCTACTACTAATGAAAACTCAGATGCATAAACTTAGAACTTCATTTTATTCATTAGGAAACATGAGTACAATAGAGCAGTGTAACTATATCACTGAAAACTAAGAAAGAAAGTACATTATCAGATCGTGCAACCTCTTAAGAAGGAGCATTTGATCCTTATTTATACTACCAACTAAGCAAGGCGGTCAACTCCACAAACTGGGAGGATGCCAATTTAGGGAAAGTAGAGAAAGTGGTGAGGTGGTTATGCGCACATGGAATTTGGTCAGACGTGTTTGCCTCAATGCAGATTTAGCACAACAATAATGCCTATATTTTCTCAACAGCATTAAAGTCCACTATGAGGTGGTTACATTCAATTTGCATGGGGAATCTCCTATCATCGACTTCCTTTGACCTTTGAATGATTCTCTTGCTAGACATTATGGTGCATTCCCAGCTGGTGGTGTCTTTCTCAATTTAGTATCCTCAAATTATATCTTCATGGTAATGTTAGTATACACAATAATCACATATATATAACTACCTTAAAGAACATTCATTAACCACATGCAAAATTAATATAGATAGTCCATATAACATGCCAATGTCATTAAAGATTTGTAGAAATAAGATTAGGCCCAATGTCTATAGTTTTGAGGAAATGTCATAAAAAATATCAGCACTTAACATCAAGGTCCATGACAACTTCAACAAATAAATCATAAATTCTACCCAAAATTAGACCATAAACTAGACTCGTCACTTCCTTTGTGATCTCATACGGTTTGTCAAAGATCATCTGATCACCTTGAATTCTACTTAGAATAAATTGAATAATATCCACATCTAAAAAGTATGGAAATTCACTCTAAATGTCTAAACCCTTGTGCCCTATATTCTTAACCTTTTGTATTTGCTCAACTAAAAGGGAACCCTCAAGATTTTGAAGCTTATCATGGTCAAATTCATCGATTTGTAACTTATTTTTTGCAATTTGTTACTATGCAAATTAAATGCCACCATTGCCTTTGACTCCATTCTTCCTTGTTCTTCGTACTCTCATTCACCAAAAACCCTAACACCTTATTCCTTGGCTTGCACTTTACTCCTTAGCTTGATTAATTCATAATGAAAAGTGACCACACAATCATCCTTATTTAACTTATGGCTTTTAGGGTTTCATCATAAAAGGTAATTTATTGCTTATGAAATCATCATTTTTACTTCACTCTTTTAGTACTTCCTTCACCAATGTTTCTAGATCAATTTTCAGAAACATTGTAAGCCAAGAAGGGCTCCACAAATTTCCTGATATGCATCTTTTTGCTGAAATTTTCTTCAATGCCTTCAAACTAGAGATTCACATTACTTATCCTTGTGTCTTCATATGACACTTCATGTATTAGGGGTTTGTTAGATTCTTCTGTACTTGCTCCCCCTGAAACCATTATTGGGTTCAGTTCTTGAAAAAGGTATCTACACTGGATGCAAATACGGGATTATCTGATTCATCCTTATTTTCAGGTTCTTCCTTCTTTCTCCAAATTTTTTTCATTTCGTTCCTTACTTCTTTATGATCCACTTTGTTCATCAACATGTTTTTCTATTCCAGATTAGGTTTCTTTCCAAATTTTCTCCTATAGACTTTTGAGATATGTCCTGATTTTTTGCAAATGTAGCACTTAGTATATCCAAGGTCAAATGAATTAGCTTTTCTCTTCATCCTGCATTGATTAGCCTTCTGTCCAAAGATATTGCATGTGTAACAATAACTTTGAAAAAGAGATTGAATCCTTATGTTTGTATCAAATCTATTCAACATCATCTGACTTCTACATTTGCCAACTCTATGTCCATACTTATTGCAAGCAAAACATTTCCCAATAAAGAATACAATATTCTGACTCATTCCATTATGGTTCATTCAACTTCTACATTTTGATGCTTTGTCTAAATTTTTTTCATGAGAACCAAAAACCATTAAAATATGGGTACCTTTGAGCATTAGGTTGTTGGATGGGAATCCTTTCAGTATTGATCCTTTGATTCATGATTTGATGAATGTCACCTTGAAACTTCCTTTGACTATTTATTTTGCTGGAAATCGGTTTTTCCTTTGAGTTTTGTCCTTCTTCAAGACCTAAACCACTTTTATCCTTGGCAAGTTTCTAAGATGCAATTAGCTCATCAAGCATTGTAGAGATTTTTTCAAATTTTCTTCATAAGCTTCACCTTTTCCAAATCATATGGTTACCACTTCTTGCTCAAGCTTTGTGCACTCATCCTTTTTATTCTAGATCTCAACCTTTTGATATTCCTCAATACGTTTACCTTCTTCTACTTGCACCTTCAGTCTAGTAATGTCTTCATTATCCTTTTTCAATTGATCACTGACTTCTCTATACATCTCTCTTTGAATTTTTTGATCTACTCTCTCAAATTTTTGATACACTCATTTCCTTCATTCAGGTTTCCTTTCATAGTTTCTTTTTCATCTTCACTTTTGTCTAATTCTTTAAGAGAAACATTGATTTCCTTGGATATGGAGTTTACTTTTGGAGGAATAAGATAGCTTCTATTAGCCATGTATTCAAATTCAAGGACCTTCATCAAGTTGTAAAACTTTTTTAGAAGAACCAAGCTCTGATACCAATTATTGAATAGGACAATTGAGAGGGGGGCTGAATTAGTTGTCATAGATGTTAACCTTTAATTCAATCAGCAGAAATAATACTTAAAATTGATTAAATGATTGATCATCAAATGCCAATGCAGAAACTCAAATCCAACACATAAACACAGAAACACTAGATTTATGTGGAAAACCCAATAAGGGAAAACCCATGGTGAGGATTAACTCACACCATAGAGAATATCAAAAATGATTACAAAAATGCTCACTTCCTGAAATAAAGACTCACTATCTAGACTCATTGTTCATAGGGCTACAACTCAGAGGGCTCACCGCTAGAGTAAAAAAGGTTAAGGCTCATTGCCAAAAGATTGAACTGATAGAATACACCTTCAATGTGTAGGGTTCAATTCCACTAAAGCTCAGAATATGAAGTATTTCCTCACATAGTAATTGCTCAACAAAATTGCAATGATCACAATTGATAAAGAATTTAGGATCAGATCTTCACACACTCCTCAATGCTCTTCACATTTCACATTCACTGCTCATGTGTGTCTTCTTCCACTACTCTTCTCATCATACTCAAAACACCTTTTATATATACAAGCATATCTTGATTATCAATTAGGTTGGCCTAATTAGATGAACATAAAAATAATCAAAACCTTCTTTGTCGGCACGATATATGATTTAAGCATTATACCAAGTCGGCTAACATCCATAAAGCATAACTAGTCTTCATAATATATTGTATACGCTAAGTCAGCCAAGATATTAAAATATAAAAATCATAGCTTATCTCACGGTAGAAAATTAGACCTTAATAATTAACACACTAGACCAACCAACATGTACCAAACCATATAATGATCATCTTCAATAGGAAATAGCTTATGATAACTATCCCATTTATTCAGTACTGTGTTAACATCAATGACAACATGTTGAAATTAATGACAACCATTTGATGCAATCCAATTTCCAACAAATATCCTACTATATGAATCCAAATATGAAGAAGAAAATCAAAATAGAAATAAATAAAATTTTAGATGCAAGAATTATCAAGCCAGCAGATGATGCAGAGTGGATTAGCCCTATGATTGTTCAAAACAAGAAAACATGGGAAATAAAGATTTACATGGATTTTAGAGAACTTAATAAATCATGCATCCATGATCCATTCTCTTCACCTTTTACAAAGTAAATAATGGAGTTAGTGATAGAAAATAATTTTACTCATTTTGTAGATGGATTTTTTGGATACCACTAGGTAAAATTTGAGTAAGATCAATCTAAGACCATTTTTTTATTTAGTGGGCCCATTTATGTACACAATGATGTATTTTAGGCTAAAGAATGCTTTGGTATTTTTAGCCACATAATGGCTAATACATTCAAATATTTTATGCATGTTTTACTAGAGGTGTATTTGGATGATTTGATAGTTTATGGCCTAGTTAAAGACCATATAAAAATACTCCACACAATGTTGAAAATATGTAGAAGTTCAAGAATTTCCCTTAGCATAAATAAGTGCATATTTATAGTTCCTTTTTGACATGCTTCTAGGTGATATCATTTTTAAAGAAGGATTGATAGTACATCCCTTGAAAGTTACACTAATCATGACTTGACCACAACCAAATAAAAAATCAAAAGTAACAATTTTTTTATGATATACAAGATATCATTAAAATTTCATTAAAGAATATGTGGAAAATATAGCCCCTTTGGAAGAATTATTAAAGAAGAAATCAAGTAAAGCTATTGAATGGACATAACAATGCCATCTATTATTTAACAAAATTAAGAAAAATATTGTATAAGAACCTATTCTTATCTTCTAATACTAGAAATCCCCTTTTCATGTACATGTGGATACACCTGGCATAGTTATAGTGATATTTCTAGCATAGCTCAGTGGGAATAAAGATCATCCTATAGTCTTCAAAAGTAGAAAAATCTCACAAGCACAAAATAATTATAGAACATTATAATGAAAGGCCCTAGAAATGGTGTGTGTTCTATATAAATTTATACTCTATTGATTATCCACACCATTCACATTCTACATTGATCACAATCCATTGAAGTATCTAATAAATAAAATGGTAACCCAAGCAATAATATGTAGATGGATACATTTCTTTCAATTATTTAATTTCAACATGTGCAATTTTTGCACACACACCCCACCAGAGGGGGGGACCCTCTTTTTTTCTTTTGCATCTTCGCCTCTTGTCTTGGTCAAATTTTGGTTTTGCTCTTCTTGGGAGGTTATTTTGGGATTAAGTATAGACTGGGTTTGATGAGGACAATATTTTGAGGCTCTAGGAGAAATTTTCATGTCTCAAAATTTGAAAATGGGGACTTTGAAGTGAATTTTCAATGTTATATGAAATCTTTTTTGCACCTATGGATAGAGGATGAAAAATTAGGTAGGGTTGCTTTTTGAATTTTTTGAAAATTGCTTCTAGAAAAAAAGTTATCAGGTGTAGGGGGTTTTGACCTTGCAGGGAATTCAGGTGTTTCCGTTTGTGATGGAAAATCCCAAAATTTCCATTTTTGGAAATTTCCAAGACCAAAAATCAAAAATTTTCCAAAAATGGAATTTTTTTCCCAAATGCATTTTGTTCCAAAATGAATTTTTCTTGAAATTTTAAATGTTTCTGAAAATGAAATTCTTGAGATGGAAAAAATTTTGAAAATAAAAAATTTCCAAAAATGGAAAATTTCTGAAAATTTTATTCAAGTTTAATTTGGATTGGATTTTTAACATGTGAGCTACTAATGATGGTATCTGTTTTTCAGGATTAAATAAATATTAAAAGAGGGACTTGCATATGGATTCGGTCCAAAAGGGAAATCTGGAAGAGTTAAATTCAAATATTAAAAGTGGGGCCTACATAAGAATCTGTGCCCAAACTATCTACAACTGGAAGGAGTTTCTAGAAGACATGTGAAGCTAATTTTGTCATCCAATCAGAATTTTCATTAGTGACAGGCTAGCATAATATTGTTTTCTCATTGTTGCATGATGTAATTGCTTTTATGCAATTGGATGATGATGTACCATGAGCTCCCAAATTAAATGTAATAGCTTGATGCTTCTAGAAGTGCAATTGTAGCCATTGGATGAATTAAATCCTAGCCATTGACTCAAAATGTAATTTTCTATAAAATGCCAGTGCCTTCTCATATGTAAAGGGTTAGATTTAGGGGTTAGAATAGCTAATTAGAGGCTGTAAAAGGCCAAAATTGGCTAAGTTAGAGAAGTCAGTAGCTGTAGGAGAGGAGAGACTTGAAATTGTTATGTAATACTAGAGAAGTAATGCAGCTGAGTTGTTGATTTAGAAAACTTCGTATTTATCTTTGAAATTTTATGGTTTCTTGTGTAAGGAAAACTAGATGTGGAGAACAATTCTCCTAATGTCAATACCTCAGGAAAGAATGCAGAAGTACTTTTAATTTTTCAATTAAAGTCAAATTGAGATGTACTACAAGACAGATTATAGAAATAGAGTATTTAGACAAACACACATGAACACCAGATATATGTGGGAAAACCCTTACGGGAGAAAAACCCACCACACCAAGAGAAATCACTTTGTATTACAGTAATCAAAGTTACATACAATTTCAGACTTATCTTTCTGGTGTCATTAAACAACATCATTCATCATGTACATTCTTTGAACAAAAAACTTTCAGGTTACAACCTTTACAGATTTTTAATCTTTCACTAATACAGTTTGAATTCTTCACACTTCACTGTTGATCAAACTACTATCCAACATCAAAACATCTGCAATTTCCAACTATATCCCTGGTGTTCCCTGACTATCGAGCTGCCTCACAGAACCATTGCAATGAATAGACTCCCAACAGTTCCAATTCAGCTCTTCTGATTCATCCACGTGATGCCACATCAGAAGTCATACTCAGTCAACATAATTCGTATTGCATTGGCATCTCGGTGAGACACTAACGGTGTCTTGCCAATGCCACATTGAACTCATATCGTAGTCACCAAGAGTTATCATAGTCGCAAGGATGTTCTATCGAGTTACAAGAGTTTCACCGAGTCACCTAGCAATCATCCTGACTTATCACTTTCGCCAGAAGGTCAGAGCAAATCACTAAGGTTACACCGAAGTTTTCATATCTACCGAGCACCAAATGAAATTCGGCAAGACTCACATCTATTGCCGAAATTTCATACCAATCTTCATATGCTACTCTGAAGTGTTCACCTGTCGCCAAAACATTTGTCCATCACTGAGAGAACTTACCGATTTATATATGTTCCACTAAAGACTAACTATCGCCAAGAGTTACCCCGATAGCCATCGGCTATCAGAAAGACAATAGCTTATCGCTCAAACCTCATAATGAAGTCTAAGAGTTATATCGATAACTCCCAAGTAGTCCCTATCGGCATGACTCTCATCTATTGCTAAGACCTTTCGCTGATAGGTTTGTGTTATACAAAAGATTTTAACACTTGAGTCTTTCATTGCTAAGACATAGTCACTTTGGTAGGACATCATACCAATGGCATTTGCTTCGGCCAAGTCTCCCAGATGAAACAAACCAAACAGACACGGTCGACATAACCTTTGCTTTCGCAGTGACATCTTACCAAGTGAATATAGGTTCCTCCGAAGACCTCAATTCATATGTTGTTGGCAAGAGAACAACACTTTGCTGAGATATCTTAGCGAGAACCATAAGCTTCATCGAAGATCATAGTCGCTAAGAGTTACGTTGATAAACGAATGAATGGCCTTTTGGCCAGATATCTCCCAAGCGCTATAAGGTCACGATGAACACACCTTACTACAGCAATAGACTTCATAGTAAACCTTTCGGCAAGACTTCTTCAGGGTCACAACGGCCTATTCAAAATTTGATAAAAGAAACTGCTAGTCAGCCAGACAATCAGAATGTCATACCGACATTGCTCTAAAGGAGGTTTTAGCCTATAATGTTTGAGGCACATATTTCCAACAATCTCCCACTTGACGAAGATCATTCAAGCACCTCCAGAGCATGCAAAAATTACTTTACTAAAAATCATGGGCACTAAGGCCCATTGAACTGACACACCACCTGAACTTGTCTGTGCTTACTGGCTTTGTCAATGCATCTACAACATTCTCCAAAATATCAACTTTTTCCAAACTAACCTTTCCATCCTCAACCATATCTTGTACAAAGTGGTATTGTACATCAATATGTTTCATCCTAGCATGGAAAGTTGGATTCTTTGCTAGACAAATGACACTCTGACTGTCACATAAGATTGTTATTTCCCCTGCATCAAAACCAATGTTAGAACACAAATGTTTCAACCATATAGCTTCTTTACAAGCATGGGTAGATGCCATGTATTCAACCTCTATAGTGGAAAAAGTGACTATAGCTTGCCGCTTGCTCATCCAACTCACTGCACCACCATTCAACATGAAAATGTATCCACTGGTGGATCTTTTGCTGTCAATATCCCCTACCCAATCAGAATCTACATAACCACGAATGCTGAGAGTCCTATATGATTCAACTGAATTACCATGGTAACACAATACAAAATCTAAAGTTCCCTTCAAATATCTAAACACCTTCTTCACAGCATCCCAATGTATTCTTCCTGGATTAGCCATAAATCGATTAAGTACTTCCACTGCTTGGGCAATGTCTGGCCTTATATAGACCATTGCATACATAAGACTACCTACTACACTAGCATAGGGTACACTGGTTATGTCCTCCATCTCAGTAGGAGATTTTGGAGAATCCTCAACAGATAGCTTCATTCCCTGTATGACTAGAACAACTAACTGTTTGCAATCATTCATACAAAATCTCTCTAGAACAGTCTTTATATACTTACTTTTACTGAGCCAAAGCTTTCTATTCTTCCTATCCCTGGTCATCTCCATCCCCAGAATATACCTTGCTGCACCAAGATCCTTCATTTCAAACTTAGCAGACAACTAAGACTTAAGATTAGAAATCATTAGCTTGCTATTTCCTATGAACATCATATCATCAACATAAAGAGCAATAACAAGCACTTGATCACTTTCAACTTTATGGTATACACAGTGATCAGATTTTGATCTCACAAAGCCTAAAGATAATACATAGGTATCAAATTTTTGGTACCACATTCTAGGTGACTTCTTTAACCCATATAGAGACTTCTTTAATTTGCATACCAGTTTTTCTTTACCTTTCTCAACAAAGTGCTTAGGCTGGGACATATAGATTTCTTCTTCAAGATCACCATGAAGAAATGTTGTCTTCACATCCATCTGTTCAACCTCTAAGTCATAAGCTGCTACAAGTGACAATAGAAATCTAATGGATGTCAATTTCCTACAGGAGAAAAGATTTCCCCATATTCAATTCCCTCTACCTGGGAATAACCCTTTGCAACCAGTTGTGCTTTGTATTTTTCTACACTGCCATCTAGACCAATCTTTTTCTTAAATACCCATTTACAGCCCACAAGTTTTCTACCTTTAGGCAAGGGCACAAGACTCCAGGTTTCATTTTTATCTAATGACGCCAATTTTTCCTCCATGGCTTCCAACCAAGAATCTAAATCAGACATTTTAATTGCCTCCTTTACAGTCCTAGGCTCATCAGTGCTAGAAATCAAGGCATAGGCATAGGTAGAATCAATTAATGAGAACCCATACCTATCTGGTTGTTTCCTTTCTCGAGTTGACCTCCTCGCTAGATGAGGTTGACGTTCATCTTCTTCAGAGCTTTCAGAACTGCTTGAGCTCTCCTCAGTTTCAGGTACATTTTGAATCTTCAATTCCTCTTTCTCTAGTGTAGGAGGAATTGCTGCTACATCCTTACTATTTTCTGACTTTGTCTCTAACTACAGATCCAAGGTGGAAGGTTTCAGCTCACAAAATATTATACTTTTGCTGTATATAACCTTCTCTGTAATAGGATTCCAAAGCTTGTATCCTTTGATGTTAGCACTATAGCCAATAAATATACACTTAATAGCCTTGTTGTCCAACTTAGATCTTTTACATCCAGCACATGTGCATATGCTTCACAGCCAAAGACTCTAATATGTCTAAGAGAGGGATTCTTACCAAACCACGCTTCCATAGGTGTCTTATCAACAAGAGCAGAGTTTGGAGACCAATTAACTAAGTAACATGCAGTAGCAGTAGCTTCAGCCCAGAACTTTTCTTCCAAACTAGCACTACTAAGCATACTTTGTGCTCTCTCCATCACTGTCTTATTGAACCTTTCTGCAACTCCATTCTGCTATGGAGTGTAAGGTGTAGTCTTGTGTCTTTTGATTCCATGGTCTTTATAGTATCTTTCAAATTCATCAGAATAGAATTCACAGCCATTATCAGTCCTTAAGCATTTTATTATTTTACTAGTATGATTTTCAACAAGATTTTAAAACTCCTTAAATCGACTGAACACTTCTGATTTAATTTTCAAGAAATATATAAATGCTCTTCTTGAATAATCATCAATGAATGACACATAGTATCTTGATTTATACAAAGAAGGAACATCTACTGGACAAAACACATCCGAATGAATATAGTCTAACAAACCAAAAGTTTTATGAGGACTATCATAAAATGAAACACGATGTTGCTTTCCATATATATAGTGTTCATAGAATTCAAATTCCAGATTACAGTCTTCAAGCCCCTTAACCAGGTTTTTGTTCTTCAAGATTTTTAAACCTTTTTCTCCTATGTGGCCTAACCTATGATGCCAAAGCATAGTCTTTTCTGTAGGAAGTTTTACTTCTGTAGAGTTTACATAATTAGGGACAATTCCCTCTTTACCTCCATGAGCAACTTTCAGTGACTTTGAAGAGACACTGTTACAATGAACAGCTTGTGCATCCAACTTGTACAGGGTACCAATTCGAGCACCTCTAGCTAGCACCATTGAACCTCTAGTCATCTTGCAGCCACTTCTCAAGAACAAGACTTGTACTCCAATATCATTTAGCTTACTGAGTGAAAGTAAATTTTGAGCCAGACCTGGTATGTGCATAACATCATTGATCCCCTTTATTTTGCCATCAGGGAATTAGATTCTATCTCTTCCACGACAAACAATTTCCAAGGTTGAATCACTCACCAAGTACACCTTTCCACCATTGTATTCTTCATACTTTGTAAACCATTCTCTATGAGATGTCATATGGAATGATGCTCCAAAATCGATCAACGAGACATCATCTGATGCTTGAGTAGCCAAGGCTGCAATGAAGGCATCACCATCACTATAAGAAGAACCATTCTTCTTTTTCTCCTCTTTACAATCCTTTTGGACATGACTAGGTTTCCCACAGTTCCAACACTTCACCTTGGACTTCTTTCCAGGAGACTTTGATCTCCCCTCTGATTTCGATTTGGAATTCTTGTCCTTCTTCTTTCCTTTCTCCTTTGACCTTCTTCTGACAACAAGAGCCTCCTTCGCCATCTTAGAAGATTTTCTTCTCATTTCTTCTAACAGCAAGGAACCAACAATATCTTCCATTTTGAAATTGGATGTTGTACTCCCAATAGCCATCACTAAATGATCCCATGAGTCTACCAAAGAACATAAGAGAAGCATACATCGATCTTCTTCTTCAATCTTTACACCAACAGATGTTAATTGTGTGAGCAGCATGTTAAATGCATTCAAATGATCAGCTACATACCCTCCTTCCTGCATTCTCAAAGAGTAAAGCTTCTTTCTCAAGAATAGCTTATTCACCAAAGATTTCCATTGATAAATAGACACCAGTCTCTTCCACAAGAGAGAAGCAGACTTCTCTTCATGCACATTGAGAAGAACTGAGTCTGCCAAATAGAGCCTTATCAACCCCTTCACTTTCCTATCTGCAAGGTCCCATTCTTCTTGCTTCATGCCTGTAGGTTTAGTTCCAGACACAGCAAGCGAAAGGTCTCAATCTACTAAGAGATCCTCCATCTTGAGTTTCCATAATTCAAAGTTACTGCCATTGAATTTCTCTATTTCAATCTTCCCAGATGAACTAGACATCTTAATCTGTAAATAGAAATAACAATCTCTACAAAACTCCCACTGAATAGTACTGACACAAAAAACCCAATGTACCCCCAAGGATAACGCAACTGGCCAGGCTTTGATACCACTTGTAAGGAAAACTAGATGTGGAAAACAATTCTCCTAACATCAATACCTCAGGAAATAATGCAGAAGTACTTTTAATTTTTCAGTTACAGTCAAATTGAGATGTACTACAAGACAGATTACAGAAACAAAGTATTTAGACAAACACACATGAACACCAGATATACGTGGGAAAACCCTTATAGGAGAAAAACCCACCAAACCAAGAGAAATCACTTTGTATTACAGTAATCAAAGTTACATACAATTCCAGACTTATCTTTCTGGTGTCATTGAATAGTAACATTCATCATGTACATTCTTTGAATAGAAAACTTTCAGGTTACAACCTTTACAGATTTTTAATCTTTCACTAATACAGTTTGAATTCTTCACACTTCACTGTTGATCGAACTACTATCCAACAACAAAACATCTACAATTTCCAACTATATCCCTGGCATTCCCTGACTATCAAGCTGCCTCACAGAACTGTCACAATGAACAGACTCCCAATGGTTCCAATTTGGCTCTTCTAATTCGTCCATGTGATGCCACATCAGAAGTCATACTTGGTCAATAGAATTCGTATTGCATTGGCATCTCGGTGAGACACTAATAGTGTCTCGCCGATGCCACATTGAACTCATATTGTAGTCGCCAAGAGTTATCATAGTCACCAGGACGTTCTATCGAGTTACAAGAGTTTCACCGAGTCACCAAGCAATCATCTTGACTTATCGCTTTCGCTAGAAGGTCATAGCGAATCACTAAGGTTACACTGAAGTTTTCATATCTACTGAGCACCAAATGAAAGTCGGCAAGACTTACATCTATCACCAAGAGTTCATATCGATCTTCATATGCTACTCTGAAGTGTTCACCTGTCGCCAAAACATTTGTCCATCACTGAGAGAACTTACCGATTTATATATGTTCCACCAAAGACTAATTGTTGCCAAGAGTTACCCCGATAGCCATCGGCTATCGGGAAGACAATAGCTTATCGCTCAGACCTCATAACAAAGTCTAAGAGTTATATTGATAACTCCCAAGTAGTCCCTGTCGGCATGACTCTCATCTATCGCTAAGACCTTTTGCCGATAGCTTTGTGTTATACAAAAGATTTTAACACTTGAGTCTTTCATTGCTAAGACATAGTCACTTTGGTAGGACATCATACCAATGGCATTTGCTTTGGCCAAGTTTCCCCGATGAAACAAACCAAACAGACATGGTTGACATAACCTTTGCTTTTGCGGTGACATCTTACCGAGTGAATATAGGTTCCTCCAAAGACCTCAATTCATATGCTGTCGGCAAGAGAACAACACTTTGCTGAGATATCTTAGCGAGAACCATAAGCTTCACCAAAGATCACAGTCGCTAAGAGTTACACCGATAAACGAATGAATGGCCTTTCGGCTAGATATCTCCCAAGCGCTATAAGGTCACAACGAACACACCCTTCTACAGCCATAGACTTCACAATAAACCTTTTGGCAAGACTTCTTCAGGGTCACAACGACCTGTTCAAAATTTGATAAAACAAACTGCTAGTCGGCCAGACAATCAGAATGTCACACCGACATTTCTCTAAAGGAGGTTTTACCCTGTAATGTTTGAGGCAAATATTTCCAACATCTTGTTCTCAATTCCTAATGTTAGATGTTAGTTTTCAATTCTTTTGCAATAATGGTAAAATGTTAATGATGTTGATTGATCTCTGGTCCATACTTTTAGTGATTTGTTGATTGTAAGTTGTTGTGTCAAGTTAGTTTGGGCCTTATTTTGTACTAAGTTCAACTATGGATGCTTGTTTACATTGCACTAGATATTGGGTATGTGAATGAATGTTCAAAGTCTGAAAATCTTCAGTTTCCTTAGAAGATTGCACTGTTTTTGTGAAGTTGTAGGCTTGTCCTTGATCAAACAAAGATTGGTTTCATTAGGGATCTGTCCATCTGCAACATTCATCATTGTTGTGATTGATCTTAGGTTTTAGTCTTGGAAATCTCTCTCAACCCTTATCTCTTTTTCTATTTCCTTGAAATCTGGGTTAGTTTTAGGATTGAAGGCATCACCATAGTGTTACATCTGATGAAAGTACACTTCCAACATTGTTCATTTGTAAGGCCCCTTGTGATTACCAACAATTTCACATTATCACTGAGTTGTTTATGCACTAGCAAGATCTAACATTAGAGACCTTGTGGTTATCTCTTGAGGCTTGCTAATAGAGATTTACCTTTCAAGAGAGATACGATACTTGTATCTTGTCTGAGTTGTTGATGTGCAGAAAACACCATCAACACAACATTATGCCCAAACTAGGGAGAAATAATCAAGGCCTTGGTTATCTATCAAAAAATTAAATTGGATAAGAAACATATGATCAAGAGAAATATCTCCCAAGCAAAAAAAAATTTAGAGTGATTGTGGTGCCTCAAGAACTACATAACATGATAGCATTACTATCTAAATGATTATTTCCACCAAATATGTCATCAAAGGACAAGAAATTACTTTTGTAGAAGTCTCTTCCCTCCACATTAATTAAAGGATAACTACACAAAGTAGGGAGATATTATATTGTTAGAAGGGTAGTGCATAAGCATGAGAGGGAAGAGATACTTAGCGAACTTCTTGAAGAGATATTTAGTGGTCATAACTAAGGGGAATCTATTTACAATAAATTAAATTTGGTAGGAATTTGGTAGCCAACTCTCAGTAAGATTCCAAGGAATATGCTAAATAGTGTGACATATCTTATAGAGTGTGGATACCTATCACAAGAGACAAAATTCCCTTCTAGCTGGTACTGTTGGACTCAGGGAACACTGAGAGGGGGGGTGAATTAGTGTTCAACAAATCTAAACTTTAAATCCAGACCTTAAACCATTTACAACACATAAACATAAATAAAGATGCAACAACATGAACAAGTTAATCAAAGAACCATAACACCAATATTTTTATGTGGAAACCCTATTAGGGGAAAAACCATGGTCGAGATTAATCCACAATTTATATACTCTGCTAAAAGTATGAGGAAAAGGGAATGCACATGCACTTAGACAGACTTCCTAGAGCTCACTACTCAAAATAAGAAAGGCTCACTACCTTACAAAATGTTTTTGATTACAACAAAATGTTGAACTGAGAGTCAAGCATCTCTAAATTCTTGGATTCAGTTCCAATGAAGCTAAATAGATGATTTTCATCCCTTTTGACTGATTTTGTATTTCTGCTCTGCTCTTTTCTATTTGTTTGCCCTTCTGAAACTTTGCATAGATCGATCAATCACCCTTCTAATACTCCCACACACATCTGTTATGCTCTTCACACATTCACACACTTCCACTCTTTCTTTTTTTTTTTTCCAAATTGAATTACCAAATGTTATGCCTTGCATAACCACCCCACTTTGATATGGATCAAAATGGGTCCCCCTTCTCTTTTGGTTTCTTTGCCTCTATTATTTGCTTCGCTTTTGGGAGTTCTTCTATTTCTCTGTGTTTTATCTTTTGTTTTTCCTGATCTAATTTTGGTTTTGCCTTAGTTTGAATTCTGGTTTTCTCCTGAGTTTGGGATTTTCCACCCCATCTGGATTTTCCCAGATCTCACTCAAACTCTGGCTAAGCATTATGGGTTCACAGATTTTCGTTCTTCGCAGAAATTTGTGTGGACCAGATTTTCGTGGATTTCTTTCTCCTCCAGATTTTCCCAAAATCCATTGTTCCTTGTTTGTTCTCTCTTTGCCGGAAGGTCTTCTCCTTCACGGAATTCCATCTTGTGTGGATTTCCCTAGAATCTAGTGGAATGTGAAGAAGTATGGAGTAGCAGGAAGTTAATAAATGATGATCTTGATTATTTAGCTTATGTTTGTCTGATCTTCTCTGTTGAATGCAGGATTAAATCACATACAAGATGATATTTGCTAGAAGAGCTCAGTTGGGGTGCATGCTTCAGTCCAGTTGGTTGTGAAGATCCATTAAGGAAGAGGTCGGCAAGACTTTTCTAGGCTCTTACCGACTGGTGGCTTGGCTCTGACTATTCGAAAGTCAAAGAATCAGAATACTCCCCATGGTGCATCTTCATTGGTATAGGGTTATCATGGTCTCCTCGACCCATGGTTCATCTGGTTCAAATCTGCATTTATATTGCCTATCGGCAAGACCCAAGAGATGTCATAGTGATCAGAAATCATATGCAGGATCTATCAGAAAGACAAGGGTCATCACCTCAGTGACATGAATTTCCTATCGGCATGAGGGGTTTCCTTCATAAAGAAGTCTTAGCGAGATCTTTAGGTCTCACCAACTGGCGGCAAAAAGCATGTACTGTCGGTAGATGTTCTTAGAAGTGTAAGAATGAGATAAACAAACTAAGTATGCATCTACACTTCTAAATAAGACATTGTATCTAAGATTCAAGAGATTTAAACTATTTTAAACATAGGAACCTTCAAAAATCTGTCCTATTGCTCTCTAACTCTAAAGATTTCTTTAAATCTACTTTGCTCTCAGATTTTAATAAGCTAATAGATTGTTGAAATGACACTTAAAGAATGAGAATTCAAACTATTTATATTCCTATATGATTTAATAATGAAAAACTACTGTAATGGCAGCCATGACTATAAATGTTGAATGCTTGATGAATGCTAGATGAATGCTTGATGGATTGATTCTAAAATTGGATTGCTTGAATGCTTGATTGCCTAGAATACCTGCAGAGTAAGATTGCACAAATTAGGATCCTTTTCCTGTAGCCAAAAACCTATATTTATAGCTTTCACGACACATATTTGTGAAGGGGTAACACAACAAAGGTTGAGATTCAATCTGGAGAATTGAATGGTATGAGATGAGAAGGTGGAGCTGATCATGGAGGATTGTTCCTCCCCATGAAAACACCAGGCAAGATGAGAGGAAAGAAGATTGAGAGGATTTCCTATAGGTTTGTCCTCGAGGCTCTTCCCGTGAATGACAGTTGAATTAATTAGATTTAAAAAATCTAATTTTATTGGTGAGTGAATAGAGGTAAATGATTTTTGCATTTATTTAAATATTTTTGGTTTATTTAAATTTAGCAAAAGAGGAATAAATAATTTAATAAAACAAACTATAGAAGTTGTTTATTAAATTAAAATAAAAGGAATATGATAATTAAATTAAAGATTCTAGGGTATTTTTATTTAATTAAGAAGAAACGTGATAAGGTAATTAAATAACACAAATTATTGAAGTTGTGTATTTAATTTAAGATAGAATTAATGCATAAAGTATAGAAGAAATAATAATGATAATAATTAAATAAAACAAAGTATTTAATTTTGTTTATTTAATTAAGAGAGAAATAATATGATAAAATAGAAGAATTAATAATGAACTTAATATAAATAAATATTTCTATTTATTTACTAAGTAGATGAATTTAAGATTAATTAATCAAATAAGTCATATTGAATTAATTAGATTCTCCAGACTATTTTTAGGTGTCTACATTTTGCCCCTCTTTGAAGTGATGTGTTTACGCGTTGCTTCAAAGAATGATTTTGCTTCAGCTACCAGTATTGATGAAAAGTTTGAAATATGCTCCAGACTTGCCCCAGATATTGAATTTCGAAATGATAATGATATATGCCCCCACGGGAGATAAATTGATGAAATTTGATTATTTTTATGATGATTTGATGATTTCAAAATGTTTGGATGAAGAAACGATGAAGAGACAAATTATCTCCTGATAAAACTGTGCAAAAATGCCCCACTAATAGATAAAAATTAATTTCGTAGGAAGAAATTAAATAAATCCCACAAAAAAAACCTATAAAAGTTAAAAAGGTCATTTTCAAAAGTCATTTGTGCATTTGACTTTGAGAAACTTGTGATAGAGGCCTTTAGAGTGCTAGGAGTAGCAGGATGCCGATCCCCTACCACACCCACTAACTCGAGTGTGTGCGACGTTACCAGCGTCCGACTGACTATGGACCTCCGGTACGTACCCCAAAGCCTCCTCGTAGTTCACGCTTGTACCTTTTAGTTCATTTTTTTTACATTTTTTACCATTTTAGCACCCAACCGGCGCAGAATAGTGCGTGAATCATCTATTTTAGCACGCGAGAGTTTTAGTGCGTCAGCAGAATTTTGTAGCGCATCACTAGGCTAGTGTAGCGTGTTGAAAACTTAGCACTTTAGGTAGATTTTGTAGCGCACCTTAGGTCTATTTTAGTGTGCCACCAGAAATAGCGCCCTCGAGCATGTTATAGCACCCGACAAGATAGCATAGCACCCCAATAGTTTTAGCGCACCGACCAAATCTTTCAGCACGACAGCCAAAAACTATAGCGCCTCAAAAATATTAGCGCGCCGTCCACCTATTTTAGTGCGTGGAAAAACTGATTGATGAAAAATTATGAATCTTGATTCTTATTTCATCGATTTGTTGTTCACTCCATCCATTTTAGTTTGATCCGTCTAAATAAATGGTAAACGATCTCATGATAAGCGAGATCCATTGATTGATTGATAACAATTATCCTCATGATAGGCAAGGAATAATTTGAAAATTTGATGAAATGAACCTGATTGATAGATGAGGGTTCACTTTGATAAATTGATCATATGATGGATAAACACATTTTTAGAATTTGATGACCTCATGATAGGTGAGGTTTTAAAATATTTTTACCCATAAGATTTGATCATTAGTTTAGATAGAGTAAAATGATGTTTGATATTCTAATGATAATGTATTGATTTGTAAAAATGTGTCTTTTAATATCAGAAGGATTTAGATGTTATTCAGGTGCGAGAACAGTTCCCCTGGCCCCTAGATATGATTCCACGTCTTTCACAGGATGAGAGACAACATATTATTGATTGTGGTTTAGCTTCGATGTTGGACATGCCCCAGATTAGACTTAATCGGGGTCTACTCATAGCATTGGTAGAGTGGTGGCATAGCGACCACAACACTTTTCATTTACCTACTAGCGAGATGACTGTACGCTAGAGGATGTATGGCATATCCTTCAGATTCCTTTTGTTGGTGAGATTGTTGTGCATGATTCAGAGGAGTAGGGTGGAATAGATTCTATTCAAAGAGTCTTTCAGGATCCTCATATTGCGGGAGTTTGGATCCCTTGGGTAGAGATGTATCATTCATATGCTCCACTTCCTTCAGTTTTGGCAGGCTTTATTGGTGGATTCCTTTGTCCTAATAAGAGGTCAAAGGGTCTATCGCTTGGATGAGGTCGGGTATTAGAGGGTATGATGGTACACAGGATGAGATATGCTTGGGGTATGTGTATGCTTGCTTAGTTATATCATGATTTACACTGGATCATGTACCTAGGAGGTAGCAATTTATCAGCAGGAGCTACACTTCTTTAGGTATGGGCATGGGAGCATATTGCTGTCATGCATCCTGAGCCGGTGTTAGCGAGACTAGCAACAAGACCCTATGTGTTCCTTTATAGAGGAAGGCCTACCTAGCATATGATGGGTAAGCTAGATTATTGGAGATAGGTTCTTGATGATGTGGAGATAGTGACCTGGCATCCCTATTTAGATTGTGATGAATGGGATGAGGATGATATCAAGTTGGGATATTTGGCTGACTCGATGTATTTGATTGGGAAGAGCTCCAAGATTTTGGAGTGATTCCTATTTCACCACGTCTATAGGTAGTATGGGATTGTTTAGTGTATGCCACAGGGAGTAGCTCATTATGGATGACGCTGTATAAATGCTAGTGATTGGGGTCCATGCCTGCCTTATGAGGCACTTATTCAGGGTTATCATGCTCTTCAGCCATCGGCATGGGATATACAGCGAGATATTGTAGAGGCACCCATTACTCCTGACTATGGATAGTATCTAGCTCTACACCCACCTCCTCGTATTACCATTCCAGATGAGCCAGCACCAGCAGCTGCAGGGGGTGGTCACGGTGGTCACAAACGGAGGAGAGAGGAGGATGTAGATGTTGATGTGGAGGGTAGTGATGAGAGTGATAGTGATGATAGTGGTGATGATGATAGTGATGATGATAGTGATGATGATAGTGGGATGGAGACCGAGCGTAGCAGGTACTTCAGAGCCATTGACTAGTGCACCTCATAAGAGGCAGGCAGTTGCTCCCTCTTTAGCAGAGCGATCAGAGGTTGCTGGTTTGCATGTTGAGATTTTGACATTACAGGGACAGCTAGCACAGGCGCAGGGATTAGTAGCACAGACTTAGGTCCAGATGCAGGCACAACTAGCTACTGCACAGACGTAGATTACCTCTCTGATTGTTGAGAGAGATGAGGCTAGACAGTCAGCAGAGCAAGCACAGGCTCAGCTAGCAGGTGTACGAGCACAATTGACCACTACATAGGCACAAATTACGGCCTTGACTACAGAGCGAGATACTGCTAGATAGATAGTAGAGATAGCACAGGCGACTACAGAGAGATTACAGAGAGTGGCCAATGGGACTTCTATGGCAGATTATGTGCAAGAGGCTATGCGGGCAAGTGTAGAGATTGAGTTCTATAGGAGCCAATACCATGAGATTTGCCCCTAGAGTAGAGAGTCAGTTATTCCCAGTCCCGCTCAGAGAGGACTCGTTCGAGGATAGTGAGCAGAGGCATGACACAGCCTCTCTCGAGAGATCCGAGAGATCTGAGAGATCCTGGGATAACTGGTGGTGATGGTGATACTGGTGCGAGACCTACTCCTTCTGGTGTGAGTACTACTTGAAATCATGTGTGCACCCTTCGAGAGATATATACAGCCATTTTTTGATATGATGTTATCTTCATCTTTTTCAAACTTCATTGTATACTTGACACTTGATGAGATATATATGATGTGCAGCAGTTTGACTGATCTATGATGTGTTCTACATGATTTATGTGATGGATGCATTTTAATTTTTATGTTTTATGATGATTTATTATACTAGATTGGATAGATGCATTGATGATGATGTGATATGATATTGATGATGTGTGTATTTTCTTAATGAAATGCAATGTATAATATATAAAATGAGATGTAAATGAATGATGTATGGATGAAATGCAATGTATGATATATAAAATGAGATGTAAATGAATGATGTATGTATGATCTAATTAAATTCAATGTATGATATATAAAATGAGATGTAAATGAATGATGTATGTATGATCTAATGAAATTCAATGTATGATATGTCAAATGAGATGTAAATGAATGATGCGTGGATGAAATGCAATGTATGATATGTAAAATGAGATGTAAATGAATGATGTATGTATGATCTAATGAAATTCAATGTATGATATATAAAATGAGATGTAAATGAATGATGTATGTATAATCTAATGAAATTCAATGTATGATATGTCAAATGAGATGTAAATTAATGATGTATGGATGAAATGCAATGTATGATATATAAAATGAGATGTAAATGAATGATGTATGTATGATATAATGAAATTCAATGTATGATATGTCAAATGAGATGTAAATGAATGATGTATGGGTGAAATGCAATGCATGATATATAAAATGAGATGTAAATGAATGATGTATGTATGATCTAATGAAATTCAATGTATGATATGTCAAATGAGATGTAAATGAATGATGTATGTATGAAATGCAATGTATGATATATAAAATGAGATGTAAATGAATGATGTATGTATGATCTAATGAAATTCAATGTATGATATGTCAAATGAGATGTAAATGAATGATGTATATATATGTGATATATATGATGAGATCATAAAATGCCTCTTATATGTATGCAATCAATGATGATTTTGCAACTACATGATAATGACAATGTGATGAGATGTAAATGAATGATAAATATAATGAATGATGAAACATAACATATGATATGATGTTTATTGTGAAATTTATGATGAGATGAAGAAATGATTTTATATGCATGCCATTATGAAAATTGTATGTGTCAAGTATACTCAATCTTTAATAAGAAAAGATAACATTATTTGCAAATGAATCTTTGTAACTTGTGTAACCAATACTCTGCAAATGTACTATTATGAATGCAATCTATTTTTACCATGCAAACCTAAGTGTCATTTCAACAATCTTTTTATTTTGCTTTGTATCATCACTGAGCTTTTAAAATGTTGAAAGCGAATACAAGCATCAATGATATGAGATAGACCAATGATGACCTGAGTATTTCTTTCATGATATTTGATATTGCAAGCAAACACAAGCATCAAGGTATAATTAAACCTAGATGACCTGAGCATTTCTTGCATAAACAAACAAGAATTAATCATTATCTTAAGTGAATCAGAATGTCATCCATGATACTTGGTAGAGCACTTCTCGTGAAAATTCACAAAATAATAATGACTAACTCACAAATAGCAGACAAAGAAAAGGTATCATTCTCTTTCCTTGCTTCTCTACTTTAATACATCATTGAGTAGCTCCAAAGAAATGATAAGCAAATGATAAAATAAAGAGTACAACAATTCAAATTCTACTTAATGTATTTTCAAATCATTATTCAGATTAGATCATTGATGTTGAAATGTGTGTGCTGATGTTTGCATGATATTCTCAGACATTTGACCAAAGAACGTTACCTAAAGACCTATCCTAGGGGCCTCAGGGATTGATCAAAGATTAACCTTGGCTACGTTATACACGCAGAGACCACATAGTTCGACTGATACATACTCTATTTTTTGTGTTTTGCGATTTTTGAATGTTTTTGTTTTGATTTTCGTGGATTGTTTGATGTTTTTGGATTTTGACAAATTTTCTGATGTTTTTGGATTTTGACAAATTTTCTGATGTTTTTTGGATTTTGACAAATTTTCTGATGTTTTTGGATTTTGACAAATTTTCGGATGTTTTTGGATTTTGACAAATTTTCTGATGTTTTTGGTTGCTTTTCAAGTATCACCACTTGGTGTTTTCATGTTTGATTGTCTCCCCATTTAAGCTAAAAGTCCATTGTACCAAATAACTCTAGGACGTTGCCCCCAAGCTAGGGTAGGACATGATATCCCTGCTATGATATGGATAGTGATAATAATTATCTCAAATGATAGATGGAAATGATATGAAAGGAAACAATCGTAACAAAATTGTACCCAATAGATAGAAGAGCTGGTGAAAATCACAAGTAGCGCCTGTTTGCCAGGTTTTCATCACTTGTTTTTATTGTGTCCTCCTTTTTGTGTATTTTTATTTTTATTTTGTTTTTTCCTTTTTCTATCATCATGACGCCTGTTTGCTAGGTTTTCATCAAGACAACCTTATCGACCGTGCACTAGGTATCCTCAAGTATAGAATCACCTGAGATAGATGCTATTCATGGGATCCTCTAAAATATCTCCTTCTGGTGTAGATAGCCGGTATGCTCCTGATCCATAGACTGATATAATGACATAAGGCCCTATCCAGTTAGGTTCAAACTTTCCCTTCTTTTCTCTTTCTACTTGATTTCTAGGGTTTTCCTGTACGACCAAGTCTCCGATCTGGAAGACTCTAGGCTTAACCCTATGATTATAGTTCCTAGACATTCTTTGTTGATAGGCTGTCAAATGATTAACAGCTTGTTGTCGACGTTCATCAAGTAGCTCTAATTCTTGAAGTCTAGAGATCCTGTAATCCTCATCTGAAATGAGTCCCTTTAGTGAAACTCGAATGGGATGGAATTTCTACCTCGATAACTAATATTTCCTCTGATCCATAGACAAGAGCATATGGTGTAGCTCCTGTTGGTGTTCTGATGCTAGTCCTATAAGCCCAAAGAGTAGGGTTAAGCTGAACGTGCCAATCACGCCCTACCTCATTTATAGTCTTTTTGAGAATCTTTAGGATTTTTTTGTTTGAAGCTTCTACCTGTCCATTACCTTGAGGGTAATAAGGGGTTGAAAAGTGATGTTGGATGTGGAACTTTTCACACAGCTCTTGGACGTCTTGGTTCTTGAAAGGCTTGCCATTATCTGTGATGATTGACTAGGGTATCCCATATCTACAAATGAGATAATTAAGTATGAAAGATAATATCTGCTTCCCAGTGATTGTGGTTAAGGGAACTGCCTCCACCCATTTTGTAAAATATTTTGTTGTGGTGATAATTAACTTATGTCCATTAGATGAAGATGGGTTAATTTTCCCTACCAAGTCCAATTGCCACTGACAGAAAGGCCATGTAGTTGTGAATGGATGAAGCTCCTGTGCTAGTGCATGTATAAGATTGCCATGAATCTGATATTTTTGACATCTCTTGACAAACTTATAAGATTCTTGCTCCATGTGCGGCTAGTAATACCCCAAACGAAGGAGTTTCTTGGCTAAAGATAATCGGCTTGAATGTGTGCCACAAATTCCTTCATGGACCTCATGTAAAGCAGAAGCAGATTTGTTATGTTCTAAACAATGCAAAAGAGTACCATCTAGGCCTCGACGGTAAAGAGTGTTAGCAATAATGGTATGTTTGGCGGATTGGTGTATGAAGTTGCACTTTTGGTTGTGAGAAAGATCTAGCGGTAAGATATTATCTTTTAGGTAAGTATAAATGTCTCCATAAATGGAAGATTGGGCACTATCCAAAAGGCTTATGGTTTGGGATTTGAGGTTTACATATGTAGGATTTGACACTTGTTCCACAATAAATCGATAACGATCTTGTGTTTCAGGCATTTGTAGAAGAGATGCTATTGTGGCCATGGCATCTACTGCTTTATTCTCTAATCTTGGTATCTGCTCAAATTTGATATCTATGAAGTATTTCCTTAGATCATCTATCAGTCTCTTGTATAAAATCAGTGTGTCATCCTTAGTTTGGTAATCATTGTTGACTTGATAGATGATTAACTGAGAGTCTCCATACACCTGTAGTTTTGTGATTCTCCAATCAATAGCCACTTTAATTCCAAGGATTAAAGCTTCATATTCTACCACATTGTTAGTGCAACAGAAGGTAAGCCTATAAGATCGTGGAATTGTGTGCCCCAGAGGTGTTACAAATAAAATTCTTGCCCCTAATCCATGTTTTGTGTAGGATGAATCGAAGTAGAGTTTCCATGGTTGTGTTGTAACATTGAGGATATCCGCATTAGGAAATTCCATTCTCATAGGATGATTGTTTGACAATGGAGCTTCTACTAATTGATTCTCAATGACTTGTCCTTTGATAACTCACCTTTCAACATACTGAATGTCAAACTCACTGAGGAGCATGACCCACTTTGCCAACCTTCCTGTTAAAGTTGCTTTGTTCAGTAAATACTTGAGGGGATCAATTTTGCAACGAGCTTGACAGTGTGAGTGAGCATATAGTGTCACAATTTTTGTGTTGCAAATACTACTGCTAAGCATGATTTTTCAATGAAGGTGTAGTTTACTTCATGTCCATTGAGTTTCTTGCTGATATAGTATATTGCATGTTCCTTTCCTTCTTTATCCTCTTGTGCTAGCAAGGCTCCTAAAGAAATATCTGTTGTTGTGATATATAGCAACAATGGCTTGTCTTTACTGGGTGGCACCAAGATTGGTGGTGTCATTAAATAATACTTGATTTGATTGAAAGTATTCTCACACTGTTCATCCCATTTAAAAGACACATTTTTATGCAAAAGATGGTTGAATGGATGACACCGATCTGCTAGTTGAGAGATGAATCTTTTGATGGACTGTAGTTGGACTTGTAGAGATCTTAATGTGCTGATATTCTTAGGAGGTGGCATTTCCATAATGGCTTTAACTTTTGCTGGATCTACTTCAATTCCCTTTGTAGAAACTATGTATCCAAGGAGTTTTTCTGATGTTACTGCAAAGGCACATTTCGTGGGATTTTATCTGACTTTAAATTTCTCCAACCTGTCAAACATTTTGGCAAGTATCTCTAGATGTCCTTCTTGGGTGTGAGATTTGGCTAAGATATCATCCACATAGCCCTCCATGAAGGTGTGCATCATGTCATGGAAGATTGTTGTCATAGCTCGCTGGTATGTAGCTCCTGCATTCTTTAACCCAAAAGGCATGATGTTCCAGCAAAAGGTGCCCCGTGGACATGTAAATGTTGTATTTTCTTGGTCTTCAGGAGCTATTTTGATTTGATTGTATCTTGCAAATCCATCCATGAGCGATAGCATTTGATGGCCAGCTATTAAATCTACAATCATGTCTATGTTTGGCAAAGGAAAATCATCCTTTGGACAGGCTCTATTTAAATCCCAAAAAATTGTACATATTCTAATGGTGTGATATGGTTTTGAAATAGGTCCAATGTTGGATATACATTTAGCATAATCAATAGATCTGATAAATCCAACATCTAGTAGTTTCTTCAAATCATTTTTTACCAATAATGCAACATGTGGATGCATCTTTCTCAGTTTCTGTTTTACTCGTTTAGTGCCAGCTGGTAAAGATAAGTGATGCATAATAAGATCTATGTCTAAGCCTAGCATGTTAGAGTATGACCAAGCAAAATTGATGCATCTTTCTTCAAAGAATTTGATAAAATATGGCTTTTCTGTATCTGTCATGGATGTTGCCAGGTGTAGTATTCTTACTTTCTCTACTGTGCCAATATCAATAGACTGTGTGGGTTCTACCTACACTGATGATCTTTCATGGTAATGTTATGGGAGGATGTCAAGCCTTCCATCCTTTGGTGCCTCAATGAGGTTTTCACCATTCGATGCGTTCTTTTTTTTTACTATTTTAGGATCAAATACTGCCATAGAATGGTTTTCACCATTAGATCCATTTTTTATTTCCATATTTTTGCAACTAAAAGGCTTGGCACCCTCCTGCCTAAAGCATCATTAAAAGAAGCATTGGTAGAACAAGTATCGGATTCTTCATAGCAAAGGTAGTTAATAATAGTGGAGTCATTGTCAAAAACAAGGAGATTAATGGGGTGTTGGGGTTCCCACTCGATAAGCTTGGGATGCAGTAAAGGCAATGAATCAATAGATGGGTTGAGGTCAGCGATTGTGAAAGCTCAGATAGAAATGTCATCCAAGTTGTTAGTGGTTATGTCAAGGCCTACAAAGGTATTTTCTTCCACATCATTTATCTCACTCGATGTCTGTTCGTCTTCACTTGAGTCATCAAAATTTTGTGTTTCAAAGACAATAGGATTAAAACTCGAGCTTTGAGCCTCCTCACGTTTGGAGGTATACTTTTTGATAACATCAATCTAGATATCTTCATAGGAAACATCTGATAAGTTGTCCCACTCATATTCATTTGAATCTGCTTTGGAATTTTCTCTCATTTGAAGAATACGCTCCACAGTTTTATTGGTGAGTTGTGCTCTTGCTTCTTTTGTGTATCCTAGTCCAGTTCTGCCATTTTGCTGAATTGTGAGAACTTGGATTGGTTTTGTTACACTTTGTTCCCCTCGTTCAAGAGGTCCTTGTTCTACTGTATATCCTAGTCTAGTTTTATCCTTATGTTGGAGCGTGAGTGGCTGGATTGGTTCTATTATGCCTTGTTTCCTTAACCCAAGAGGTCCCTATCCTGAATATCCCATCTTCTCCAAAATAGTTTTTCCCTTTCCATATTGATTTGTCTCTATGATATTACTGGTGGAAGTGGAAGCTTCCTCATCCCTATAAAGCCAATTTAGTATAGCCTTATCTTCTGACTCTTCATCTAAGTTTCTAGCTTTTACAAATCTGCCATCTAATGCTATTGTAGATTGTGCTGATTTTTGGGTGGTTGTAGATGGTTGTCCATACGTTTGTAAGGAGGGTAACATCTGTGATAGATGGAAAGAGTGTCCAACACCATATTCACTTATTCCTTTGTCATTTATCTGTACTTTGTTGGTGAATTGGTGTGAGAGTGAAACTAATTGTTCTTCAACATTTGAAGGGTTATATTGTGCCACCTTGATCTCTTGTGATTTTGTTGTTTTGGAAGCCACTTTGATATGAAGCTTTGCTGTTTCTCGCCATTAGATGAATCTGATGTGCTAACTTCTCTATTGTGAGGTATTAATGTATCCTAAGATGTTTTCAATGTATGAAAAGCTTGGGTGTCATTATAGTCTACTGTGATTGTTACCTCCTATCCATTGACGGGAAATTTCAGGCATTGATGATAGGTGGGAGGTACTGCTTGCATATCATGAATCCAAGGATGTCCCAACAGTATGTTGTATGTCAATTCCCTATCTAAGACTTGACAAACCACATTTTGGACAATAGGTCCCACTTGAATGGGTAATATGATCAATCCTTTAGAGGATCTTTCTTCCTCATCATATGCTTTGATTGTGATTTTTCTTCTTGTATCAATGGCTTCATCTAAGTATCCTAGTGCACGAATCAACTTTAAGGTACAAATATTTAAACCAGCCCCTCCATCTATCAGGACACGCTTTACATGGTGTTTATGGATGAGGACTTCAATGTGAAGGGCGGAATTATGTGGATGGGTGAGTGATACATCATCATGTTCAGAAAATGAAAGGCAATGAGGTGTAGATAAATGTCCCACCATAGCTTGAAATTGACATACATCCAAATTGTTAGGTACCGTGGTTGATACAAGAGCTTGCTCAAGAACCTCTTTGTGTGATGGGGAGATCTTTAAAAGTTTCAAGATAGATATTTGGCCAGTATTTTCTGTAATTGATCGATAAGATTATATTGATTGGAGGGAGGATCTACAGATTGGGATGATAATGATGCTCCTTTCAATATAACTTTGGATTGTGCCCTTGTTGTGGCATTAACCGATTGGTTCTCTTGTTTCCCTTTGAGTGTGATTACATTAATTCAGTTTCAGATTTGTCCATATGTTGTACCAAATTAGTAGGTGTAATGTCCTTGTTTCGATTGACTTGATTGCATAACTCCTCATCCTCCTTGGTAGCAAAAAGACAAAGGATCGTTGTGTCATAAACATAACCAACATTCTTACCTTTGTTGTTTATGGAAGAGGATTCTCCCTTCTGATAATTGGGTAGAGGATTTTTGAATGTTGTATGATCTTTGTTTGTTTGGTGCCCCTCTACAAATACTTTCTTTTGATCTATAAGGTCTTGTACCGCATGTTTTAATTGCCAACAATTTTCAATCATGTGGCCTTTATTTTGATGGTAGTGACAGTAATGTGAGTCATTCCACCATGATGGTTTGACTTGAGGGTCCTAATTTCTAGCCTCTTGTACTTGAATAATTTTTTCATCTAAAAGTTCTTTGAGGACTGATTCCAATGATTGCCCTAATGGCATGAATTTTCGTTTATTGGATGGTCGTTGGAATGATTGGGTTTTTGTTTCTCCACTGTTTTTATTATTTCCTTGATCACTACTTTGTTCGACATTAAGACCATTGTTTTGTTTGTTTGTAGTTGTTGGCGTCAAGGTGAATACTGGTTTGGATATGTGTGTATCGATAATGGTATCAGTATTTTTATTCTTTTGCCAAAATCTTGGCTTTTCACTATTGTTGTTAGAGGAATTGTTATTGTTTGAACCTTCAATGAAGTGTTTGATTGTTCCTCTTTTGATTAGAGCCTCTTCGATTTTGAGTCCCTTTTTGATAACTTGCTCAAATGTAGATGGACATTGCAAGTCCAATCTATAATTCATTTCATCCACTAGGTTATCAATGAACATCTCTATCTTCTCCTCTTCAGGAATAGATCTAGGGTATTTAGCAAATAACCTTCTCCATCGTTGGAGAAAGGAAAGAAACTTTTCACCCTTTGCTTGTTTGGTGTTGTAGAGTTCTTTTAAGGTCACCCCATGTTGGATGTTGAATGAGAAGTGCGTTATGAACCTATTGATTAGTTCTTCAAAAGATTGGATCTCGGGTTCCATTTTAGAAACCCACTCCATGCAAGTGTTTCCTAAGCTTCTTGGAAATAATCGTAGTAAGAGTCCTCGTGTGTAAACTCTATGCTTATGGCTCTAAATTCCCGTACATGATCAAATGGATCGGTTCTTCCATTGTATTTGTTGTACGTCAGGTATTCACAATACCGTGGAAATGGTATCATGTTAATGCTTTAGTCAAATGGATAAGGGCAAATGTCTTGTAAGGAATATCTTTTTGTTGGCCCTTGTTGGATATTTTGGAACTGCAATTGTAATTGTTAGATTTGTCTTGTCAAAGCATCTATTTGAATTGGATTTTCCATACTAGTTGTCTAAGGTGTGGTCATTTCCTTGAGTTGGTTGATATCAAAGTCTTTAGGAAGCTTAGCACCTTTGTTAGCTAATAATAAAAGATACTTTTCCATATCTTGCTCTAACATCTTTTCCATAAATTTATGGAAATGAGGGTCTTGTTGAACTTTCTCGATTTCTTCTATAGTTATTTCTTTCTCTTGTGAATTAGTGAGAGGATCAGTGTTGCTGTATCATCCCCAAGGGTTTTCTTTAGCCATGGCTACTATTCTTTCATTTTCTTCTTGTTGTTGTCTTTGATATGCTGATCGTGTGAAAATAGGCATACAAACGTTAAAGTTTTACTCTAGACTTTGATCTTGGATTTTTGATTTGATAAGTGTCAAAGTTTTTGATTTAAAATATGATTTAGTCGTGTCTAGTTTTGTGATGGAAGGAGGATAAAATCCTTGATAGGGAAATTTTCACACAAAAAATCTCAGATTTAGTGATGATTGATAAGGACACTTTGCAAGATGTTTCAAGACCTAGGCATAATAGTAAAGTTTTCTCTTTTTTTGTATGATTCAAGTGTTTTGGACTATGGAAAAAAATGTTTTGGACCGATAAAACCTTGTTTTCGATGTGGGAAAATTGACAAATTGTCTTACTAACTCTCTATTTTTCTGACCTTCGGGAGCACTAAAACAGAGCCACGACACACTAAAACAGAGCCACGATGTGCTAAAACAGAGCCATGACATGCTAAAATAGAGACACAATGCGCTAAAACAAAGATGCGATGCGCTAGAACAGATCCACTACATGTTAAAACAAATCCACTACACGCTAAAATAGACCGACGATGCGCTAAAATAGAGTCGCGACGTGCTAAAACAGAGACATGACACGCTAAAACAGAGCCACGACGTGCTAAAACAAAGACATGATGCACTAAAATAGATCCACTAAGCACTAAAATAGAGTGATGACATGCTAAAATAGAGTTCTAATGCACTACAAAATGTTTTTGGGGTGCCACAGGAACTATCTTACTCTATGAAATTCACTTGGTCTTGTATCGTATTGTATGGCAAGTTGTGGGATGTATTCTGGACGAATTTGTTGACTGTGATTGTGGTGTTGTCTAAGAGCCCTTCTTTGATAAAATGCTTGTGAATCTAAGGGAGCTATAGCATAGTCATCTATATAACCTCTAGAGAAATCATGATATCTATGAATAAAGGTCCTATGTTGGAGTAGAACTTTTCTGCTTTGATATAAAAATTGTTTCTTTCTCAAGAGTTGTTTGTATGTAAGTGTTTTTTTTGGCTTTCTGATTCATTTGATAAGAGACTTCTTGACAAATTTGGTGGATACCCAATCTCGAATCATGTGAATTTCACAAGTTTTTGATTTGAAGATTTTTGAGATGATCTTATCTAAATTTAATGAAGGAAAACACAACAAGCAAGAATAGAATAGTTGATTCAAAATCCTAGAATCTAAACAGATAGTGTATGTTCTAAGAACCAAACATGATTCTTCTTGATTTTCATTGGTTTGATAACAAAATAAGACAATTCAAACAGACTCACTCCTAGAGACAAAAGGTCATCGTTATATACTCGAATGGCCCACAGCTTAGAATTGTGTCAATTCACACAGCCATGTCACCCCCTAGAGCGCACCCATGTTTTTGTATTTTCCAGGTGTGTACTCAGAGTGATGGGAGTGGATACTGGATCCCCTAAGAAAACAGTCCTTGGCAATTATATTTTGAGTGCTTGAGGGTAGATTCTTCCCCACCCCTACACCACCGAGTATTACAATGTTCGGGAACTGACAAGCATGTTTCTATTTCTAGGTTCTTAGATAGGGTTTCCGTTAAGAGTGACAAATGGATAAACTCCTTCGAGAGACCTCCCAATCTTTAGAACAAATATTTTGGGGATGGTTATCCTGCACACTTTCGTTGAAAGAGGGTTTCCCCAAATTCACATAAATTTTAAAGTGGGTTGGAATGCCATGGCTTTTGGTTGTCCCCACTCAGGTCGTTCTCATAGGGTGAGTACTTTTTCCCACTACGGTAGGCCTGTCTAAAGGTTTTAATGAAAGCTTGAAAATGTGCAAAGTAAAAGTGAGTCTGGTATTCTGATGCACCTAGTCAAGGGGAGAGCATAAACCTATCATCCAATTGCAGCAAAGAAGTTTGTTCACTTTTTTTTAAAACCCAAAAGACAAATTAGCTAATCTATATGGAGATATTGCTCCATAAAAAGAATGATGTTCAATTTTAATCCCACAAGAAATGATGAAGTTTCTATCCTAGGATTGATCAATTTTTATCCATTTGCTATCCTAGGATTGATAAATTTTAACCCGTTTTCTATCCTAGGATTGATAAATTTTAACCAAAAAGAGACTAAAGAACAAAATCTAGCTGCGGATGCGTCGGATCCAGATAAAAGATATTTAAAAAACAAAGAGTCGAGGCGCTAAAATAGTGGATCGATGTGCTAAAATAGTTGCACGGCGCACTAAAACATTTGAGCGGCGCACTAAAATAGACAACTGGTGCGCTATAGTTTTCCTCCAACGCACTATAGAATCCTGCCGGTGTGCTATAAAAAACCACGGTTCCACTAAAACAAACACGCTGATACCTGTTAGACACTTTTCACAAAAATTTTGCAGAAAATGGGGTTAGACCCCATGGTGGGCACCAAAATGGAAGTGTAAGAATGAGATAAACAAACTAAGTATGCATCTACACTTCTAAATAAGACATTGTATCTAAGATTCAAGAGATTTAAACTATTTTAAATACAGGAACCTTCATAAATCTGTCCTATTGCTCTCTAACTCTAAAGATTTCTTTAAATCTACTTTGCTCTCAGATTTTAATAAGCTAATAGATTGTTGAAATGGCACTTAAAGAATGAGAATTCAAACTATTTCTAGTCCTATATGATTTAATAATGAAAAACTACTATAATGGCAGCCATGACTGTAAATGTTGAATGCTTGATGAATGTTGGATGAATGCTTGATGGATTGATCCTAAAACTAGATTGCTTGAATGCTTGATCACCTGGAATACCTACAAAGTAAGATTGCACAAATTAGGATCCTTTTCCTATAGCCAGAAACCTATATTTATAGCTTTCACGACACATATTTGTGAAGGGGTAACACAATAGAGGTTGAGATTCAATCTAGAGAATTGAATGGTATGAGATGAGAAGGTGGAGCTGATCATGGCGGATTGTTCCTCCCCATGAAAACACCAGGCAAGATGAGAGGAAAGAATATTGAGAGGATTTCCTGTAGGTTTGTCCCCGAGGCTCTTCCCATGTATGATAGTTGAATTAATTAGATTTAAAAAATATAATTTTATTGGTGAGTGAATAGAGATAAATGATTTTTGCATTTATTTAAATATTTTTGGTTTATTTAAATTTAGCAAAAGAGGAATAAATAATTTATTAAAACAAACTATAGAAGTTGTTTATTAAATTAAAATAAAAGGAATATGATAATTAAATTAAAGATTCTAGGATATCTTTATTTAATTAAGAAGAAACATGATAAAGTAATTAAATAACACAAATTATTGAAGCTGTGTATTTAATTTAAGATAGAATTAATGGATAAAGTATAGAAGAAATAATAATGATAATAATTAAATAAAACAAAGTATTTAATTTTGTTTATTTAATTAAGAGAGAAATAATATGATAAAATAGAAGAATTAATAATGAACTTAATATAAATAAATATTTCTATTTATTTACTAAGCAGATGAATTTAAGATTAATTAATCAAATAAGTTGTATTTAATTAATTAGATTCTCCAAACTATTTTTATGTGTCTACAATTCTCTCTTTGTTGAGATGTCTCGACGAATCCCTAAGGTTTCATTGACTTTCCCACCACTGGCTAACACTTCGGCGGGAGTCATTTTCATCGGCGTATCATCTTGGCGAAGTCTCCATGTCTCGCTGACCGCTATTCAAAGGTAATCCCTTTGGCATAATGTGTTATCCCCACTAGGATGTTTCAGTGAGTTTACTAAGTCTCACCGACTAAGCAAAAATGGGTCTAACACTTTGGCGTGAGTTGTTCCCTTCACTATGTGCTCTCACCGAATGCCAAGAGTCTTGCTGACAAGAAAGGGTCCGCATATCAACAAAGTAGGATAGCCTCTCCAAGAAGTCTCAGTGAATGAGAAAGGTCTCAGTGACACAAGGGGACCCCACCAAGAGAGAAATGAAGCTCGGCGAAGGATCATACCTTTGCCAAAAGGTCTTAGCGAGGAAGGAAACTGACAGTGACACAACGAGGGGGAGTCTATCGGTGGTCTTCGGTGAGAAAATAGAGATGTTACAACAACAAATGGGTGAACTAGTAAAGCTTTCACCGAGACATGAGATGTCTGTAGGACATCTCCCCGACCAGAGAACGCTACGGCGACACATGGGAAGCAAAAGAGCCCATGTTGGCACGACTACGGAAGGGTTTCAGTGAAATAAAAAGATTGCCAAAGGTGATCCCTTTGGCATAATGTCTAGCCGAAGATGTGAGGTCATGGCAACAAGGGTGGCATCGGCATAATGATCTGGGTTTTCTATGAGGTCTCAGCAACCAAGAAGGGTCCCACCAAAGGAAATGGAGCTCGCCAGGAGGAAAGAAGTCAGCAAAAGGTCTCATTGAATGGTGGATGTCTCACCAAAACATGAAGCACATGCAACACAGGAATTCATCTCAGCAAGACTACATCAGATGTCTCTCCAAAATGGAAAATCTTCTAAGAATGATACTTTTGGCCAGAGGTCTACCCAAAATGAATCTTACCGAAAGATCAATCTTCAGTATGACATAAGGAGCTCGCTAAGAAGTCTCAGCAAAGAAATTAGGTCTCACCGACATAGAATGAAGTGGCATCGGCAAAGGGTCATCCTTTCACCACGGGGTCTTGGTGAAGAGCGAAGGTCACATCAAAATAGAAAGGCTTTGGCTCGAGAACAACATCAAGAGGTCGGGAGGACTCTGAGCAAATGAAAGACTTCACTATAAGGTCATGGCAATGAATGATGGTCTCATTGACAACAAGGAGGGCTCGGGAAGAGAAGAGAGATCAGGGTAATGTCTCCCTGATTCTAAGAGGTCTTAGCGACATAGAGTGAGTTTGCAGAGAGGAAAGGCGTGCACCTAGAGGTCTCAATGAAACAACGTAGTCTTGCTAATTGGTTTTGTGAGCTCAGTAATACTTCTCCTACTTACTGAGGCATCTTGCTGACTATCCAACATATTTCCAATAGCCGTTGGGGGATGAAATTGCATTGGGGAGACACCAGGCATGTCTCACCAACATGCGATGCTAAGCAAATCGCTTTTGACTGCCAAAGAATCCTACATGTCCTATGATTCTCCAATCAAAGAGAACTAAGATTGAGCCATTACCCAATTGAACACCCCAATGGAAAGACTAACTGAGTTCAACTGGATGGATTCTTTCTAAGAACAGTTGACAGTGCAAAGTCTAAGGAGGCTTGATGGTGTTTTCAGAAGATAGTCAATGAGCAGAAAAGTCCACAATAGATAGGGAGGCCGAAGAATGAAGAATCCATGACTCAGAGGGACACCTGTGGCGACCACTAACAGAGGTAGATCAATATTAATGTAGATATCTTGGAGCATTCAAGGTGACTCTATGAGGGATTTCAAGGGTGGAAACGAAGATGCTAGAGTTAATGTTCTAGTTGTCAAAAGATCTAAAAGGGACTTCTCCTACGAGTGGGAATCCTTCATCAGCATGGACAATGAGGATTCACATTGAATGCACTTCCAATTTTCTTCAAAAGATCTGAGAGCTGACTCTCCTACAGGATGTAGATATTTTGTAAACCCTAGTGCAGGGGATAGCACATCCTTTCTTGTACATTCTATATATAAGGAATTCTTTCCTCTTTGTAAATGTTAGAACTTTTAGTGTTAGCACCACTAGATTAGAACTTGTAGATTTAGAGAACATTTTAGACTGAGAACCAATTTAGAGTTAGAACTATTAGGAGTTAGTAAGTTAATAGAAGGAGAGAGTTGCATCTTGAATCTGAGTAATAAGAGCTTCTCTTTGTCTTCTTGGTTAGCGGTAAGATTTTAGTACAGACTGTAATGCATTTGCGAAGTTCTTTTAGTGTAGTTGGAAACAATCTAGAGACTCAGATTCTCTATACACTGGTGATTATGCCAGCTTTGTAAATATTGTTTATCTATTTTGATAATAGTAGAAAGAATCATAGTTTAATCTACTTCATGTTGTGTTCATGAATGATATTTGTCTTAATTTGATCATTTGATTTTTGATCATTTGTCTTAAGTTGTGTGTTAATCACAAGTTTATCTTGTTTTGTAGTTTTAGTTTATAATTCCTTGAAGTTAACAAGTCTGGTTAAGATTAGATGAACTATTGTTCTTTTTTCTATTTCAAATCCTTATCTATCTTTTGTTGTTTCTTTAAAACCCCTGTTAAATTAGCTTTTATTTCATGCTTGATCTTAGAACAATCCAAAATCCCAATACCAGTAGACCCCTTGAATATTATTGTTGCATTGACCACTGAGTAACATCAACATAGTTGAGACCCAACTAGAAAGACCTTGGGAGCTAAGTCATCCATGTGTTGCCTTTCTCTTTCAGGAGAAGCAGAGTATCAATATTCTGCTTGCATTTTTGTGCTGCCAAAATCGCCATCAATAGGAACTAGTGCTAGAAGGAGGGCCAAGAAGGGAAAGCTAGATAAATATAGGCTTTCATCCCTAGAGAATTCCCATAGAGTTCTTCGATCGGCTGAAAATCCACCACCCCTGATAGAACTCAAGACCCCTATAAGACACAAGAGTCATAAGACTGGGGCAACCATCATACCCCCCTTATCAGCTCCACTCACTCCACCAGGATTTTCACCAATACCTCAGTGGATACCTATCAATCAACCATCACATCCATCTCAATTGTCATCACAGCTGTTTCAACCCATACAACAGCTAGCTCAACCACCACCACCACCACCAGTCGCATTCTTTCAGAATAATCCCTCTCCCTTGGGGACTATTCCTGGAGGTTTTCATGACCTGCCTAAGAACCTTGATAAATTTTGCCCCAAGTATATTCATGGCGAGTCAAGGAGTGCTAAAGAGCACATACAGGCTTTCAAGGATGCTTGTACTAGAGCTCAGATAGCTCACCAGGATATAGTTTTCCAGTTGTTCCCTTATTCTTTAAGGGACATGGCATACAATTGGTACCTTAATCTTCCTCAAGGTTCCATTCTGACCTGGACACATTCAGAAAATGCTTTTCTTAATCAATTCAGAATCTATGTGGATTCTACTCTTTTATATCATCAATTCGCTACCATCAGAAAGGAACCAGGTGAACCTTTGCCTTTATTCAATACCAAGTTCCAATGAATGTATAGAAGATTAGAAGATCCTTATTTAGTCACTGAGGATAGTGCCATTCAGGCTTACTTTAGGGTTATAGACCCCTTGTTGGGCTTGTTCTTGCAAAGGACTTATCAACTAGCTGAGATTGACTCTCTATCCAAAGTCTATCACCTAACTATCAAGTTGCAACAACAAATCAGTTTTCAATAAGGGGGGCTAGGAGGAGGTTTCCCTTCATTAGGATATTAGATGCATAGCCCAACCTCTCCATTCAATACTATCTTGGGAATTTCTCCTTCCCATTATAGACCTATATTTGAATTGCAAACCCAACCACCTATTCCATTCTTTGCTAGGGGACTTATGATCTTTTTCAACAGTCATAGCTTCCTCAAAGTTCCCATGGTCATCAGAACCAAATTGGAACACCAAGTCATCTTGACTAGCCACCTGTTGTCAAGGCTGTGGAAAGTGAGAAAATAGTTCAGCTTACGAACGAGGTAGAGACCCTAAAGAAAATGTTGTCTGAAGTTACCAATGATATGGCTCAACTCCGTTTGAACCCCTCTCAAAACCAAGGCAACTACTCTAATCAAAACAATAACAACCAGGGTAAATATCAAAATAACAACTACAACCAAAACCAAAATAGAGGGTATAATCAAAGGCCAAACAACAATAGGCAGTGGAATACGGGGCCTAATAATGGTAGACTTCCTCACAACTATCAAGAAAATGAAGAGAGAGAACATACTGCAAACGTGGCTGATCTCAACTTCATGACTAATTGGTGCAGGTTGCATGATACTGCAACCCATTCTGAGGTAAATTTCCCTCAAATGGAGAACGTTGTTAAGATGGCACATGAAGATGCTTACACATTCCAGGGGAATTCAAACAAAGGAGGTGACTTATGAGCTCTTTGAGGAGGAGCCTTCATTCCCAAAGCAAGAAGAAAATGAACCAGAGGAAGACTCATATGTTGCTTAGGCTTTTCAAACAAAAGGGGGACACTTCCTGAGAAATCAAAGCAAGGGTCCATTCACCACATCAGCACCTCCCAATTACATGGTACCTCTGAATCAAGGTGCTGATAATAATCCTCCTCCACCAAAGGGCCCACCTGACCTGCATAACAAGGGTAATTCCTCTATTATTTTCAAAAGTAATTCAAGTTATAATACATAATTTGACATTGTTTTTGAGATACAGAAACAGAAAAATTCTTTGTCATAATTTGGCATTTTAAAGTGGTGCCCTACTCAAAGGGAGATAGTGCTGAAGGCTTTAGAGCAAGCTGACAAATCAAAAGGGAAGAACAAGGTGGCACCTATTGGGGATGTGAATGCAGCCTTGTACAAAAACAAGGTAGGTACTCCACCTTTCCTTTTAACTTTAAGAATTTCTAGAAAGAACCTTCACAACTGTTTGCTAGATTCAAGGGCTTTAGGAAATGTCATGTTGTTTTCCATATGCAAGAAGTTATGATTGGACCCTATTCATACAAATAAGAAGGTCATTCAACTTGACAAAACAGAGGTCAATGTGGTAGGTGAATTAAGAAACATACACATTCAAGTAGGATCAGATCCTAGGATCCTAACAAACATAGACATCCAAGTGGCAGACATTCCCGAGACCTATGGTATGCTACTAAGCCGAGATTTGATGAAAATTTTAGGGGGTATATCTTTCCCTTGACTTTTCACATATGTGGCTACCATGGAAAGGGATTCCTAATTAGATCAGGATTGAGAGTGAGCCTCGCCTCAAGCATGTCATTACTAAATATGATTGCCACAATGAGGTAGCCTATTTTGAAATTGAAATAGGTGTGTATAAAAGAGATGAAATTTTAACCTTCTCTATTCTTGATCCTAAAGATCTGCCAATACCAAGGTTCCCCGATCCTACAATTAATGAAAACCAACAAGCATTGGTTAGAAAATTGGAGCAAGACCAGCTGGTCTTCGGAGAAGGGGTAGATCTGCAAAGACTCATGCTCCCTAATCGGTGTAGGGTACATTACCAAAGCCACTCAGAATTGACTTGTCAACCCTGCATTGACATTTTAAATCATATTTCCCAAGCTGAGGAGGCTAGCTCAAGTCACCTTGAGACTATTGCAAACCACTTTTCATTTGAAGCCCAAGAAGCAATAATGCTAACTAGGGATAGGATGCCTTCAAAGGGAGTTCTTCCTCAAATAGAGCCCACCCCAGATATACTCCTAAATCAGCATATTGATGAAGAGCAACCCTAAGGTCTGTCAGGCACCCCTGCACTCACAAATGAAACAAAACCCAAGGAATCAACCGAAGGGACAAGTGATGGCTAGGAAGATAACCATAGGTTACATAATGCAACTAAGCAGGAATTGGAGAAAGTACCTAGAGAACCTTTAGACAATCCTTTTCCTATGTCTAGTCCAAGAGATCAAGAAGTCCCACCTTTGGTTAATCCTATTCAAATATCTATGAAAACTTCAAAAGGATTAACCCCTACTTATGATTAGTTGTGGACCCTTACCTTTGATGGATCCAAGTCTAAGAAAGGCAGTGGTGTTGGAATTACACTAACCAGCCCTCAAGGGAGAATCTTCTTTGCTTCTTACAGGTTGCAATTTGGATGCACAAATAATGTGGCAAAATATGAAGCTCTGGCATGGGGACTGATGTTTTCCCTCAAGAAGAAGGTCACTACCTTGATAGTCAAGGAAGATTCAGAAATAGTTATTAGGAAAGTCCACAACTAATATACATGTCACAACAAGAGGTTGGCAGCATATAGGAATAGGGTATGGAACCTGATCGAGGACTTTGATGCTTTTGGGATTAGCTTAATCCCTAGAGAAGAAAATCAGGTAGCTGATTCGCTGGCTATTGCTGCAAGCACCTTGGAACCTATGCAGGGCTCCAAATTCAAAAGATTCTCAGTGGAACTAATGTCCACCCCAGCTGTTCCTGACAATATCAAGAATTTCCAGGTCTTTGATGATGATCGACATATTCTTACTTTCTTAGTAAGCTCATATGTTTTTGAGGGGAAAATTATTGATGAGTCTAACAGAGTTCAATGGGATTGGAACCCTGAACAATGTGATATAGAAGGGGTCCTTAATTTGAGAAGTAATAGTATTCCCAAGGGAATGGTGGCTTTGGAGAGACTTTTTGACTCAGATCCAAGGGCCCGAGAGAAGGCATCAGCTGAAGAAAAGGGAGGAGAATATGAAACAGTTAACTTGGTTGATTCTGGCCTTGAAAGAAATGTCTATATAGGGAAGGCCTTCCCTGAAGCAATTAAAGAAGACATACTAAGGGCGCTTAAAAAGGATATTGCTATGATTGCTTGGGGGTATGAAGACCTCTAGACATTTGATGCTTCTGTTATGACTCACACTATTCCCTTGAAGCCCGAGGCTAAACCCTTATGACAAAAGCAGCTTCCTGTCAATGCCCTGATTGAGCCATTGATCTATAAAGAAGTTCAGAAATTGTTGTCTGCAAGGATAATCTTCTCTATGCACCATTCAGCGTGGGTGGCTAACTTAGTCCCAGCCTGCAAGAAGAACTAGGATATTTGGCTATGTTTCAACTTTTAGAACTTGAATAGGGCTTTAGAGAAGGATAATTACCCACTCCCTTCCTTGGATGAGGTACTACAAACTGTTAATGGAGCACAAATGATGTTATTCTTGGATGGTTACTCTGGATACAATCAGATAATGGTCAACTTTGAGGACAAGATGAAGACGGCTTTCACCACCAAGTGGGGGACATTTGCATACAGAAGAATGCTATTCGTTCTGATAAACACTGGAGCAACTTTCCAGTGCGCCATGGACATAGCTTTCATAGATCTAATTGGAAAATGCATTATTGTTTACATTGATGACCTGACAGTGTTCTCCAAGGATCGACTCAATCATGCTACCAATATGGCTAAAGTTCTCCAAAGGTGTATTCAATATGGCGTCTCCTTGAATCCCAACAAGTGCATGTTTGGAGTTTCTAAGGGCAAGCTCTTGGGACATATAATTTCAGAAAAGGGAATCTCAATCAACCTAGACCGAGTTGAATCTATTATGAAGATGACCTAGCCAAGAACCAAGAAAGAAATGAAGTCTTTCTTAGGGAAAATCAACTTTGTGAGGAAGTTCATCACGAGCTTTGCTGAAATTATGAAACCCCTGAACGAAATGATTAAGAAGGATGCCAGAACATAATGGACTAAGGAGGAAAAGGCCGCATTCATGCAAATCAAGCGATCCATCTCAGAAGCATCAGTCCTCACCAGCCCCGATTACATTAGACCATTCTACATTTACTCTTTTACCTTTGAGCATTTATGAGCAGAGGAGAGACCTATTGCTTTTATGAGCTCTCCGTTCAAAAACGCAGAAGTCAGATACCCACCTCTGGAGAAGCAACCTTTTGTGTTGGTTTGGGCTATTAAGAAATTCTAACATTACATTCTCCGAAGTCAAGTTGTTGTTGTAGTTCCTGATGTGGCTGTAAAATCCCTATTGATGTAGAGCAAGCTGGGAGAAAGGAGAGGCAAATGGATGGCTATTTTACAAGAATTTGATCTTGAGATACATCCCATGAAACTAGTTAGGGGCACAGGTCTATCCCAGCCCATGGCGAATGTTGGCAACAACATCATCTGTCAGTAATACATGACCCAATATTTCTCTAATGACCCCTGGTATGTTGATACCATTTGCTTTATGCTCAACAATCGATGTCCAGAAGGAATGAATGCCACTCAAAGGAGAGCCCTAAGATTGAAGAGTTCTCATTACATGCTCAAAGGAGAGTTGTTGTATAGAAGGAGTTTTGAAGGGGTATACCTGAGATGCCTTTATCATCAAGAGGCCAAGTAGGTGATTTCTAAGTTTCATGAGAAGCATGGCACAGGTCATAGTTCTGCAGATGCTCTAGCACACCAGATCCTCAGGTCCAGTTATTACTAGCCCTATGTATTCAGGGATGCCCATCAACATGTGAGAACATGTCACACGTGCCAAGTTTCTACACCAAGGGAACACCATGCAGCCATGCCACTACAATCCGTTTATGAGGTAAGGCCATTTGCCCAGTGGGCACTGAATTTCATTGGAGTGATTAACCTGAATTCCTCTGTAGGACATAATTTTATCTTGACTACTACTGATTACTACACGAGGTGGACAGAGGCCATACCTTGCAAAAATAACACAATAGATGTAGTGATCAAGTTCCTCACCGAATGCATCACTAAGAGGTTTGGGGTACCCTTTGCTCTGGTATGTGACAATGGTTCTTACTTTTCTTTTGCTGAGTTTATTTCCTGGGCATATAATAGCAAGATTGTCTTAAAGTATTCATCAAACTATTATCCACAAGGCAATGGAGTTGTAGAGTATACCAATAAGAATCTCTTAGGGGTGATTAAGTAGTTGTTGGAACATAACCATAGAGACTGGCATACCCAGTTGAGATTCGCATTATGGGTAGATAGGACTAGGATTAAGGCTGCCTTAAACACCTCACCATTCAAGCTAGTATATGGCCAAGAGCCTATCTTTCCTGTCCATCTGCAAATACCTATCCTAGAGTTCATGCAAAAATTTTACTCCAATGACAATAGGATAGAGATCAGGTTAGTTGCTTTGTTGAAATTGGAAGAGCAAAGAGATGTGGCCTTACAACAATTTTTTAGGCATCAGGTTGTTGTCAAGTGTTGGTTTGACAAAAGAGCTAAGATAAAAGCTTTTAGGATATCAGATCTAGTACTGTTATGGGATAAAGCCAATGAAAAGAAGGGCAGCCACCAAAAGTTTGACAAACTATGGCTAGGTCCTTGTCAAATTGCTGAGATCCTAGGGGAAAATTCTTTCAAACTGAGTAGCCTAACTAGAGAGCTAGTTCCTTTGCTTGTTAATGGGCAGTTCCTTAAACACTATTTTGAATCTTAAGGCTTGTTAATTTATGTTTTGTATATAAGTTTTTTCATTTTTCTTTATGTGAATAATTTGTTTGTCTCTTGTTTGTAAATAATTTTTCCATGTATATAACTTTTGTGCTGCAGCTTGTAAATAACTCCTTCCTTTATGTGAATAATCTGCTGCTCTTAGTGTAAATAACGTGGCTCTTGTCTGTAAGTAGCTTGTTGTTTCTGTGTTTGTCCCTTTCTCTTTTTGTTTTCTTTTCCTTCTAGTTTTTGTTTGTTCTATTCTTTGGGGGTTTAATCTATTTCTTCCTATTTGAAGCTGTGGGTTGTTATCAGAAGCATGCTTTGGTCACTAGAAGAGAAGTGGTTTAGATATTTTCACATTTTTCTGGTTGGGTGATTTTATCCTCAATTCATTGTTTCATGCTTGTCATTAATAAAATTTGTGGAAAGTTTTGAAAACAAGGTACCAAGTAAGAAATCCTTCATCAGCTCCCCTGAATCTATCACAAATCATTAAAATCATCTCCTTTTGTAGTAGTGTATTTGTCCTAGGATGACAGTGTTGTAAGACTTGAGTGAAAAATCCAACTTCCAAGCGCTATTATGAGGTCCATTGTACTTTTCAACCCAGATCAGATATTAAATATCTGACATATTGAAAAGGAAAAGAGAATTAAATGAAATATATAAAAAAAGAGAAAAGAATTATCAAAAGAAAAAGAGGATTCAATATGAATGGGTGATTCCAGTATCTCTACCGGGGCTATGGATGCCTGACTGGCAGTAGAGCAATGTTGTGAGAGAACTAGAGGTATCTCTTTCGGGGCTATGGATACCTGACTAGCAGCAGAGCAATGCCTGGGATATCATTGCACGAAGGAAATCAACTCATGTAGTTCAAATCTTGCACATTGTTATTCAAAAGATGAAGAAACTTTACAAAAGGGTGATGCACACACACATAGATTCAGGGGTAGCCATTGATTGACTTACATTTGAGATTCTAGCTCTACCTTGTTTGTTATAATTGACCCAACTGAAGTTGTGATATTTATGAACCAAGAGTTTTGGGTAGTTGAATCCTTCAGATTCATGAAAATGGTTAAACCATTTCCCAAGCTAAGTCGCCATTTGTTATGCCTTGCATAACCACCCCACTTTGATATGGATCAAAATGGGTCTCCCTTCTCTTTTGGTTTCTTTGCCTCTGTTATTTGCTTCACTTTTGGGAGTTTTTCTGTTTCTCTATGTTTTATCTTTTGTTCTGTCTGATCTAATTTTGGTTTTGCCTTAGTTGGAATTCTTGTTTTCTCCTGAGTTCGGGATTTTCCACCCCATTCGGATTTTCCTGGATCTCACTCGAACTCTAGCTAAGCATTGTGGGTTCACAGATTTTCATTCTTCATGGATTTCTTTCTCCTCCAGATTTTTCTAAAATCCATTGTTCCTTGTTTGTTATCTCTTTTTCGGAAGGTCTTCTCCTTCGCAAAATTTTGTCCCATACGGATTTCCCTGGAATCTAGTGGAATGTGAAGAAGTATGGAGTAGTAGGAAGTTAATAAATGATGATCTTGATTATTTAGCTTTTGTTTGTGTGATCTTCTCTGTTGAATGCAGGATTAAATCACATACAAGATGATATTTGCTAGAAGAGCTCAATTGGGGCACATGCTTCAGTCTAGTTGGTCATGAAGATCTGCTATCGAGGAGGTCGGCAAGACTTTTCTAGGCTCTTACCAACTGGTAGCTCGACTCTAACTATTTGAAAACCAAAGAATCAGAATACTCCCCATGGTGCATCTTCATTGGTATAGGGTTATCACGGTCTCCTCGACCCATGGTTCATTTGGTTCAAATCTGCATTTATATTTCCTATTAGCAAGACCCCAGAGATGTCACAATGATCAGAAATCATATGCAGGATCTATCGGCAAGGCAAGGGTCATCACCCCGGCAACATAAATTTCCTATCAGCATGAGGGGTTTCCTTCAGAAAGAAGTCTCAGCGAGATCTTGGAGTCTCACCGACCGGTGGCAAAAGGCATGCACTGTCGGCAGATGTTCTCTCTTCACCGAGATGTCTTGACGAATCCCTAAGGTTTCACCGACTACCCCACCACTAGCTAACACTTCGACGGGAGTCATTTTCATCAGCGTATGGTCTTGGCAAAGTCTCCATGTCTCGCCGACCGCTATTCAGAGGTGATCCATTTGGCATAAGGTGTTGTCCCCACCAGGATGTTTCGAAAATTTACAAAGTCTCACCGACTAAGCAAAAATGGGTCTAACACTTCAACATGAGTTTTTCCCTTCACTATGTGCTCTCATCGAACGCCAGGAGTCTTGCCGACAAGAAAGGGTCCGCATATTGGCAAAGCAAGATAGCCTCGCCAAGAAGTCTCAGCAAACGAGAAAGGTCTCAGCGACACAAGGGGACACCACCAATAGAGAAATGAAGCTCGGTGAAGGATCACGCCTTCACCAAAAGGTCTTAGCGAGGAAGGAAAGTCACACCGACATAGCAAGGGGAGTCTATCGGTTGTCTTCGATGAGAAAATAGAGATGTTACCGTGACAAAAGGGTGAACTAGTAAAGCTTTCACCAAGACATGAGATGTTTGTAGGACATCTCCTTGACTAGAAAATGCTATGATGACACATGGGAAGCAAAAGAGCCCATGTCGGCATGACTACGGAAGGGTCTCAACAAAATGAAAAGATAGCCAAAGGTGATCCCTTTGGCATAATGTCTGGCCAAAGGGGTGAGGTCACGGTGACAAGGGCAGCATTGGCAGAATGATCTGGGTTCGCTATGAGGTCTCAACAACCAAGAAGGGTCCCACTAAAGGAAATGGAGCTTGCCAGGAGGAAAGAAGTTGGCAGAAGGTCTCACCGAATGGTGGATGTCTCACCAAAACATGAAGCACATGCAACGCAAGAATTCATCTCGGTGGGACTACATCAGATGTCTCCCCAAAATGGAAAATCTTCTAAGAATGATACTTTCAGCCAAAGGTCTACCCGAAATGAAAGGTCTCACCGAAAGATCAATCTTCAGTATGACATAAGGAGCTCGCTAAGAAGTCTTAGTGAAAAAATTAGGTCTCACCAATGTAGAATGAAGTGGCAACGGCAAAGGGTCATCCTTTCGCCATAGGGTCTTGATGAAGAGTGAAGGTCACATCAAAATAGAAAGGATCTGCCTTGAGAAGAACAACAAGAGGTTGGGAGGACTCCAAGCGAATGAAAGACTTTGTTGTAAGGTCATGGTGACGAATGATGGTCTCGCTGATAGCAAGGAGGGCTCGGTAAGAGAAAAGAGATTGGGGTAATGTCTCCCCAATTCTGAGAGGTCTTAGTGACAGAGAGTGAGTTCACAGAGAGGAAAGGCGTATGCCCAAAGGTCCTAGCGAAATGATGTAGTCTTGTCGATTGGTTTTGTGAGCTTGGTAAGACTTCTCCTGCTTGCTGAGGCATCTTTCCGACTATCCAACATCTTCCCGATAGCCGCTGGGGGATGAAATCACATCGGGGAGACACCAGGCATGTCTCGCTAACATGCGATGCTAAGCAAACCACTTTTGACTGCCAAAGAATCCTGCATGGCTTGTGATTGTCCAATCAAAGAGATCTAAGATTGAGCCATTGCCCAATTGACCGCCCCTATGGAAAGACTAACTGAGTGTGACCAGATTCTAAGAGCAGTTGATGGTGCAAAGTCTAAGGAGGCCTTATGGTGTTTTTAGAAGATAGTCAATGAGCAGAAAAGTCCACAACAGATAGGGAGGCCGAAGAATGAAGAAGCCATGACTCACAGGGACACCTGTGGTGACCACTGACAGAGGTAGATCAATATTAATGCAGATATCCTGGAGCATTCAAGGCAACTCCGCAAGGGATTTCAAGGGTGGACACGAACATGATAGAGTTAATGCTACAGTTGTCAAAATATTTAAAAGGGACTTCTCATGTGAGTGGGAATCCTTCATTAGCATGGACAACGAGGATTCGATTTGAATGCACTACCGATTTTCTTCAAAAGATCTAAGAGTCAACTCTCCTACAGGATGCAGATATTTTGTAAACCCTAGTGCAGGGAACAACACATCCTTTCCTGTACATTCTATATATAAGGCATTCTTGCCTCTTTGTAAAGGTTAGAAATTTTACTATTAGCACCACTAGATTAGAACTTATAGATTTAGAGAACATTTTAGAATGAGAACCATTTTAGAGTTAGAACTATTAGGAGTTAGTAAGTTAACAGAAGGAGAGAGTTGCATCTTGATTCTAAGTAATAAGAGCTTCTCTTTGTCTTCTTGGTTAGCACTAAGATTTTGGTACAGACTGTAATGCATTTGTGAAGTTCTTTTAGTGTAGTTGGAAACAATCTAGAGACTCGGATTCTCTGTACATTGGTGATTGTGCCAGCTTTGTAAATATTGTTTATCTGTTTTGATAATAGTAGAAAGAATCATAGTTTAATCTACTTCATGTTGTGTTCCTGAATGATATTTGTCTTAATTTGATCATATGATTTGTGAAGTCTTTAAGGAATGAAAGGTTATTTGTGTTTTATTGAAATGGTAATTAAAATCTGTTATGCGAATTAGCACTGTGAATAAAAGAGGATGTGTGTTAATCACAAGTTTATCTTGTTCTACAGTTTTAGTTTATAATTCCTTGAAGTTAACAAGTCTGGTTAAGATTAAATGAAATATTGTTCTTTTTTCTGTTGCAAACCCTGATCTATCTTTTGTTGTTTCTTTAAAACCCCTGTTAAATTAGGTTTTATTTCATGCTTGATCTTAGAACAATCCAGAAGCCCAATACTAGCAGGCCCCTTGAATATTACTGTTGCATTGACCACTGAGTAACATCAACACAGTTGAGACCCAACTAGAAAGACCTTGGGAGCTAAGGCATCCATGTGTTTCCTTTCTCTTTCAAGAGAAGCAGAGTAGCAATATTCTGCTTGCATTGTTGTGGTGCCAAAATTTCCATCAACACCAATCTCATATATATATCCACTAGCAAGAATTTATTTACTATATGTCAGCTTCACACAAAATATAATATTCTCCACATGTCAGCTGAAATCATGAAAAATTTATAATGTGTACCCATACAAGTTATCCTTGACATAGCTAGGACCTAAAAAAAAATTCCCAAACATAGAAAAAATTAAACAATCATCCCTTATACATCTCTGACACACTACATTGATTGGGTCGGCCACCATGAGCAAATAATTAGAAAATCAGTCTATTGGATCTCCTTACTCATACACCAATTAATGCAACATCACAAAACTTACCAATAAGGTAGCATACATGCTTAAAAACCTATCCTGGGGATCCATAACACAAGATGATGATCCGGTGAAGCATACAGATTGACATACTAACCAGATACCATGTTCCTCATGTTCTCGACAGGTAATACACTATACTTAACTTTAACTACCAGTATGACCAGGTTCAGATCTATGGACCACAATAGTGACTTTAGTTGCCATCAATGACAACACTAGAAGCCATACCAATAATCTCCCTGAGCCATATGCCAACAATCTCCCCCTTTGACATTGATGGCAACACTTAGTGAAAAATGACTAAGTGTCAAAACTAGATATATGCTGCCAAACTCTAAAATTTCAAAACACTTCTCCCCCTTACGATGTCAAGGAATTTTTCACTACATTATCTCCCCCTTTAACATCAATGAAAAAAATTTACCGCTTCATCTCCCCTTTTTCTAGTATTCTTACTGCACTTCTTCCCATTTTTGCTAAAACAATATTTTATTGCTCTCTCTCTCCCCCTTTGCTAAATAGAAATTTGATCAAAATTTGGAAAACTACAACTGCTGCACAAATCAAAAAATTATTTTATACTTATCTTTCATCTTTGGAAGGAATTTCTTCCAAGCATCTACAACAATCCCAATAATTATTATCAGACTATTATTTTTTGATGTCCGGTTGATGATCTGAATAAGGGATTCTAGAATTGTAATTACTTCTTCCAACTTCTCTCCTTTCCTCAGGACTTCAATTAGCTACTCCAATCTGCATTCAATTTGATCCTTCACTTTCCAGAAAGTGTCCACAAGAGTTTTTATGGAAAAGTGAATCTTTGTGTGCTCAACTTACAACTCATGAATTCTTTTCTTTACTGCTCCATCCTGGTCCTAAAACATATTGTAGTCCTAACCAATTTTATTCAATTCACTTTCAATTTTCTCTTGCTTTTCTTTATATTTTCCAACAACATGAGGCCAACGTAGGCAATGATTATAGATGTTATTAGCTGAACTGATGCATTGCCTCAATACATTCATTTTCTTTTTCAGTTTTTTAAGGGATAGCCTAAACTGCTCCTTCAAATGTAAGATTATTTCCTCCTCTTTCTTATCCTGAGAGTTAGAGGCCACAACTTCCTTAATACACTCAATCAACTCTTCAAGGAATACATTTTGTAAACTTTCCAATTCAATGTTATTCTACAAAAAGTATCTACCTATAGTACTCTCAATTAGATCATACTCATATGAGGGCCGATCTAACCAAATTTCAACAATCTTCTACATTCCATCTTTCTCCTGAACTATCTACAGAATTTTTGTTTTGAATAAAGTGCCTTCTTCTTCATTTACTTCAGCCATTATTTCATCTAGTTCAACTGATTCCATTTCATCTCTTGGGTTGTATTCATCAAAGTCTTCATCAAGTATGTCCACAATTATCTATTCTTTTCCTTTTCCTTTAGATTTTGGAGACTTGAGTATTAGAGGAATATCATTAAGAAACTCTATTGCTCTTTTATGCTTCCTTTCCGTCTTACCAGAAGATGATCCAACTTCAATTTTTTTTACCGGAAGAGAGATAACAACTATTCCAAACTTTCCTAACAACTCTCTAAAGAAATTTGCATAAGCTTGCTCACAATTTTCTAGAGTATTGAAATGCTTAAAAATTTGCTTACAGACCGGTTCACTCTCCTTCCATACAACATTATCATTATGTGGAAATAAATTTAGAAAATACATCATGATACATATGATCAAAGTTCCAAACCTGAAAGGATAGTCTACATCCATTTTCAATTGCACGTTCTCCATTAGTTGATCTTTCAGCAAACTACATAGATCAAAGTCTTTGTCCTCCATTATCATCTTATGCGAAATGTAAACTGCACCTATAGAGGTTAATATTTCCATGTTTCTAAAGAATATTTTGTATGAAATTCCATATGTAATGTACCTTGTCAATGGATCTTTGATTGTCAAAATTACCAGAGCCCTCTAATCTCTTGTTACACTGGTTATGGTTTCGACTTCCTTATTTTGAATTGACTTATTATTCGAAATATCTCCAACATTGCATAACCCAGTTAAATTTCTAATCACTTCCTTCAAAATAAGATAGGGATTTTCTAAATTTAGAGTGTCATCATTCAATCTGCTCAAGATGAACCTAACCACTTCCGCATTGTCAAAATAAGGAATTTTGTTCCAAATGTCCAAAATCCTATGTTTCGCTCCTTTGAGCCACTTCAACTTTCCAACAGGAAACATATATCTTACATCCTTGATCTTCCTACTACTATATTCATCCAAACTCACAATTCCCTTCATTTACTTCATTTTTGATATCGAACAAGGTTTTTCTACTGAGCACAAATTTAGAAATTCTACAAGTGAATGAAATACCTAATGAATTCGCCACCGAATCAACTTGACTCCTTCAAAATTTTGCTCCAGAGGCTCTTTCACTATTCTTTTTCAATGCAAAGTGACAAATGAGGGTTCCAAACATGGGTATGTGTAGGATCATGATGGGCCAAAAAGTGGCAATATGATGGGTATGTGGCTGATGACTATTTTTTACCCAAAATTGATGAAACAAAAAGAGTTTGTAAAGGAGATTCTCAGATTTCCACCAATATAAATTATGCTTCACCTTGAATTTAATAAGTAATTATTATTCATTTTCTATTCAAATTACAAATAAATTCATGATTGATAGGCCGATTGAAAAACATCTATAGCTTTCAAACAGTATCACATTTTTTGAATCCAAAACATGCGTCACATTCTATCATTTGCATAATATAGGATTACAAAAGTAAAAATTGAATTTCATGAAGTTTTGACCAAGTTAAGGTGGTCAGACATACGACTTTTAATATTTTTTTAAAAGTTGTAATAAAAAATTCATAATTAATTATTTACTTGGAAAGAAATTACATAAAAATATGCATCACATCGGGGCATGAGTCATCTACTTATATCTAAAATATTATAAAATAATATTATCATTTTATTATGGTTAGGGTGGTCAGACAGAGACCTACTTCTTATTTTTTCCCTAAAATTTAAGTACCACTACATTGAAATTTCAAATTTTCACCAAATAGATATATTTATTTTTTAAACAAACCTAGTAGTTTAGAAACTACACTCAATTTGCTACAAATTCTATTTTTACATATTTTTGAAATAATATAGATAACTTATTCAAATTTTTATGTCAAGTTGCCTAACTCTGATTTTTTTGAATTTTTTGCCATTTAAGGGCCTATTTTTTCCATGATGATCCTGCACATACCCACATCTTTTTATAGCTTTTCACACCTAACCTTTTTACTACAATAAATTCTTTTCCCTAGGAGTTTTAGTTACACTTCTCTCTTAGACAGCAAGAGAAGAATCCATATGCAGACCTTTAAGATCTCAACTTACAGAACAAGTGATCACGATACACTTGTTGGTTGATGGAACAACTACTTACAACTTCCTATATTCTGATGCCAACTACTGATAGTGGGCATAGGATTTTACTTGAAAGACTCCCCCTAGGCCGATGGCCTTAAATCAATTTTTAGAGGAATTACCAGAGGGATCGCCAAAGGAAACTTCTAGTATAGGCTTATCAGATTCACTCTTCTTTGCCCACGTTTTCTTCATCTAATCTCTTATCTCTTCCATAGTGACTTTTCCTTTTCCTTTGTCATCTTTTTGTTAAATTCTTCCTTGATATACCAGATCTCTTCTATCCATATTTATGTTCCTCCAGAATCTTACAATGTGACCAAATCTGTTGCAATTGTAACACACCTAATTTCTTTGTCTAGTCCATTCATTCCATTGATTTCCTCTTCATCTGCACTGGTTAGCAACATGTCAAAATCTTCCATAGGTGTAGCATTTAACATTCCTTATACTGACAACCATACTTCTACATTCAATTGATTTATGACCAAACTTTTTGCAACTAAAACATTGACCAGGAAATGATGGACTACTTGAATTTACTTTTCTTCTACACTGAGAAGCCATATGACCAAATTTATTGCAAGAAAAGTAGTAACCATTAAACTTCTGAGCATTGGGTTGTCTTACTAGACACCTTCTACCTTTGTTCATCTGATTTCTTTGTTTGGGATCCTTGTGTTTAGATCTAGAGCTTTCTTCCTTCTCATATCCAAGACCTCACTTATTATTTGCATCATTTTTTACTTTAGTCATCTCATCAAGCTTAGCAGAACTGATCCTAAGCTTCTCCTTGTATTCATTTGTAGTAGAGAGTTCATCTTTGAGAAAAACTATCTTTCAAGCTCTTGTTCATTACTTCTGGATTGTTGCAGTTCAATCTCTAGCTAAATGAATACACTATTAACTCTACTACATTCTTCAATTTTTTCTTTCAAAGACTAAGTCAGACTCTCCTCATTCTTCTTTGCTTCTTCAATCTCCTTAGTTAGCTTCATTTCCACATATTCCATCTCAAGCTTTAGAGTAGCATTGTCCCTAGAAACATTTTCACATTCTTCAGTTATTTCTTTTAAGGTCTGATTCAGGTGAAAATATTCTAAGATTTTATTTACTTTCCATTTCAACTAATCACACAGTTCCCTCCTCTTTTCTCTTGACTCATTGATTTTATCCATCAATGATTGAATGAATTTTTTAGCATCCACAATATTTTCTTTTAACTCTAGGACTTCTTCTTTAGACTGATCAAGATCATCAAGTGTTACCATAAGTTGTTGTTGAAGACCACTAGAGTCCATTGTACTTCAATATCCACCTCAATTTATTAAGATTCTAAAGAGGAACCTACTTTGATACCAATTTTTGGACTCAGGGAACACTGTGAAGGGGGGTGAATCAGTGTTCAACAAATCTAAACTTTAAATCCAAACCTTAAACCATTTACATCACATAAACATAAATAAAGATGCAAGCACATGAACAAGATAATAAAAGCACCATAAACACCAATATTTTTATGTGGAAACCCTATAAGGGGAAAAACCACAGTGGAGATTAATCCACAATTTATATACTCTGTTCAAATTATGAAGAAAAGGGAATGCACATGCATTCAGGCACATTGCCTAGAGCTCACTGCTCAAAATTAGAAAGGCTCACTACCTTACAAAATGTTTGTGATTACAACAAAATTTTGAACTAAGAGGATAGCATCTCTAAATGCCCAAATTCAATTCTAATGAATCTCAATAGACGATCTTCATCCCTTTTGACTGATACTATATTTATGCTCTACTCTGCTCTTTTCTATTTCTTTGCCCTTCTAAAACCATGCATAGATAGCTCAATCACCCTGCTAATACTCGCAAACACATTTGTTCTGCTCTTCACACATTCACACATTTCCACACTTGCTTTTTTTTTCAAAATGAATTACTGATTTCATATATATATATCTGCTAGCAAGAATTTAATTACTGTATGTCAACTTCACACAAAATATAATATTCTCCACATGTCAGCTCAAATCATGAACAATTTATAATGTGTACCCATACAAGTCAGTCACAACATAGCTGGGACCCAAAATAAAATTCCTGAACATAGGAAAATTTAAACAATTATCCCTTATACATTCACGACACGCTACATTGACTGGATCAACCACCATGAGCAAATAATTAAAACATCATTTTGTTGAATCTCCTTACTCGTACACCGATTAATGCAACATCACAAAACTTGTAAACCAATAAGGTAGCATGCATGCTTAACAACCTATCCTAGATATCCACAATGCAAGATGATGATCCAGTGAAACATACAAATTGACATACTAACCAGATACCATGTTCTTCATGTTCTCTATTGGTAATACACTGTACTTAACATTAATTGCTGGTATGACCATGTTTGGATCTACGAACTACAATAGTGACTTCATTTGTCATCAATGACAATAATAGAAGCCATACCAATAATCTCCCTGAGCCATATGCCAACAATCAAGCCATAAGCCAACAGGTACTAGCTCAATTTCCATTTAAAAATGGCTCATAAAATTTATAATACCAATAGATCCACTAGAAAAACATTCAAAAGATAGATTTACTATAATATGAGTGGAATACCTCATTAAATGGATAAAAATCAAAACCCACTAGATATTTTACTATAAATACTCCTATAATTTTTTATATGAGAATATTATTATAAGTTTTGGCTACCCAATTAGTATTAACAGTGACCATGGGAAACACTTTGTAAATAAAGTAAATATAGATTTGTTAAGAAATTTTATGATCACACAAAATAAAATAATTCCCTACCATCCATAGGTGAATGGAGTGAAGCCCTCTAATAATAATAGGCACTACCTTGACTTAAATTTGTAATAATATCAAAATGGATTGGGATGTTAAGATACTAATAATACTATGGGTATATAGAACTACATGTAAAAGATCAAAAAAATTACTCCATTCTAGTTAGTGTACAAATTAGATGCAACTTCACCTCTAAACTTCATAATTTAAAATTCTTTTACTGCACTCACTTTGAGAATTAGGGAAGATGAATCTTTAAAAAAAAGGATAGATGAATTGGAAAAATTAGATGAAAATATACTATTATTAGTCTACAATTAGAATGAAAAATGAAATAGAAAAAATGTCTAGCATGACATAAATTTGACACAAATTATTATAAAAAAAAAAGACAAAGTGTTGCTTTATGATAGTAAGTTTAAGAAATAACGAAAAATAAAGGTAACATGGTTGGGCCCATACTACATCAATGATATATTAGAATATGGAGTGATTAGGCTAAGAAAACTTTATTTTTTATATAATTTTATGTCAATGGTGCAAAATTAAAACACTACCATCAATCTGTAAGATAAAAGAGAAAAAATAATCATAATTTTTTTTATGTCATATATTGTAATTGTATCATAGATGTATTATATATAAAAAAAAATAACCCACCAAAAATAAGTTATAGAAAGATAATAGAGAAAAGAATAGGATGATACAAAATGTATATAGTCATTAATGCACTTCCCATCATTAGATACCTATAAACCCACATAGAATCACATCACTCCAGACTTGTGTTTCTCAAATTTATAAATATTTGATCATTTTCATAGCTCAAACTTGATACCATGAAACCCTCACCTACACTTTTGTGATCTAGCTTCCACCACACACTTTTCAATAATGGAAACACCTATTCTCATTGATATCTCTCAAAATCCCTTACCCAATACAAGAAATATACATGTAAAGTGATTGAAGTGAACCTTAATAGATATTTCTTGAAAGTACTAGAAAATGTTATCTACACAAAGGTCATGTAAAAATACATTCATTTTTCACTCACAAAGATTGACCATATAGTTTTTGGGACACTTCAACAAACCCCCCTCCAACTAGGAGGAATACAGTATTTATCATAGTATCAATAAGTGGGTAAGTAGAGATTGGATGTGTGATTGCATTTTCTTAACTCCACAAAAGAAGGATGGATCAAAACTATCTTAAGTAGGATCTATAATGAGTATATATACTTGGATAAACACTATAAAATGATTCCCATGATATCAATTATGTCTACGAATTTTATCTATAGTAGAAAACATTAACAAAAAAACTTAAAATTATAGATATAGCTAACATTGAACAAAAAATTCCCCGAGTATCCATAATATATGATGTTATGCAAGACATCGATAGAATAGTGAGAGCATACATGGGAGCACTACACACTTAAAGCTGCAATATCTACAAGATCAAAGTAAAGCATTCAAAGGCCAAATCAAATAATTGAGAGAGGTCATTATCTTATGGTTGTACCATGTCATAGGCCTCCTTTGTAATGCACAATAAGTGGTTTAAAAATATAGATCCCCTCCATGATACCAAAAGATGAGCTCACCCTAATAGAAGTCAATAGATAGGTGAAAGTCCTCCAACAAGCCAAATCATAGTGGGACAATACTTTTGTTCAACTCAAAGAGATATATAAGAACTTTTTTCCTTCAAATTGGGTCATATTTTCATGTATTGAGGATAAGAAATAGTTTTAAAAGGGGGAATGATTTTGTTAGGACTAATAATAAAACAAAAAAATAGTTTCAGATGATATAAAAATTCATCAAAACTCACTACAAGAAGGATGCAAAGCATAAGGAAAACTATCCCAATTAGGAATAAGCATATATTGTAACGTACGTATCCCAAATAGAACCTATATATAGATGTTCAAAAGAAGTAAGTAGGGATATAGTCAAGAAAATTTATGGGAGATATATAGAATAATGAATAGTTGTAGGCTTTAAATGTGGTATTTAGATCCTGTGAATATAAAATATCATGCAGCTCTTAAATTCTAAATTTTTTTGAGAAAACCATAATTTGAGTAATGGTTTTTGAGCTCCATATTCAAAATGAGCTAAGGGTCTGGTTATAAACCTTATCTTCATAGGTGTCCCATTCTTTAAAACCTTTACATGTTATAATTTTTTGGTAACCTATTCCTACCGGTTTTTGGTCATGTAAGTCATGACCTATGCCTTCAAACATGTTGGGTTACTGACCCCTTTAATTAAGACAATTGGTCACCATGCATTTCATCCCGCACCACAATTTCTCCTAAGTTGGGCGAATAGTGTTTAAAGAATCTTAAGTTGTCACCCTTAGGTGTCTTATCATCGTTGGCCTAGTTATGCCCCCCCTTTTATGACTAACATTTAAATATGTGCAAGAATAGGGACTATCGAATCAAAGGATTGAAACCTCACCACCCATCACACACCACATGGGCAATAATGAAGAGTTTTCCTGAAGTGTGCAAGGTCTGTGAAATGCTAACATGTGTGCTTGCCATATGGAGCCTAACCCTTGTATCGACGCTTGATAATCGATGGCAGTGAAATCAATGGTTGTAATGATGGATTGTGATTTAATCCCTACCATTCATCACACACCTCATGATACATAATTAATTCCTGCCCAACAACTTGTGAGGTGCACGAAATGGTGACACATAGTATTCTTGACTGTAGTGTGAAGCATAGCAGATCCTATGGGATGAGTGACTTGGCACCCAGTTAGATTTGTGAGAAGTTGTGGTTTTGGGTTTTCAAACCCGATTTGACTATATCTGGGCTGCTTAATTGTCCATCTCACTCCTAATCAATGATGTATATTTAAAATCAACAACACACACATGTGAGTCATTTTTCTTCTACAACCGTTGAATCATTAATGGTGTTCCCTCTTTAGAAATGATTGAATAAATTCCTTATTCGTATGAGGAATTAAATCCTAGCCATTATGAGGAATGATTTTTTGATCTCCTCATACCAAGGTGATAAACAGTGAAGTAATCAACACTAGTAATTAATTGCTTCTTCAAGCGTGTGAAAGAAAAGTTGATGAGCAATTACCATTAATCTTGCTCAATAAATACGGGTGAAGTGATAGCTATTTTCACCATTGTATTATGTAGTTGGAATCTCTCTAAATTCATGTAGAATGAGAAGCATGTGACTGTGAGTTTGAGAAGTTACCAAGTTGTGAAAATGAGCAAGCCAATTGCCTCCATAGTACTAGTTAGGAGGTCATCTAGACTAAATTTATATAGGCCTCATGATGAAATTTCTAAATGTGAACCCAAGGTACCTAAACAGGTACCATCTACTAAAGAGAAGACCTTTTTCGAGAAGCTTCCATATGCTCCGGTTGGATGTAGTAGCGGACTTAAGCACCATTGGATTGCTATAGAAAAGGGCAAGGATGTTTTCCCATTCACCTCTAGAGTCTGCAGAAAGCTATGATATGGACGTGGCTCCTATGGGTGGCAGAATTTTCCAATTGCTATTATAGACAACCCTTCAAAGAGTACAACTGAGACTAACTCATGTTACAAGCAATACCTCATGATGCTGAACCAAGCTACAGTCTTGGGATTGGAGGTGTTGTCAATGCCTCCATTATCCATCAAAAATCTAAGTGGGCACGATGGTACTATTCCAAACAAAGGAAAAAGAAGAGGAGGGAGTAGAAGTTTCTTCTCCATCTCTTACAACAATGCTAAGTGGGCGCGTGTATCATGGGTTGGGTGCTAGTGCTGGTTGTGCTTTTGGTTAAAAGAATTGCTTTGTGAATTTTACAAATTTTGTGTGGTTTGATGAATTATTGTGGTGGTCACTCATTTTTTGCATGGGTGGTACTATCTTTTCGGGTTTCCATGCTGATTGTGTAGTTTCATGGCGGCATCGATGTTGAATATGTGGCCTAGCTAGTGGCTAAAGGGAATTTTGGTGGCACTTTGCATTTCCCTCTTAATAGTGGTTAAAATTTTTGCTTCCCCATTTTCAACATGTGGGGAATTTTGATATGCAACCCAAATTCGAGCTGACATGAAACATTTTAGAAATGTAATTTGCATTTTGATCTGGAAGCTTATTTTCTCCCTTACATTATAAAAGGGTTATCAGGGCTCATTTGCAAGGGTTCTAGTTTTTTTTTAATCTTTGGGTCCAGTATACAAGAAGGGTAGAAATTAGGAAGAATACCAGTTAATAGAACAGTCAAATTGTCTTGGCTTTGAGTTATACATATGTAAATCTTAAAATAGATTTTTAGAAATTACTAATATTGAAACAAATCTTATGCATAAAGCATTTACTCTCCTTATGTAATTTTTTTTGCAAATTTTGAAGGAAATATCAAGGATATTTTGTTCATCGTCAAATACTTTGTTTGAATGTATGTCCTTATTTCTGGCTTGGTTCAAATAATCAATTAAATGCTCAAATGAGGTCATGAATTTGTGAGAATTTATAAAGGATTTAGTAAGAAGTAATGCTTTAGGAACAATGATTTTTCATAATGTAAGGTGTAGACACTGAAATTTGGTTTAGGCCTGCGACTTCCATATTCTTCATTACTTCTATTCTTCACGGTCATGATTAAATAATGTCAATTATTTAATTAGTTCATTTTAATGTCAATTCTTCTATTAATTAAATAATCTTAATTATTTAACTAATTCACACTTTTCTTTATTCTATCTGATTAATTAAATAAACGCTTTTTATTTAATTATGTTACTAATTAACATTATTCTTCTTGTTAAATTAAATAAATCATTATTTAATTTATCCTTATCACATTTTAACTATAATTAAATAAATTCTTTATTTAATTATTCATTTAAATCCCTTCATCATTTAATTAAATAAATCTTATTTATTTAATTATTCTTCAAATATCAAATCTTGAATTAAATGAATTATTTAATTCATTAATTCTATTTTAATGCATTCCTCTATATTTTAGATAATTGTGTGAGTTATCTAAGTATTCACTTTTACTCAACTTAAAGATCTATTTTAATCACTCAGTTAACTCTTGATTTGATGTCTGAGTGGCTGTCTCGAGTAATCTCTTCGTCAGATCATTCAATCGTCTAGTTCTAACTTATTTGCATGTACATGCGGATTAATTAAATATTCTTATTTAATTAATTAAACCTCGTGCATGCATTCGAATAGAGAGTCGTTATAATCAATCTTCATCTTTGTCATGCAAAGATATTTCTTATGTTTTCGAATGTCGAACTGAAGAATAAATCATTTATTTAATCTTTAATTCTATTTCTAATTTGTATCACTCATGTCATTACTGTCAGTTATCAGAATGCATGTCTAATCTATCAATCTCAATTGTCCATTAATCTTTCAATCTTGGCCTGTCGTTCAAATAATCAATTTTCTATAAATTGATTTGTCATTCTTCATTCCAATCTCTCTCGCAAATTCTTATGACTTTTGAGAGCACTTTTTCTTGAATCTTCGATATTTTGCTAATCATTATCTTAAGCTATACTTGCATGAATTTATGAAAATCTGAGGGAAATTATACTACACAAGCAAAATGGAGAAGGGCAATCGAGATGAATCATGAAAATATGTTCAAAATTGATGAGATTGTTCTAGTTTTGTTTACATTTAACTTTCCTATGTACTTTGTTGCTTAACGAGTAGATTTGCCTCTTAGATTTAGTATTGCATCCATATGTTACTTCTAATCTCTTGTTTTCTATTGTGCAATTTTCTATGGCGTTACATTTGGTGAACCCGACGTGAATTGACACCATCTTTGCAAATCAATAGATGTTTATTTTGATTTTCTAGGTTTTTCGTATGGAACGACGCATCAGTTTGACGAATCAATGCAATTGACTTCCTGAACTGCATCTGACAGAATAACTGACACATTTGTATTTTCCTGAACCACAATTGATTTCTTGAGTCGCAACTGAAGAAGAAACGATGCATCTGACTGGTAATACCATGACACAATTGACTAGTAAAATTTTATTTTCTATTTTCAGAAATCTCAAATTTTCAATTGGTTTGTGTGTTACTGATATCTGATTTTCAGCGTGTGGCCATTTGGAGTTAACAAGCTTTTGCAACACGATTGATGAAGACAATATTGAAAATTACTAACAAGTTTTTCTGCAGGACGCTTGTCGAAGACCCTAGTTAATTTTGAAACAAATTGTTTGGTAGCTTAGAAAATCTTTTGTTTGGTTAAAATTAACAAGTGTCTACTATGTTTGGTGTGAAAGCACAAGTCTAGTTACCCTCACGATTTGATACATCGAAGTATCCTCTCCCCTTGCGCATCCGTGTGATACTGGGTGTAAGAGAAATGATTACCAACTCTAGAACTTGGGCCTGTTCTAGTGGGAAAAAGTACTCACCCCAGGATGACTTAGACCGGTAGCACCCTGAACCCGAGGGACTTCCAACCGGTATATAAAAGTGGGTTCTTGGGGAAACCCCAAGAATCACGAGTTTGGTTCTAACGAGATGGATCCGAAAGGGGACTAATGTTGTATGGATCACACCCCACGAATGGAATGCCCATACTAAATACCTTTTGTTTTAGAGACCAACCTATTTGTGGCCATTGCTTGGTATAGTGCAGGGTATAGTATCGTGCCCAAAGATACTCACTACTGATCCCCTTGAGTAGAGATGGCAATTCTTGGGAGGTCATTGCCTAAAGAATTCAAAATTGGTGTGCTCGAAAGACGTTAATGAGCCATGGAGGGGAGCCAATGCCACCAAATTTCTAAGCTATCTACTCTCGAGAAGGAAAGGTGTTCATCACCAATCCGGGGTATTTCAGTGGGCTATACAAAGTATACAAACCCTAGGCCTTTGGCCTATTAGGATGTGCTTGTTTGTTATGAATTTAAATATTCTTTGAGTCCAAAATCAAAACTAAAAACACTTTGTCTTATGATTGTCTTTGATTGTTAGAATTTGATCATGGAAAACGGAGTTAGTTTAAATTTTATGTCACTAAAAATTCACAGAGAGTCACAACTGTTCACCAGAAACTCGCAATTGATTTTTAGAGTCGCATCTGCTACATTCTGAGTTGCAACTGTAATTTTGAGTCACATCTGTTTAGTCTTGAGTCGCATCTGCCAGTTTAGCTCACAATTGCTTTTGAAAAATTGCATGCATTATATTCTGAGTCACAATTGTTAGTACAAGTTGCATCTGTTAAAAGGCTAACCACATCTATCAGAGTCAGACTAAACTTTACCAAAGAAACACAATTGATCACTAGAAAACTGCAACTGTTAATTTTGAACTGCATTTGTTAAATCTTGAGACGCATCTGTCTGATTATTAGAAAACCAGAATTCACAGTCACTGTCTAGTCAACACGATTACACCAGTTTTAGTTGTCTTCACACAAACAGTCCTTGAACAGAAACCTGAAACGATTTGCTCAATTTTGCATCCTTTAGGGTCATTTAGTCATTACCATAGTTGTCTTCATTTAGAGTTTAGCTTCATCTTAGGGTACATATTACCTTGTATTAGACTTCTAGAAAGGTCACTTTTACAAACTTCAGGAGTAGTCCACCATCTATACTCTAGAAAAATCATAGTGTCAACGAAATTTGTCATTGAACCTAGTCTTGTCATCTTATACTTTGTCCTACAGAGAGTCCTCCTAGCTCATTAGTCTAGTTAGGAATCTCAACTTGTCTTTGATCCTTGTCCTACATTGGTTCCTTGACTTAACTAAATTGACACCTTGGTTTGACTTTAGGTAGTTGGTCCCTTCGTCTTGGGTTTATAGAATTGATCACTTTAGGCTCTTGCTTAGACTTTTCATCTTTAGAGTCTAGACTAGTGTCATCCTAGGACACCCCTTATTCTGCATATGAAAATCCCAAAAACATAGACTAGAGTCATACTATTCATAGAATTAGTCTTGCATATTCTGCATATTGAGCTTGTCTTACATGGTTGAAACTAGGTCTAAGAGAAGGGAGAGAGAAAACATGTCAAACCCAAACGAGTTCATCAATCCATTTTCTTCAAGACCTCATAAGACTCTATTAGACAAATTCACCACTAGAAACACTCAAGGACATATTGCAGTAGAGGACATAGAGGCTGCTGCACAGGACCTTGAGTTTTCCTCTTTTGTAGATGAGTACCTAGCAAATGATTGTCAACAATTTTTAGGCAAATTGCTAGCTGAAGGTGCTACTTTACCTCCAAGATTTGATATCAACACCTTACAAACTCAACCTACACAAGGGACAAATACCACAACTGCTAGTACTACTATACCTCAGGTCAGCACAACTATGCCATCTAGCACATCTACACATAGTACAACAGTCCATATGTCCCCATTTGGTACATCTAGCATGACATCAGGATTTAACTTCACTATAGGGGCTTCATCGTCCACTCCCTTCGATCCTCTTGTTGGGAGAAAACTACCTAAAACATTAGCCTCTATACCTTATGTCAGTGTCCCAAGTTCGCAATCAACAAACACCCCTACTGCTAGTCTCCCGAGTACCATACCATAGTCAATGGCCATACCTAGTGCTCAAGTCACTAGTACCATACCACAGATTACACAAATAGGGGTATTCCCTCCTTCCAATATGGCAATCAAAACCCTTTTTCATAGATGGGTAGTCAGAATCCATCCACATAGATTCCAAGTCAAAACCCATTTACATTGATTCTGAATCAAAATCCTTTGTCACAAATTGGTAGTCAGAATCCATCCACATAGATTCCAAGTCAAAACCAATTTACATCAATTCTGAATCAGAATCCTTTTTTCCAAAGTGGTAGTACTCAAAATCCGTTTACACAGATCTCAGGTCAACACCAATTTATGTCGATTCTAGACCGGAACACATTTACCAACATTCCAAATCCAAATCCACCTCAGATGCCAACATTTAATCAAAACCCATCATGAGACTTTGGATTTCAGAACACATATGTGGATCTGCATAATCCCCCTAGCACATCTTTGACCCAAGTTGATGTCTTACAAACACAAATGCATGCATTACAAATGCAAATGGATAACATGTCGATGTCAACTAAGAAATTGTTTTCGACAAAGGACATATGCCCATTTCCCTTTGATAGATCATTATACATGACATCGTTCCCTCAGGGATATGTCATACTAAATCTCCCTAAGTACAATGGCGAACGAAACCCAATAGAACACATCAGGGAATTTTCTACCATATGCATAGATGTTGCTTATGATCCCATGTATCTTATGAGGTTGTTTCCAAGAAGTCTTGTAGGAATTGCACTAGAATGGTTTTTGGGTCTAGATTCTGGCATTAGATCTTGGGGTGAACTAGTTGAGAAATTTGTGGAACAATTCTCCTTCAACATAGACCACGAGATAAATATAGAAACCTTGTGTCACACAACGCAAGATGAAGGGGAAACATTCATTGCTTTCTTCTAGCGATGGTGAACTATAGCTAGTACGTGTCCTGTCGAGATACTTGAAAAACAAAAAGTTACAATGTTTCAAGAAAACCTTCATGCAAAACTCAAGAGCAACTTAAGGGTACATTGTTGTACATCTTTTTCGGAACTAGTGGAAAAAGGGGTGATAATAGAGAAGGATCTCATTGAAAAGGGTGAACTCAAGACATCAACATCCAATAGAAACCTAATCATACAAAACACCCCCACTGACAGAAATAGATTCTGGTCTCGCAACAAAAATGTCACCAATGATGGGGTGGTTGATGCTAAAACATTACAAGAGGGACCCCTCCTCACGTTACAAGGACCCCATACTTTTGCCAACACTCTTAATGTTGTCAGTCAACCTCCTAACGTGGTCCAAAACACTCAACATCCACAACAAAGGAGATTTTAGAAATGTGAGTTCACTCCCTTAGGGGAACCCATTGAGTCGGTGTTCAAGCAACTATTACAACATAACCTCATACAGCTATAGGAACCAAGACAATATGATCCAGGACAGTTTAAACCAGCTTGGTGGGATGACAATGCCTTTTGTGACTATCATAGGACTAAGGGACATAACTTACAAAACTATCAACAACTGAAGAATATCATATAGGATATGGTCGAAAAGAGAATTATTGAAGTTAGTGAACAAAAACAAAAGTCATCAAACACTGATCATCAAGTATTTTCTGACCCACTACATGACCATGGGAAAGGAATTGTCCCAAGTTTGAGTACTAAGACCAACATGTCAGCCAACTATGCCAGTGTCAAGCATGATTATAATGGTGGAAAAACCATTAACTACCTTCATGCCACCAATGAGAATATCAATACCATTACCATCCATACTAATCCTGAGTGTGCGGTCAATACTCACTGTACTAAATTCACTATTCAAGGCCCTTCATCACAGCAAACACCCCAACCTTCCAAGTTACAATGTAACCTTCTTGATTAGTTGGGGAAGACCCCAGCCCAAAGCTCAATCTTGGAATTGTTGTGTATTTCCCCTGAACTTCGGTCTATCCTTGATAAAGCTTTACAGAATACCACGGTCCCTAATGATCTAGATGTCAATCATTTCTAGGAAATGTTGGGCTACTTGACCAATAATCACCATGCCACATTTTCTGAACAAGACTATGCCACTGAGAAGATGAACCATAACGACCCTTTACATCTGGAAGTCCTTGTTGATGACACCAAGGTTAGACGAGTTTTGGTAGATGGAGGAGCAGGGTTAAATCTATGCACTTTAAAACTGATTAAGGCATTAGGTATCTTAGAAGCATGCGTAGACACGACCAAAAGTATTGTCATAAAAGCTTATGATGATGAGGAATGAAAATCAAAGGGGGTGGTAACACTTCCTATTAGAATTGGTCCTATGGTGATGGAGACAAAATTCCAGGTCTTGGATCTCACCCTTCCTTATAACCTTCTGCTCGGTAGACCATGGATTCATGCCATGAAGGCAGTCCCTTCCATGTATCATCAGTGTCTTAAATTCCCTGACAATGGCACAAAAATAACTATAGATGGTGATCTTGATCCTTTCCAGTACTGCACCAATCTAAAAGAGATCCCCCAACGTCAAGTACTAGTGAACCAAGAGGCTTCATCGTCTAATCCATCTTCTTATGTTGACCCATCCACACTCACTTGAACATCTATTTCACCCTCACTTCCTACCACTCCTAGGGTTGAGATCCAAGACAAGGGTTGTGGAGAATATTACATGAAAACTTCCTAGTGTGTTAGCCATTTGATTCCTCCTAAGTCATACGGTTTACCTACATCAGATAGGAGACAATCTATGGTCACTATACACATTCCTCCCACAACAACTTTCACTAAATGGGATAAATTAAGCAAAGAGGTTGTAGATGTAGAAGATGTCACTTCCTGGCTATATAAGGAAGATAATCAGGAACCCCTTTTACTTGCTCATATTCCTACAAGTCTATATGGAAAGGATTTCAAAATCATGCAAAGCAAAGGATATGATGGAAAAAGTGGTTTAGGCTTAAACCAAGATGGCAAAATTGAACCAATATTTGTTTCTTAGTGGCCAAAAGGAGTAGGGCTAGGGTTTCAACTAATTCAGATTGGCGTTCCTAGTACTCCATTACCCTTACTTGAGGAAGTACGTGCTTCAGAAGATATTAAGACATCTCACGAACCAGTGGACCAATATCATTGTGACTCCCCCGACTCTAATGATTATGAGTGGGATTCCCTATCCTCTACTTCTTCCATGGACCTCGACAAGTTATTTGGAGAACTTGACTTGATGCTAAGTTCTTCACCCAATCCCTTGAATTCCTGTCCACCAAAGAAAATGACAAAAGAAGAGTGGTTTAAACATTACTATTGGGAATCACTTGATCCTACCTCTTGGCAACCTGAGCCACCTATTTTTGGTAGTCAAACCTTGGCATTAGGCCCACCTATCAATCCACCTAGACCCAAAACTAAGAGCAAAAAGGACTTGGTACAAGACTTTTGTAACCACATGAATAATTCAACCTTTACCTTGACTCCATTAAACTTTGATAACTCCAACGATGACATGCCCTTAGTCTACCCCCAAATCATTGATTGGGATGAACAAGACACACCCATCTTAGATATGTTTGAGAATGACGAAGCAATTGCTGAGTTCCTGGGATTACGAGAAGGCATACCAAATGGTGATCATAAGGCTAGTTTTACCATTGACTTGGAAAATAAAGCATACTTTGGGGAATCTTTCAACCCTCCAGTCACAAAAATGAGAAAAAGAATAAACAAGATAAAAAGGATGAGTCTCTAGGTGAAAACCGAAAGGCACCTTTAGACAATGAAAAAGTAAAAAGAAAGGATGCATCCAAAGGTGAAAACCTCTCCGAGGCACCTAAGGATGGAGGTCTGAACATTCTCCCCATTACACAGGAAAATTCACCCATGCTCATTGAATAATCAGTGGAAGTCAAAATAGGTACCAAAGAGAATCCTCGACTGGTTTATTTTACAGCGTCATTGACAACTGAAGAACAACTAGAATTTCATAACTTCTTTGAATAGAGACAAATAAATTTTGCTTGGTCATATGCTAAAATGCTAGGGTTAGATCTTGAACTTGTTCTACATCATTTTCCCTTACAACCAGGTGCCAAGCCAATGAAATAGAAGCTGAGAAAAATGCATCCACAAATTGCCTTATTAGTCAAGGCAAAACTTAAGAAATTGTTAGATGTTGGTTTCATCAGATCTATCGACTATGCCGATTGAATCTCCAATCTTGTACCAATCACTAAACCAACTGGGGGCATCGGCATCTGCACTGATTTTTGAGATATCAACAAAGCTTTTCCTAAGGATGATTTCCCTTTGCCTAACATAGACATGATAGTTGACATGACAGCAGGTTATGAGATGTTATCCCTTATGGATGGATTTTTAGGATATGACCAGATCAGAATTGCCACTTAAGACCAACCTAAGATGGCTTTCACTTGTCCTTGGGGGACGTATTGCTGGAATGTTATGCCTTTCAGACTCAAGAATGCTGGAGCAACTTATCAGCGTGCCATGACTACTATCTTTCATGATCTGGTACACACTTGTATGGAGGATTATGTCGATGACCTTATTGCAAAATCTAAGACAAGGGCATAACATTTATAGGTTTTAGACAAGATATTTCAGAGGCTAGAGAAGTATAAAGTGAGACTTAATCCAAAGAAATGTGTGTTTGGAGTCAAGTCAGGAAAGCTGTTAGGTTATATTATTTCTAGACGAGGCATTGAAGTGGATTCTGCTAAGGTGAAAGCAATCATGGACATGCCACCACCTGCTAATCTCAGTCAACTAAGGACATTACAGGGAAGGTTGCAATCTATCAGAAGATTTATAGTGCAATTAGCAGACAAGACACATCCATTTCAACATCTACTAAAGAAAGGAATACCCTTTGCATGGACAGTTAGATGTGAAGAGGCTTTTCAACTGATTAAAGAATATTTACTTACACCACCTATCTTAATGCCACCTATTGAAGGAAGACCATTGATTCTTTATATTACAGCAACCCATTCATCACTAGGAGCATTGCTTGCACATAATGACAATGAAGGTCATGAAAGGGCAGTCTATTATATCAGTCAGACTTTGGTAGGTTATGAGCTCAACTATAGTACCATTGAATGTTCCTATCTTGCAGAAGTATTTGCTACCCAAAAACTGAGGCACTACATGCTAAACCATCAAACAATGTTGATTGCTAAAATAGACCCTCTGAAATATCTTCTCAGCAAGGTAGCATTAACAGGGCGACTAGCCAAATGGGTTATGATACTTAGTGAGTATGATATCCAGTATGTAGAAAGAAAGGCTATTAAAGGATAGGTCATTGTTGATCAGTTAGCTGACGCACCCATACAGGCAGATCATCCATTGGTTGTAGACTTTCCTGATGAGTTCGTATTTACAATTGACACAAACATAACATGGAAACTATACTTTGATGGCTCACATACAATTCATGGTTCAGGGGCTGGTATACTGTTTATTACACCACAGGGTGATTCTATCCCTAAGTCATTTAGGATTGCATTCCCATGCACTAATAACGTAGCAGAGTATGAAGCTCTAGTGACAGGGTTACACATGGCAGTCAAGTGGAAAATTAAGATTTTACAAGTATATGGGGATTCTCAACTAGTAATCAGATAGGTAAATGATGATTATGAGACTAAGGATGATAAGCTTGCTCCATACAAGTGCATGGCTGATAGCTTTAAAGAGTACTTTGACAAAGTTGAATTTCATCAAATACCTCATGTTTTAAATAGGGTAGCTGACACTATGGCTACAATTGCATCACTTCTTGACATTCCTAACAATGTGCCTAAGTTTGAGTTCTTGGTAGAACAACTTTTGGTTCTAGCCTATGATATCCCAGATTTTGAAATGGTGTGTGACATTGTTGGTCCCAATTCCCCATGGTACAAAGAAATCTATGATTATCTTCATGCCGAAGTCATACCCACTAGCCTATCAAATAACCAATGTAGGACATTCCTCTGCAAGTCAGCCAAATACACCATCATCGGAGACACCCTATATAGACGCGCCTTAGATAATACCCTACTGAGATTCCTTGATTCTACTGAAGCACAAGAAACCTTGTGTGGGGTGCATGAGGGTATATGCGGTTCCCATTCTAGCGGTCCTACCTTAGCCAAAAATATTATGAGACTGGGTTATTACTAGCCTACTATGGAAAAAGACTCATATTTCTTTGTAACAAAATGCCGTCAATGCCAAGTTCATGGAGACTTGATACATGCCCCAGCACAGGAGCTCCATCCTATCACGTCACCATGGCCCTTTGCCCAATGGGGACTCGACCTCATAGGAAAGATCCACCCTGCATCATCTAATGGGCACAAGTTCATTATCACTACCACTGAGTACTTTACAAAGTGGATTGAAGCCATTCCTATGACATACATTACCGACACATAGATTTATAGATTTACCCTGAACTATATCATCTGTCGATATGGTGTCCCTCAGTCCATAATCACTAATAATGGCTGCCCATTTAAGAACCAAGAAGTTTGTCATCTGTGTGAAGAGTTTCATATCCAACATCACTTCTCTACTCCATACTACCCACAAGGTAACGGCCAAGCAGAGGCATCTAACAAGACCATCATTAGAATCCTCAAGAAGACTGTTAATGATGTTGGTTGTGACTGGCATTTATAGCTTAACCCTGCCTTATGGGCTTATCACACAAGTATCCGCACTCCCACTGGTGCTACCCCATATTCACTTGTATTTGGTTCTAAAGCTATTCTGCCTATTGAGGTCGAGATTCCTTCCCTAAGGGTATCCCTGAAAGGCCACATTGATGATGAAGAGTACCGAGTGTTGAGACTCCATGAGCTAGAATTACTGGATGAGCGAAGATGGAAGGCATTAGACCATCTCCAAGCATATCAAAATTACCTTCGTCATAGCTATAATAGGAAGGTGCTGAATAGAAACTTTGACATTGGTGACCTGGTTTTAATGGAGAACCCAAAGAATCAAGCAGAAAGAGAAAAACCAGGAAAGTTTGAACCTAACTAGTTAGGATCTTATGTTGTTACGGAAGCTTTTGGATTAGGAGTGTACCAAATTTCTACTCCTGAAGGAGAACCATTGTCTTCACCAATCAATAGTATGCATCTAAAGAAGTTCTACGCATAGCTTCTGCGAGCCTTTGTCTTAAATAGCAAAAATACAAAAAAATTAGAAAATCACAAAAATTGTTATCAAGGTGAAAACCTGGCAAACAGGCATTTGGTAACACCAAAAAAATTAGATAATCTAGAAAATAGTAAAGACAAATCATTCGTCCAATAGTGAAAACCACTTTGGTGGTGCTTTGGATAAGTACCATGGTGAAAACCTGGCAAACAGGTGCCATGTGTAGTTAATTCTGCTCCTTTTTCTACTATTATTTTGTACATAGTCTGTATCATTGTATATAATCCATTACTCTGTACATAGTCCTTATCCTTGTACATACTACTTATCCCTGTACATAGTCCTTATCATTGTATATAATCCACTACCTTGTATATAGTCCTTATCCCTATACATACTACCTATCCCTATACATATCTCTTATCTTTTGTGTCCATCACTTGTATATATCATTCCTAATAAGTGGTAGTCTTTCCCATAACTTGGAATGATTGACATCGAGTGCATTTCATATCCCCATCTTACCCTATTCATAGTCAATTGGTCTTATACTCGACTGGGGGTAAACACTTGACATGTGTCATATTGGTTCTTACATTGGTTGTGTTGGAGATGTAAAACCTGAGAAAACCCACAAACATCGTAAAATGACCTGAGAAAACACAAAAACATCATAAAACTTCAAAAAGACAAAAAAATCAAAACATTTCAAAAATCCAAAAAATAGAGTCAGAGTCAGTCGCACTTGTCAGTCTTTGTCATTTGTTGAACTACGTTGCCTCTGCGACTGGACATAGGCAAGGCCTTCTACCGATGTGCCCCTGAGGCATTAGGTCAGTCTGTTTAGGTTTGTCTGTATAAATTCATGATTTAATCCATATGTCTATATGACAAGGTCATTGGTCATGTCGAGCTATGAGGTCTCTGCATGTATAACATAGGCAAGGCCATCAATCGATGAGCCCCCGAGGCCGCACTAGGTTAGTCCATTAGGGTTCATCACATTCACTTTCACACATGTCTTCTATTTGTAGTCAGTCTGTTCGGTCAAGTCAAGTTGAACTACGAGGTCTCTGCATGTACAATGTAGGCAAGGCCATCAATCGATGAGCCCCTGAGGCTGCACTAGGTCAGTCCATTAGGGTTTGTCATCACACATAGTCAAGTTCCAAGGCATTGTCTCAAGTCATGCATCAATCTGGTGAACAAGTTAGCAATGTCTCTAAGTCAAATCAAATAACTTGCCAAACAAAACAATCAAAATAGATCAACTACAGTCTACTAATAGGATGTGCCCTTCTTGGAAATAGACGTTATCAAAATAGTCAACCTATGTCTTATTCAGGATGAGTCCTTCCTGCATAATCGACAAGGTCAAACATAGCCTTACACAGGTTATCACATCAATGGCATCTGACTCAATGTCTTATACGATACATGTCTTTCTGAAACTAGGCTTTGTCATGCCTTATACAGATAGTCATAACATTGAAACCAGACTCACAGTCTTATTTGGTATGTGTATCTCCTCACATTAGGCTCTATCAATCAATCCTTTTATCAATAAAACTAATCAAACAAACAAGATCAAGTTTTGGCAAATATTTTACTAGCTTTTTGACTCTATGTCTTATTTATCTTATCATTTATCTTGAATTGATGACTGGGATTCATGTTACTAGCTTTCTCAAGGATGTCCCATGAAGGATTTAGAGAAGCAACGATGTATCAGAATTCTATTTTCTTTGACTGCTGTCTGTCGACTATCTTTTAAATTTGATTTTGAGTCATGTTACTAGTTTCCTCAAGGATGTACCATGAAGGATTTAGAGGGGCAATGACATCTCATGACCCGTCTTTTACTTTGTTTGTTGTCTGTGGTTTGTCCTGACAAAAAGATTGGGGCAACTTGTGCTCTTAGTATGAGTTAACGACACTCCTTGTCTGCAACTATCTATTATTAGCAAGTGGGTGATCTTGCACACCTTGATCTATGTCATATCATGGTGTTTTTCTCCATTTGTATTAGTCCCACCCAATGATGATAAAGTGCAATACCTTTTGTGATACAACAAAATATCGAAGATTGCTAATACTAACATTTATCTTCTATCTTTCATTCTTTGTCGATCTTTCTTTCTGCACTAACAGTTCTTCTTTCTTGTATTATGACGGAGTCCTATGACACAAAATATTATACATCATCTTGCATCAACATACATGTTAGAAACATACATATATATAGGCATATTTCATATCTAGATCATCATGGCATAATAGACATTCATCATCAAACTATACATATCATAAGCATTTCATGTACAAAGCAACTATAAATACATACATCACATTTTGTCTGTATAACATACATGTAGTATCCATCATACATATTCACATCATATTACATCTCATAGTTCAAAATTGCATACATCATATAGAATCATACATCACATAGAATCAACATTATCTCATTAGCTGCATAAACATCATAAAATACATATACTCATCCATCACATAGGCATATCATATAAACATCACATGTATACATAAAGATTGCATAATCAATACATAGAAATGCATCTCATGAGAATCGCCACCAAAATCATATATATATCTCTCACTCAAATGTGTCACATCACAATGTCATAATGTATCAATAATACATAGAAGCCCGCAAGCTATAAAATCAAAATACAGTGTCTTGACAAATGGTATCCCTATCCTGAGCTGCCACTGCCATCATGCCAAGAGTGTGTGGGGGAATGATGATGAGAACCCACTGATCTTTGAGTTGAGTGAGGTCTGTCATATGGCCCTACTCTACGTGGCTAATCCACCCCCTCTGTGCTAACTATTCATGTGTGGGTCCTGGTTTGGGACCTGCTACTGTGTGCTGCTGAGAAACTAGGAGCTCGTCTCTCTAATGGAACCTCCTCATATAGGTCCCAATAGTACCTCTCCCTCTCCCCAGCTCTGACTAGCTCTCTGGCGAACACAGCTGATGGTCTTGTGCACAACGCCCTGAGCTCTATGAATCTCTGCTCAGTCTCCTGTCACCGAGCTATAGCATGATCCCTGTCCATCAAAGCTTTGTCCCTCTCCACCCGATATGCGTCCCTCTTGGCCATCAACACTCTCATATGCTCCTCCAAAGAGGCAACCTGGGCTCACAATGTATCCATGTCTAGATCCTCTACCCCTCTCTCATCCTATCTAGCCCTGTCTCTCCCATCCTCCTCCTCATCCAACTCCTCTAGGATCTAATCCCGAATCTCTCTCTTGTGATCATCATCCTCGTCATCATCCTCCTGATAGGCACCTAACAAGCCCAGGGCATCAATCTCTGCCTCCTCTCTGCCTACCTCCTCGACACCTGCCTCCTCTGCCAGGATATCTGGGATGGGATGGCTGCCTCCACCGGCTGCACCTCCTCTCCACCTCTTGCCACATCTAGCATGGCTACATCCTCCTCTCCTCCCCCCTCCTCACGGTTCGGTGATAATGGTGGTCCTTGTCCCCTCTGACCATGTCTCCCTCTCCTGCCTCCACGTCGTCCACCTCTACCATCATCCCCTCCATCACCACGGCCTCCTCTACCTCCTTGGCCTCTTCCTCTGCCTCCTCGGCCTCTCCCTCTATCTCGCCTACCTCATGGACCTGTACCACGTCGCTCTATCGGCGCTGGCTACTCTAGGTCTATCAAGGGGATTGGCCTGTGTGCTGCCCACCACTGATCATACTCTGCTGTGGTCCCTAGGTCTACTGGTCCATCCCTCCATCCCCATGGAAGTGCCACTAGTGAATTAATATCTGCCTCTGCAGTGGCCACTGGAATCTTTGGCCCCCATAGTGGGACCTCTCGCGAGGATCTCGCAAACTCTGCTCTACCTTGAGGTACATCCTGCACCTCTCCAAACTGCCTCAGGACCTAATCTGGCAACTGTCGCTCTATGATGTGCACATGTGATACTATCCACCCAACCAAGTATTGTGCTTGTCTGCAAAAAGGAAAGTGCTCATCCTCATCTGACCACTCCTCACAACCTAGGTATGGTCTCCATGTGAACTGCTGCATGGTGTTTATGGCATGTCTGAAGTAACCTGTATCCCCAATATGATGTTGTGTGGTTGCCCCCGCATAACGGAAGGCGTATGGAGCTCCATGAGGTAGGTCAAATGTAACAAGTGGCCGAAAGATTGCTATATGCTCCCACGCCCATACCATTAGGAGTGTGGTGCCACAACTCATCGACTGTGCCTCTTGGTAGGCAATATCATGTAGATGGAAGTATAACATCCCGAGTACACAAGAACCCTAGGCATACACAACTTGCCACTCGAGCATGCCTACTAGCATCTCCCCCCATCCCACCGGAAATCCATGACCTCGGCGTTCAGGCAGTACTATACCGCCTATCAATGTAGCCAATAGACAGTCCAATTGTCTATATCTTTGGGCCAACACCAGCCACCTAATCTCATAATCATCGAACCCTAGTTGTCTAATGTCGGCATGGGGGTAGTACCTATACATCTCAGCAACACCCCTCTAAGTATCATAGGCCACCCATGTGCCTCTAATAGGCAGTCTAAGGATCCTATACACATCCTCCAGGGTAACTATGGCCTCTCTAGTTGGTAGGTGGAAAGACGATGTCTTCGAGTGCCATCTCTCACATAACGCTATCAACAGTCCCTGACTTGCCCGAATCTGGGGTATATCAGTCACATGCAATAAACCTAGATGCCATAGAACCTGTCGCTTGGCCGGCCACAAGCTGTCTCTGAATCAAAAAGTAGTGGGTCTCGACACCCGTGTATAAATCGTGTCCAACACAACTTGCCATGGCATTATACATGCCTCATGTCAGCCTCAATCATCTATTCTAGTGCAAAATGACTATATTACAAAAAATGCAAATGCGTCGTTCTTTTGCACATGCGTCACTATTTTTCACATGCATCACTTTTTAACACATGTGGTTCATAATCTTCACATGCGTCATTATTACACAAATGCGGCTAATCATCTCAAATGTGTCACACTATAGTCATATGCGTTACAAAATAAAACTTGTGGTGCATTGAATTTAAATGCGTTTCACAAACTACATATGCAGCTATAAAAATGCAAATGTGATGCATAAAGTCAAATGTGTATCATAAATAAACACATGCGTTGAACTACTAAATCCTATTCAAAATGACCGACGTTAAATTACAAATGCGGTTTTCCACATACACATTAGTTGTTCGCACACACATATGCGGTTCATAATTAAAACGATGCATACGTAAAACATGAATTAAATGCATTAAAATGTGCGTAAAACAAAAAATTTAAAAGGAAAGTTTTAGGTCCATAGTGGGGGGTCCACACCGGCTGGTCTTTGGTATGTCCAGATCCTGTATGCGTGATAATGAGTGGCTAGAACTGGAGACATCCTCGCTAGAAAGTCAGAGCAAAATCTTAATTTCTCAACTAGGTGGGTGCAAATGAATAGGTTTTTACCCCTCTTTCTTATATATACCTAGGGCCTAGGTGTCATTTCTCTCCTACTGGCCGCGTTGACTTTCAATTTTGATCATCCCGTACCCATCCCTCCCATTTACAAACTCCATTACGTCAACTCCACTGCATTTCTGCCTATCCAGCGGACTCATCGGGAGCATTTCCAAATTTTTTTTAACTTTTCAAAAATTTGTCAATTTTTTTTGGGGGGCATACCTTCACCTATTCTAATTTGGGGCATTACTGGGGCATATTTTTATCTATTTTCTTTGACACAACGCCGAAATGACATTGTATCAAAGAGGGGAAAATGTAGACCCCGAAATTTGGTTTAGGCCTGCAACTTCTATATTCTTCATTACTTCTATTCTTCACGGTCATGATTAAATAATGTCAATTATTTAATTAGTTCATTTTAATGTCAATTCTTCTATTAATTAAATAATCTTAATTATTTAATTAATTCACACTTTTCTTTCTTTATTCTATCTGATTAATTAAATAAACACTTTTTATTTAATTATGTTACTAATTAACATTATTCTTCTTGTTAAATTAAATAAATCATTATTTAATTTATCCTTATCACATTTTAACTATAATTAAATAAATTCTTTATTTAATTATTCATTTAAATCCCTTCATCATTTAATTAAATAAATCTTATTTATTTAATTATTTTTCAAATATCAAATCTTGAATTAAATGAATTATTTAATTCATTAATTCTATTTTAACGCATTCCTCTATATTTTAGATAATTATGTGAGTTATCTAAGTATTCACTTTTACTCAACTCAAAGATCTATTTTAATCACTCAGTTAACTCTTGATTTGATGTCTGAGTGGCTGTGCCGAGTAATCTCTTCGTCAGATCATTCAATCGTCCAGTTCTAACTTATTTGCATGTACATGTGGATTAATTAAATATTCTTATTTAATTAATTAAACCTTGTGCATGCATTCGAACAGAGAGTCGTTATAAGCAATCTTCATCTTTGTCATGCAAAAATATTTCTTATGTTTTCGAATGCCAAAGTGAAGATTAAATAATTTATTTAATATTTAATTCTATTTCTAATTTGTATCACTCATGTCATTACTGTCAGTTATCAGAATGCATGTATAATCTTTCAATCTCAACCATCAATTAATCTTTCAATCTCGGCCTATCATTCGAATAATCAATTTTCTATAAATTGATTTGTCATTCTTCATTCCAATCTCTCTTGCAAATTCTTATGACTTTTGAGAGCACTTTGTCTTGAATCTTCGATATTTTGCTAATCATTATCTTAAGCTATACTTGCACGAATTTACGAAAATCTGAGGGCAATTATACCACACAAGAAAAATGGAGAAGGGCAATTGAGATGAATCATGGAAATACATTCGAAATTGGTGAGATTGTTCTAGTTTTGTTTATGTTTTACTTTCCTATGTACTTTGTTGCTTAACGAGTATATTTGCATCTTAGATTTAGTATTGCATCCATATGTTACTTCTAATCTCTTGTTTTCTATTGTGCAATTTTCTATGGTGTTACATAAGGCATTATGAAAATAGTCTAAAATGTCAGAATTAAAGAATTTCTATATTACTGATTGTCAGATGTGTGGCTCCATTTCTCAATCGATGAGACACTAATCTATTTGTAAACTTATTTGCAATTTGAAGGATAATGATAGTATACCAAATCATAGATTCAGGACTGGAACATAAATCACTTAAAAAAATTTAACCATGAGGCATGTATTTGAAATATCTTCTTGTTCCTAGTAAATGGACAATTATTTGCTCAAAGGCTAGCCAATCTTTTAGTAAATTGTGTTTATTTTCCTTTCATGGAAACTATTCTATGAATTGATGTGTTCTACACTAAATTAATCAAAAGGAACACAATAGGAACACCCTCCTAGGTCCCACAGGGCCTAAAGTGCAGGAATAGAGACCTTAGAATTCTCTATTCGTTAAGTTGGCCATTCCTTTCAGAAGCTCTTGAGTATGAGAGTTGGATACTCTTTAGGGAGTTCTAAGGGTGTACTAGAAGAAACACCAACAATACATAAGGATAGTAGTATCGATAATTTAAATGGATCCTTGACTATGGTTTATGTTATTTATATAATATAATATTACATTACTCTTAATCTTTGATCCCTCTATTTTTATTATCACTGAGGTATAAATACAACTCCTAAAGAATTCTTTGCACTCAAAACTTTAGCATGTATGCCACACTTTTCTTGCTAACAATATATATGTGTGTATGTATATATTTATATACATATATAAACATATATATGCATGTAAATATATAGCATACATATACATACATACATACATGCATATATAAGTGTATGTATGTATGTATGTGCTATATAAATATATGTATTCACATATTATTTGATAAAAACTTGGCCTATGTGGTGATAATGAGGTGAGAGAGTGTCTATATGAAGATAAGACAAGGGGCATACCATGATTGGTAGGAATAATTATCTAGTAATTTACATTATATTTTGATGCATTCATTGTTATAATTATATCAATTATGTTGTATGTTAATCAAAGATGGTGGTGGAGGTGTTTTATGTTTTGATTTAATGGAAAGATTTTTTTTGAATTCTCCACTACTAGTCCTCTCTAGTCATATTTAGGATTTTTTATTGATAGGTTAAAGGTAAGATAGGGACATCTAGTATGGGGAGATAGGAAGCGCAAGATGGGGATGACTAATAAGGATACATTTGAAGGATTCATAGTGTATCTAGTGTAGGATATAGTTAGCCTAGATTTAAGGTTGTGGATGATAAGAATCTCAAAACTTGTTAAGGATATGAGTGGTACTCCTAGTGATTCAATTAGTTCTATAATAAAAAAATTATTATAGAAAAATAATTTGGTAGAACAAATATGTTTGGCATACTCAATATCTAAACTATGCTACCCTATGATACCCCCCACCCCTCCTTTAAATTTTATGGAATAAATGTTTGGATATTATGGTAGATATATATACATGGTATGTTCAATCAATGGTAATTATTATTTTTGGACTACTAGTGGTTTTGTATATTCCATATTGAATGTGGAGCAATTTTTCCTCTAAATGTTTTACTTTTGTTTTTGGCTCCTATAGTATTCCTTTTTGGCTCATACCTCTTTTTTGTGTTTTGATGGAACCATGCCCAAAAGGCTAAGTTTACTCCTGCAAAAGGGCGCACAATGCACCACATAGTTGTTGTGCAAATTTTTCCTATATCGCTTTCCTTTTGGGCCTGAAATGGGACACATGGCTGCATATCAAGGATTTTCCCAAGCTACTCTCATGGACTCAAAAATTCCCCACAAGTGCACAACACCACTTGTTTTTGTTGGGCGGGTTGTTTTTCACATAGGTGTATCTTTTCTTTGGAAAGGTTTTTCAGGAAGTACAACAGGTCTTATGTTTTCAAGATTGGTCTTTTTGGGTGGTGTTATTATTCCTTGCAGCTAATCAGATTAGATTTTTGCTAGGCTGTAAGGATATCTGATCATTCTCTGATAACATATCTTCACAAAGCTTCCACAACATCTAGAGTCATTAATGGATTAGCTCAATTTTTATTTGTGAAGGTTGTTGTGATCAAATCAGATCTTTGATCGAATTGCAAAGCATCAGACAAGTACACCTGTTAGAATTTCATCTCTATCAACTATAGTATTGGCTCACCTCTTTGGCTCTATAAAAGGGGATTACAGTGGCTTGTTTTAGGGAATTTTTTTTATCATCAGAGGAGAGATTTTTTATTTATCTATAGAATATTAAAATAGGGGAGGAGTAGGAAATATTTTTATAGAGCTTTTATTTCACTCTATGGCATGTTCAAGTTGTTAAGACTATTACTCAGATTAGCATCCGAACTTTGCATTTATGTGATTTATTGTAAGAAAAAGTAATAGTAGGAAGAAATATATGGGATTGTGCATCTATATGGACTTTGTCACATTTTTCCTTTCTCTATTTTGTATATGTTGTATGCTCTGTGTCAATTTATGTTAGTATGATCTTGATGATTGCTTTATATGCCATTAGCTTTTATGTTTTCTCAATGCTACCTTTCATAAATTGAATCATGTCTATTGTACTCTTTAACTTTTTGTAGATATTGCATTAACTTTCATATTATGTTGTAAGAACAAAAGGGTTCTATAAATATCCAAGATATTCCTTTTAGTATTGGGTTTCTTGCTTCTGTCAGACCTTAATGGGTGCTTCCTATGGTGAGATTTCAATGACTACTCTAAGATTCTATGGGCCCTAGTCAATCATTCTCTTTCCAACAATAAAGGTTTTGTAACATTTTGTGCCCATTTCATAATAGGTAAGAAGTTGATAAGCTTTGAAATGTTGTAAAACTTTTGGTGCATCGCAACATTTTATTTTCCCTGCATTTCTCTTTCCACTTTCCAAAAAAACAAAGAAGAGTTGGCTTCTATAAAAATCCTGGAGGTTATTCAGTGAGGTACAAGCTGGTCCCCCACTCACTAAATTTCCCATAAGGTTGTTCTGGAGAAGTGCAAGCTTTCATGAACAACATTGACTAATATATATTACTAATGCTTTTATGGGATCATATATCAAAAATATGAATAGTTTTATGGATAATTTGGAATTATTTTTTGAAATTTTGTTGGTTCTAAATTTGTGGGAGGGGTAAATTTAATGTGTATAATTAGTTGAATATTATACATATATATATATATATATATGTAAATGTGATTCAATTTTATTAGGTTGTGTGAAAAATATTTTTACATGTATATGTTAAAAAGTATGTGTTTAGATGGACCTATAAATACCAATTGTGAAATATTTCATGGCTAATTTTTTGTGGCTTTTAGGTACCTTAGCAAATCATACTAAAAATATATATGTAATACATGCATACATATGCATTAGATATTTGAATTTACACATATATCATCAATCAAGAATACTAAACTTCAACTTTTTATAAAAATATACATACATTAATTTATATATATATATATATATATATATATATATATATATATATATATATATATATATACATATATAATATATATGCATATATAATTCATGTACACATGTGCACATATATATGTATGTATATATATACACATTGTCAATCAAGGATAGTTAAAATTTATATTTTGGCAAAAGTTACGTGTATAGAAAATGTTAAGACTATTTGGAAAAATATTAATATAAATGGATAATCTAATGTAAATTGTGAATTACTAGCTTTTGTAGTGTAGGAAAACATATTGCTTTACATTTTCACACTTGTTTGGGCCCTCCTTGCTAAAATTGAGCTTCTTTATGCCTTATTTGTGTTGGCTCTCAATTGTTTTTGGTTTGTCCTTCATGAAAAAAGTGCTAATATGAGAATATATGTGATGATATGTAGATTGGTTTGTGATGATATGCAAGATTGGTTTATTTCATTTATTCACATTAGTTGATATTTGGTATACATTTGAAGTATTTTGATTTATATATGATGGTGCTGGCAGTGTTTGTCAGGATGATTTGCAGTTTGATTCTTCAAGTTGATTAGTATTTTAGCATCATAGGTATATGGTTGTTGGTGATTGAATAGATACATTTGAGGTATACATTTGTTTCTACATTGGCACATATTTCCTTTTGGGCAGACAAGTCAATGATATGTGTGAAAATGTGGATTACAAGTCTTAGGCCACTTGTATGTATTCTCTCCATTGGTTATATGTTAAGGTGATAAGTGTTGATATGAACTCATTCATATTTTGATGAAGTAAACACTTATGTTCTTGGCATACACTATGTTTGATTATTTTGCTTGTTGGCTTGTGTAGAGGGTATGTGTTGTCTCAAAGGTACATTTGATACATAAGTACTCTAATACTTGATACATGGTGTCTTAAAGCATGCATAGTACAAGGTTTAGGTTTTCCCTTTTATATAGATATTCTTCATTATTTGTGCCTTATGTCGTAGTGCAAAGCATATACTATAATCTCATGACGTGAATTCAAGTTGATCAAACAAAATGATTTAAGTTTATACATTGTGGCTAACCTATTATATTCACATGTATTTGTCCTTGATGAAAAATACACAAACTCTCAGGTTTATGGCATTGATAAAGTTGATCTTGGTGGTACTTTGATAATCATATGGACATGCATGGTATGAATTGGTACATTGATAATCATATGGCATTGGTTGTGTTATATATATCCTTGACATATAGATCCTTGTTTCAGTTGTTGTGATACTTTTGTATAGTGAGCATATAGTTTTCTAGAAAGGCATAATGTTTTATAAAGTTTTCTTTGTTTCCATCTTATTACAATTGGCATTGTGTCAAATACATGTTTCAAGGTTCATGTTCATGCAGATTTTATCAAAAGTGCATCTGACATGAACATCATATATAAGAATAGGATGCAAGATGCTCCAATTGTTTTTTTCTTTCTTTGGAAATGACATGGATTCAAGTTTTTAGTAAAGACTTCTAAATCCTAAATCAGAAGTGCTTTGTGTATTGCATTATAATCTAACATATGCACTTTATTTGTATTTTGAAGTTGACCTGTTATCACAGGTTATGTCACTTAAAGATGACCATCTAAAGGGGTTCAGGTCATAAATTTCAACTGGCCCTCTTTCATGGTCATTAACTCAACAAGTTATACAGGTGTCCAAAGAAATGTTGAAAGGTGATTATTAAAAGTTGTCTAGAATGTGAAGATCAATGATGGTACTATAAAGTGTTTGAAATAAAAATGAAACTTTATTCTCATTAGTATCTAAAGGGAATCTAGAAATATAAATTGAAAGTCACAAGGTAGTCAACAACCATCATGTGTTAATGATTTATTTCATAGAAAACAGATTCAATGGCATTATGATGTATTATCTTCTGGATTTCAAATGATTATATTCTATTGAAAAATATTTGAAAGACCTGAAGGAAATGTAGGGAAAATTTGTTTCATTGTGTAAACAGATGAAACCCTAGCCGCCATCGTTGAGAGTTTATGGTTGCATATTTCTGATAAAATGATTGACTATGGAAGTTGAAAGAGAAGAGGCAGAGCTCATAGATGGAGGTCTTCAGTTGGATAGTTTTGGAATGGTTCTTCTTGTATTTTTTTATTTACATTCCTCCATAAAAAGGTATTAAAGAAATCATTATTTATGGTTTTGAACATTTTTGTTAAGACATTAGTCATCAAGATTCAATGGTTAATGTTATTCAAAACCCTTGATTATTTCTTAGCAAACAAATAAAGGGTTAATGCATTCAGTTATTCCAATCTAGAAATTTTGATGAAGTTACATGAGAACATATGATTCTTGAAAGAGCTAGTTCAAAACTCTTTAGGCTTCTTCTCTTGTAACCCCAACCCACATTTTTTGGTTATTCAAACTACATACAAAAATTATTATTTGTAGGGGTCTTTAAAAGATGATCTTCATGCATTTTCATGAGTATCTGAAGAGAGGAATATGATGTTTCTGATATTCAGTCCAGAAGTTGCGTTGCATTGAAAATATTTATATTGATACTCAGATTATTTTATTTTGAGGAAGATGTTGTCATTCTCATACAACATTATTCAATGAGCTTATTGAAAATCTTTTATACTCTTCTATTGAAACTTTAGGACTACATTTTACACTTCTAGGGTTTTGATAAAATAATGTATTGTTTTACATTGTAAAGGAGTTGGTGCTCCCGGTTTTATGAAGTTGGTGCTTCTGAATTTTGTGGAGTTGGTGCTCCTAAATGTGAAAGATTTGGTGCTCTAAGTGAATAAAGGAAATATTTTTTGAGTGGTCTTTTATTCCCCAAGAGGGTTTTTCCACTCAGGACAAATTATGGTGTTATGTGATGTTTATATGTGTGTGAGTTTTCTTATCTGTCTACTTTTTGAATGTGTCACCAAATATATTGAATTCACATCTGCCAATATATATATATATAAGTTAGATTTTATGCATAATTTTTTTTGATTAAAAGTGAGCTCTGGTACATTTGAAAGTGTTACATTTCCCTTCTGTTAAAGTTTCATGTTTAAATTCCTAGTTCATGCAAATACAATATTGTTTTTGTACAAGTAAAATACGTTCTTTGAATTTTCATTTGGTGTCTTGATTTAAAAGTCAAATTTTCTATACATACTATCATTTGTCTTCTTGGCTCAAAACAAATTCTTATTTTTGAAAGTGTTTTGTGACTTTACTAAATCACTAATTCACCCCCCTCTCAATGATTTCCATCTTCCAACAATTGGTATGAGAGCGTAGGTTCCTTTCATATGTCTAATCCACCTAGGATAGATTCTAGTTAATGGAAGTATATCAAACATATCTCAAGTTCAAGAAGGTACTTATGTGACTAGAACCAAATCCTTGTTTAATAAAGTCTGATCACTTAAGGATTTTTGGTATTGAAGTGTTGTGTCTGATATGGAAAAAGGTAGAAGGAATAAGGGAAAAAGAAGTTCACAGAAAAATACTAACCATCAAGCTCTGCTCAAACTCAATATGAGAAGTAATGAGGAAGAGATCATTAGCAATAATCCATAAATGATAGAGTATCCTATGTTTAAAACACCTCAGTTTGAAGGTACCAATTTTATTCTTTGGAAATATCGGATGGAGACATATTTTTCTTCCTCAGGGTTTGATGTGTGGGGAGTAGTAGAAAGAGGTTGCTCTGTATCTATAATGTAATGCCCCGTCTTAATAACCTAAGAACGTTGCAATTGTGTTATAAAGGTGTAATAATTTTTTTTTTAAAGTATTAATATTGAATTAATTAATTGCATACATTCTTAGGTTAAGCGACGTTACATTACTTTGAGTATTCCATAAGCGACTTAAGTATTTCGCATTGCACACAATAAATCATAACATAAAGTAAACATTGCATAATAATAAATTTCCATTCAAGATATAATAAGGTATAAACATTTTTCCATACATTGCATTGATATGATATTACATTACTCATCCATCTGATGAGGTAGTTCAAATAACAAATACATTTACAATTACATTGATCACCTCTTATACAATTGAGGGATGTTTTCAAATACATGTTTACAATATACAATGATGAAAGTATAGAAGAAATCCATGTGCGAGCTCTCCATCCATGAAGCCCTCAATGCTACAATCAAACTGGGGACCCAATGGAGTAAGGTGCACGTTCCACCCAACCATGTGGTACCCGTAGGTCCACCCCCCGTGCTAGGAGATAGTAATAAGGTTACCTAGACCTAATCTACTAACCCTAGACACTTAGTACAAACATTCTAATGGTTACATTGCTTCCAAATTTTTGACAATTGAATTTACTACAAATACAAGGTTGACTGTTATTCTAGGTGGAGTGTCATCACAACGATGTAAAGGTTACCCTGGTATTTCTTCCTAGGTTCTGCCCCCAATCCTTGGGTTACCCTGGTAACCTCTTACGAAACCCGGCCCCTAATGCATACTGTTGCGGAATCGAATGTCTTTTAAAGGAACAAGACACCGATTTGCCATTCCAGGCCTTCTCATCTTATTCTCATGACTGAAGAAGCTCAAGAGTCATAAGAGAGGCATGCACATCTTGTTAAGTGTTTTAAATCTAACTACTATGTCATTTAATTATCACTGACTTAGTTAACTATTTGTAAGTTACCCTGACACCACTTTGTGTGTCGGCCCTTACAAATAGCCACTCCCCTAAACATAACATGGGAATCTTGGTTTTCAAAACTAGGGTTTACAGGTGTACAATCATACAAGATACAATTTTGACACTATCCATACGAACATCAAAGTTTATGTTCTCAAATATCTGGTATCTAAATACTATACAAAAACCATGTACACATGAATAACCAATACAGAAATTTAGCTTAACAACCACTATCCCCACTTTTACAATTAATCTGGAAGACTTGTTTACTCGATGTTTTCCCAATTTTCCCAAAAAAAAAGAAAAAGAAAATTATTTAAAGCAAATTGAAATAAATTAATGCATCTACTTTAGGATATACTAAATCCTTTCAAACAGTATATTTTGCATATATTTAAATCAACTTGATTAAAATTTTATAATCAAACATTCTAAATTATAACTTTCACAATTTTATATATAAAATAAACATTAATTTGTAAAAATAACATAAATAGAAATCAACTCAATAAAAGATCTATTTTGAAAATGATAAATAAATAATTGTCTTATTTAATCTGTTCTCTTGATTTTTTGAAATTTATATAAAAATATATACTATATTTTCTCTTTCGATTTTACAATGTTAAAAACATCTATTGTTAATTTTTTTTTTAATGCAATATAATTTCTTTAAAAAAAATAACAAATTCTCATTGATTATTCTAATATAAAACCACCTCTTAAATAATTATATTTAAATCATTGTTTTATATTATTAAATATATCATAAAACAATGATAATAAATTGTATATAATATAATTTTAAATAAATTAATAAATTTATATAATATATATTATAATATTATATAATATATATAATATATTAAATGGAAAAATTAAAATTTATATTTATTAAATACTAATTAAAACAAAATAATTAAAAAGAAACTTAGTTTTTTTTTTTAAACCTGCGCAGCAGGCAAACCCCACGGGAGCCTGTGGGGCAGCGCTTCCTCCACATATGTGGCCTGCTGGCCCAGGCGGCTGGGAGGTAACCTCCCCCGCCGTCCACTTCACACACAGGTAAAACAAATAAAACGAATTTCATCTTTCTTTTTTTTTTTTTTTAAAATAATTTCGGATTAAATTCGCCGTACGGCGAATTCGTATATTTAAATCAAAATTTTCTAATAATTATCTTTGATTTACACAACAGTAAATGAATAAATATATATAAATATTTTTAAAAGAAATACCAAATGATTCTTTACATACAGAGGTAAATTTTCTGGTAAGATTTTCTACAGAAATTAGAAAAAGTTTATCATTATACAGGACTATTTTTGAAACATATTTTCAATTTAATCTCAATAGAATTTTAATTTTTAAACAATAACATTTACTAAAAATTATTTTTCCAAATTTTCTTTTCTAAATTATTTCTACAGATATTTTCATATAGAATGTTATTTTGAATTCTTTCTTTTGCTAATCTAAATTTTAGAAAACTCTTGCAGACAATAACAGATTTCAACAGAGGATTTTTTTCAACATGCACTTGCCAAGAAAATGGAATTCAAACCAACTGATTTTTTTTTATAAACAAAGAAACTAAAAATTACAAGTAAAATACCTGTAAATAGAATTGCTGCCTGTAGAGAATTCCTCAGCGTTCAATTCCCCAATCCTTCTTCAAAAGATTTCCAATTTCCAAGTGATAGCTTTAACAACCAACAAGATCTTCCAAGGAATCTTCCAATTCCAAAATCAACCAAAATAAAACAACAACTTCTAAGAAGATTTCAAGAAAATTCACAGTAAGAGGATTTTTTTTTAACAAGTGCCCTGATAATTTCCCCGTGAGGAAATTGAATAGCCTCTGTAAGAAGTTGTTGAGAAAATATCTTCTCTACTTCTCGACAATTTTGCCATTCAAAAATTTGCATGATATTTCAATTTTATTAAATTTAAAATTTGAAAATCAATTTTCCAATTGCATTCAAATAATTTATTTATTTTATTTTAAATACTAAAAAATCAATTTCCAATCACAATTTAATTTACATGCATTTTATTTTATTTTTATTTTTATTTTTAATTCTTTTAAATACAATATAATTTACACACTTAATAATTTAACTTAATTAATTAATTTATTTAATTAAAATAGTTTAATCTTTTAAAGACCAACTATTTAACCAAATAAGCTAACTAATATATTAAATTATCAAATAGGTAAATTTCAATCATATTTAAATATTAATTAAATAACAATAATTAAAACACAATATCTAACATTTAAAATTAACCAATATTTACGTTTTTAGAACGAATTAACCAACAGAAAATACAATACAACCTATGACTCAAAACTGAAAACTGACAATGTACTAATACCAAGGTTAAAGACTGGACCAGGATAAACCTAACTACTATCTCCCGTTCAACATTTCCATTGAGTCTTGACACGCTCAGACCTGATTACACAGGTGGAGTCGGTGTCATGTACCTGCAAATCCTGCAACCAAACAAATAACGTGCATACATGTATATATATAAATAAAGCATTAAACAAACACACCGTGTGGAGAAAATCACAGATATCGCAGGGCACTCGCAAGTGAGTGATACGATTCTGTTCTCCACACCAATACACTCATAGAAAACTGACTAAATAATTGTTGTTAGTCCATCATAAGCATGTGCATATCCATAAACACTGAAAATAAACATCTACACTAAATCATATCATGTCTGAAAACAATAATCATCAAACAAGTAACATCATGTCACAGAATAATCCACGATTGCTCAAAACCAGCGATCAAAGTATCCAACAAATCAACATAGGTCTAATAGTATGAGAAAGTATCAACAGAAAACATAAGCATAAATGGAGGGGTACTACATGTAACATCTCCTTTCACACATGATGAGAAGACAACTCTTTAATTCAATGCTAAGGCTATAGATGCTATTTTCAATAGTTTTCCAAATGAAATTATTGCTAAGGTTATGCATTGCAGGAATGTAAAGGAAGTTTTGGATACATTGATTGAAATGAATCAAAATGGTGAGTTACAAGAGAAGATATATTTAAAAATTGAAACAAGTTGTGACTTGTGTGAAAGTGATGATGGTGCAAATATTCATAGTTTTGAAGAAAATCAAATTGAGTCCACTTCTATAGAGATTACAAATGAACATTCAAATGGCCAAGGAATTACTGATTTTTTGGGTGAAGTTAATTCTGAATAAGAATATGATGAACAAGAAAGTAAGGTTGATTTGGAAGGTGAACTCCTGTGTGCTTTAGATACGATTAAGCAGCTTAGAAGAGAAAAACAAAATTTAAAAAGGCAACTTCAACAAGAAAAAGATATGAAAGATAGGATATGTTTAGATCTTGTAGAAGCAAAGATACAAGTTGAGGAAGCTAGAAAGATCGAGGAAGAAGTTAAAAGCCAACTTAAGGAAAAAGATCAAAGTATAGAAAAACTTGAGTGTCAAGTGGTTTTACTGAGGAACATTGATAAAGCATCAAAGCAGCTAAGCGATGAGAAAATTAATGAGAATGGCTCTATGTCTTTGGATAAAATTATTGATGCACATAAAGCTCCAAGTGACAAAAGTGGTCTAGGCTTAGAGGAAGGATAGTGCTTTAAGTTTAGAAAAATAGCTAGAACAAAGGTAGATTTAAACTTTCATGTTGCTAACCTTGAAACTGTAGGAAACAAACAACACAGTGATATCAACAGAGGAGGAAGGAATAGAACAAATAGATTCACATGATCTCCCTCTTCTTGGCAAGGTAAATTGATGAGGTATAATTGTTCTTTTTTAGGATATTTTTATTCTTGTTTTGATTATGGCCATATAGTGTTTGAATGATGGATTAAAGTGAAGAAAAATGATTGGGAAAAGAACTATGGTATTGTCACATCCTTCAAGTGTAGTCAATTAGGTCATATTGCAAGAAATTGTGATAAATTGTTTCTAAAAGATGACATAGGAAAGTGTAAATCTTTAGTTGTTTGCTATAGATGTAATGAATCTAGTCATAAAGCAAGGTTTTGCAGGGAGAAATCATCTAGAAATGGATCTTTAAGGGTGTAGAGAAGAAAGCAAGAAAAGAAGAAGGGAGGACTTAGGCTTGTGCATGATGCACAAGGATCATCTCTTAGCATTTAATGGCTATTTGGTTTTAGGGGGAGTAATCCAAATTTTTATTTTCTATCCCCAAGGAGTCTTAGAATGTAGTGGAACAAGTTTTTTGAAGTTTTGGTGTAGTTTGTCTACTTCATGGACCAGGTGAGTTTGATATCAAAGAACAGTGGTATATTTGTCATCATAAATATTTTATAATAGAGAAGGTATAGTAGCCTGTGATTTTTTGTTGCAATCATTTGATGTACATGACTGACAATATACATGATAGTATTCTTCATGATCATATATACTTTAATGATTTTCATGCAAATGTTCATGTCATAACTAGATCTCAGGGTATCAAGGATGTCATTATGTTTTGATAGGATGACTTTGGAACAAGTACTGTGGTGTGTGTAGCAATCAACATAACAATAGTTTTATGATTCTTATTGGATATGTATTCCTTACACTTTAATAATTCATTGTACACTGTATTCATGGTGTTTCTTTATGGTTCACAAGCTGAGTTATTTGACAGCTTAGAATTACTTAATACATTCCAAATTACTTGATCTTGTGTTGATTCTAAAGGATAGTTGTTAGATGATTGGTGATATATGTTGGTCATATGGTCTAGTGGTGATACAGGGTATTACAGAAGTGTTTTAAAAGTACCATTGTTTGAGAAAACCATGATACATCTCTAAATGTTGTTGATTCTAGAAGTTTGTTTATGAAATCATTCAATTAACAGATTTCTGATTGAAAATGACTCTTCTTTGACAAAGCCTCTACTTAATAACAATGATATTTATATTCAAATTGCTAGGTGTCCTACCAAATATATGAAGAAGAAGGTGACAATTTGTTTTTATGAGGTGTTGTTGCAAGGAGAAGTTTTGGTATCTTCCATGAAGCATGGTAAACAAATTAGAAAAACAATGTATTGATGCTTCTTTCTTTGGTCATGAGTTATTATAGACTACAGGAGTCCTCCATCACATAAGATAGTAATTCATATTAGCATCTGGACATCATTGCTATTGACAGTGGTTCATATTAGAAGATGTGTTGGTTGTTGACAACATTTTGTGTCTTTACATCAAATTTCAGTGTATAAATCTTGGACCTACATGTTCACACAATTTGAAGGTTTGAGAATTGTTAAGTAGTTCAAACCTAGATTTTTTTAGTTAACAACTATATTCATAAGGTTAAAAAGTGATAGTATACAATACAATTCATTGTCATGTCAATGTAGTTTTGTGGTGTTGTGTTCTTTCTTTGAGAATACACATACAATTCATATTTTTAAATGTTATGACTGTTGGATCTACAAACAGTGAATAGTGAAAAACACAATTGTTTCCATAGTAACAAGCTTATAATGTTGAAGTGTGATACATGTTGAGAATCAATGCAGAGTGTAGTAGATGTGCATTGTGAACATTTAACATTACAATCCAAGGACTTGACACAAGTTGTCTATGAAACAATGCTAATGCAATAAGGCAGTACTAATGAAACTTTTTCAGTGAGTCAACTTTATGGTCTCTCAATGCAAAGAATTAGGCAGAGCTTCATGTTGCAATTTTTCATTAAGTATATGAGTTGACAGGGTCTTTGATTGTTGTGAATGCAAAGATATTGTGTTTTCTCATGTGGTCAACACAAGGAGATATATGACACAGAGTTATTTGATTTTGACTGAAGTAATTATATGTTGATAGTCTTTGATTCCTGAGTTCTACTTGCAGCTGGTTATTATATTGAATGGTTGGTTGGATTCTCAGTTTTTTTCATGGCATCTCAAATTCTCCTCTTTCATCCTTTGTCATCGAGGAAAAAAGGGGGAGAGAAAGTATGTGTTTTTCCATCAAGGACAAAGAGGGAGTTTGTTGGCTCTCAGTTTTTTTTGGTTTTTCCTTGACAAAAGTGTTGATATGAGAATACATGTGATGATATGCAAATTGGTTTGTGATGATATGAAAGATTGGTTTATTTAGTTTATTCACATTAATTGATATTTGGTATACATTTAAATTGTTTTGATTTGCATATGATGGTGTTGATAGTCTTTGTCAGGATGATTTGCAGTTTGATTCTTCAAGGTGATTGGTATTTTGGTATCACAGGTATATGGTTGTTGGTGATTGAATAGATACATTTGAGGTATACATTTGTTTCTACATTGGTGCATATTTCCTTTTGGGCATACAAGTCAATGATATGTGTGAAAATGTAGATTACAAGTCTTAGGCCACTTGTATGTGTTCTCTCCATTGGTTATATGTTAAGGTGAAAAGTGTTGATATGAACTTTGTCATATTTTGATGAAGACAAAATTTATGTTCTTGGAATACACTATGTTTGATGACTTTGCTTGTTGTCTTGTGCAGAGGATATGTGTTATCTCCAAGGCACATTTGATACATAAGTACTCTAATACTTGACACATGGTGTCTTAAAGCATGAAGAGTACAAGGTTTAGGTTTTTCCTTTTGTATGGATATTCTTCATTATTTGAGACTTAACTCACAGTGCAAAGCATAGACTATGATCCCATGATGTGAGTTCAAGTTGATCAAATAGAATGATTTAAGTATATACATTATGGATAACCTATTATATTCACATGTATTTGTCCTTGATGACAAATACACAAACTCTTAGGTTTGTGGCATTGATAAAGTTGATCTTGGTGGTACTTTGATAGTCATATGGACAAGAATGGTATGAATGGGTACATTGATAATCATATGGCATTGGTTGTCTTAGATATATCCTTGACATATAGATCCTTGTTCCAGTTGTTGTGATACTTTGATACAGTGAGCATATAGTTTTCTAGCAAGGAATAATGTTTTATAAAGTTTTCTCTGTTGTCATCTTATTACACTTCGAATTGTGTCAAATACATGTTTCAAGGTTCATGTTCATGCAGATTTTATCAGAAGTGAATTTGACATGAACATCATATATAAGAACAAGATGCATGATGTTCCAATTGTTTTTTTGTTCTTTGGAAATGACATGGATTCATGTTTTTAGTAAAGGTTTCTAAATCCTAAATCAAATGTGCTTTGTGTATTGAATTATAATCTAACATATGCACTTTACTTTTATTTTGAAGATGACCTATTATCACAAGTTATGTCACTTAAAGATGACCATCTAAAGGGGTTCAGGTCATAAATTTCATTTGGCCCTCTTTTTTGGTCATTGGCTCGACAAGTTATACAAGTGTCCAAAGAAATGTTCAAAGGTGATTATTAAAAGTTGTCTAGAGTGCGAAGATCAATGATCATATTATAAAGTGTTTGAAATAAAAATGAAACTTTATTCTCATTAGTATCTAAAGGGAATTTGGAAATATAAATTGAAAGTCACAAGGTAGTCGACAAACATCATGTGTTAATGATTTATTTCATAAACAGTGGAATCAAAGGCATTATGATGTTTTGTCTTCTAGATTTCAAATGATTATATTCTATTGAAAAGTATTCAAAAGACTTGAAGGAAATATAGGGAAAAGTTATTTCATTGTATAAACATATGAAACCCTAGTCGCCACTGTGGAGAGTTTATGGTTGTAGATTTCTGATCAAATTCTTGATTGTGTAAATTGAAAGAGAAGAGGCAAAGCTCATAGATGGAGGTCTTCAACTGGACAGTTTTGGAACGGTTCTTCTAGTATTTGTTTATTTACATTCCTTCATAAAAAGGTATTAAAGAAATCATTATTTATGGTTTTGACCAATTTTTTTAAGGAATTAGTCATGAAGATTTAGTGGTTAATGTTATTTGAAACCCTTGATTGTTTCTTAGCAAACAAATAAAAGGTTAATGCATTCAGTTATTCCAATCTGGAACTTTTTATGAAGTTACATGAGAACATATGATTCTTGAAAGAGTTAGCTGAAAAATATTTAGGGTTCTTCTCTTGTAACCCTAACCCACATTGTTTTTTCAGTTATTCAAACTGCATACAAAGATTATTATTTGTAGGGGTCTTTAAAAGATGATCTTCATGCATTTTCATGAGTATCTAAAAAGAGGAATATGATGTTTCTAATATTCATTCTAGAAGTTGTATTGCATTGAAAATCATTATATTGATACTCATATTATTATATTTTGAGGAAGATGTTGTCATTCTCATACAACATTCTTCAATGAGCTTATTGAAAATATTTAATAGTCTTCTATTGAAATTCTAGGACCGCATTTTGCACTTCTAGGGTTCTAATATAATACTGTATTGTTTTACATTGCAAAGGAGTTGGTGCTCCTAGTTTTATGATGTTGGTGCTTCTGAATTTTGTGGAGTTGATGCTCCTAAACTTGTGGATTTGGTGCTCTATGTGAATAAAGGAAAGATTTTTTGAGTGGTTTTTTATTCCCCAAGAGGGTTTTTCAACTCAAGACAAATTTTGGTGTTATGTGATGTTTATATGTTTGTTAGTTTTCGTATCTATCTTTTTTCTAATGTGTCACCAAATATATTGAATTCACATCTGCCAATATATATATATATATGTTAGATTTTATGCATAAAAATTTTTGATTTAAAGTGAGCTCTGATACATGTGAAAGTGTTATGTTTCCCTTCTGTTAAAGTTTCATGTTTAAATTCCTAGTTCATGCAAATACAATACTATTTATGCACAAGTAAAATATGTTCTTTGAATTGTCATTTGGTGTCTTGATTTAAAAGTCAAATTTGCTATACATATTGTGATTTGTCTTCTTGGCTCAAACCAAATTCATGTTTTTGAAAAAAATTTGTAACTTTAATAAATCACTTATTCCCCCCCCCTCTCAATGATTTCATTCTTCCAACAATTTGGTCCTATTTTCCATCCACAAGCCTTAATTAATGCATCTTTCTAAGGATGATCCTAACACATATGTGATAACCAATCATAATTCAATGATTTTTAATTGTATGGCCCAAATTTAGTGATATGGGACTCATAGGCTACCTTGGGCATATGAATCCCACCTAAGTTTCAGGGCCCCAAACCTAAATTTAGCATAAAATTAAACATTTATTGAAAAATGTGTCCTAAGCCTAGCCTACTGGGACTCATACACCACAACTGGAATATGAGTCCTGATTAGCTTGGATCTATTTTAAATTCAAATTCTTGGTAGGACTTTATTCTCCTCGATCTGATGTCGGCTTGTAGTGTTGTAATTTTAGAAAATTTGGCATAAACAAGTATAAATACAAGGTTATTTCACATAATTTCTCCTAACAAGATTTAGCAATTCAAGTATTCAAGCACTATAGAAAATTTATGATCAAGAGAGAATTCAAGAGCATTCAAGAGTTATTTTCAAGCATTTTGGATCATTATTCAAGATTCAAGCATCATGCCAAAGTCATCATGGATCATGTTTGTTTTTGAGCTAACATTGGTGACGTAAGGTTTTATGATTCAAGCAAGCATTCAATTCAAGATCCATATCATTCAAGCAAGTATCAAGATCCAAATTAATGATAGTCATTACATACAATATTGCATCCTTTTGCTCAAAGGTTTGGTGAGTTGCAACATTGCAGATTTGTTCATTCATCATTCCTCCTTTCTATTTCATTTCATTTCAAGGTTTGATTACCAAAATAGGGTTGACCAAGGAAAAACCCTATACACTAACAAAAAGAATTTTTTTCCTCTCTTTCATGTGTTATTTGTAGATCTAGGTTAAAGATTCATTTAAGAGAAAGATTGGAGAAAAGTTGTCAAGTTGCAAGTTGTCAAAGTTGTCACCTACATTGCAAGATCACAAAAAGTCATCTACAAGGAAGAATTCAATGTTTCAGAATCAGAGATTTAGTAGAAGAGAAGCTATAGGGAAGCATTAGAGGATATCATAGTTTTAGAGGAACCTTGATATTAGGACAGAATTTCCACTTGTGGCGTATGATTCCCAGTATGCCTATTTTCAGACTTTTTCTATAGATCCTGATTTAGTAGTTCCATATTTTAGTTTCAGCCCAAAACCCTAAACTGGGACTAAATTTCCCCTACTAGCATATGAGTCCTAGTGTGCATCGAAAAGTAGAATTTCCAAGATTTTGGACCTTCATTCATACTTCTTTAGTTTCCAGGTGCACCTCTATTTCATCTACAATTTACTGTTCTTATTTAGATTCATTTTCTAGGTCATTTACTTAAGTCTGGCATGCTATTTACATTTCTTTTCTTTCCAATCCCTAGCTTGGTGGTGATCCCCCTTTACACCTTTAATCACACCCTAGGACAGCTTATTGCAAATCTCTTTCCCTCATTCCATCCATTGATTGAGATCTCTAAGGTTTCCTTGAGTGAAACTTGAAGGAAATTGGTGGTTCTATCTCCCAAATCATAGAGCCACTATTTTTCGAGGTTTTAGATTTTATTAATTAGTAATCAATCAATGACACATTTATATCTCTCTCTCTTTTGCCCCCCCCCTCTCTTCTTGTCTTGTTGAAAAAATAGGAGACTAAAGTTGGGTCATGTTGGCCAAGCGAGTAGTGAGAGTCATGTTTGACCAAGATTGATCCTATTTGTGCATCCACATGATTTAGAAAGAGTATTGATACATAGCAGAAATTTAATAACAAACTAATTATTCTATAGACAATCATTTAAAATATATTACAATTAAAGAGTGCAATAAATAATATCTTAATTTTATCAAATTTTATAAATTACTTAATTAATATTTTATATGTTAACCTCTCTAAATTTAAAACTAATAATACTATCAATTCTTTTATAATAAGATTCATTCATAAGGGTTTTTTTTTTTTAGATTGCAAGAATCAGGGAGCCCCACTGTAAACTATAGTGTGTTTGGTAAAAAAAATCATTCGATCGGTGATGCTAGCACGACATGCCCTCTGGTACCACAAGGATGGGGGGAGACTAGACCTCATGACCTCTTTTCTACAATAGGATGCTTTAGCCAATCGAGCTAGGCCCCTCGACTCGCATTCATAAGTTAATATTATTATTCAATTGTCATTATCACAAATGCTATATTTTTATCTAAATAATTATTTCCATGACACTGTCTTCTGAACAAGCAAAGATACATTGATGCATACGAGGGCATGAAATTGTTGATCCTTAGGGATTCTTCTAGCTATCTGAATATTGGACTTGGTAGAAATCACTTTGAGTTGGGTAGAGTTGAAGTTGAGAAATTCAAGAAGGTGTTTCATGCCATATCATTCATGAAAACTCATGAATTCCCACAAGGGCTTCAAGTCAGTGTTATGCCTCTAGTTCAAAGGAGAAACAAAGAGTGGTGTCAACTCCCAAATATCAACATTATGGTGCACTCTCAAGCAATTGCAGCAAATCAAGTGCTTATGGTGGCTTAGGAGGAGCAAGATGAGAACTCAATCTAGTGCCCCTATAGGGAAAATTAATGATTTCATGCTTCTAGTTTTGGTTTCTACTACCGATTTAGTAGGAAATGTTTAGGGTGGTAGGCTTGAATGAGCATAGGAACTAAATTATAGATTGTAATTATCTTGTATTAGTGTGTTTTTATCAGAATTAGAATGAATTTTGGGCTGTTGGGTAGATAAAAATGATCTAATGTTGGTTAAGCTAGCTTGAAAATATGAATTTCAAGCCATCTATGGCATTTTGGTATACATCTTTTACCTCTATTATAATATAACATATTGGCATATATGCCTTTTTCTTAAATACTAATAATAATTTAAAAGATCATAATTAATAGTAAATTTTTTTAAAAAAATTACAATAAATTAATTGACAATAAGTCACATCCAATTAGTTTTAAATGACTATATAATTTACTATATTTGTAACATTGATTTTAAATAGAAGCTAAAGTATGCAATTGAATCAATTAATATCAATTTAGTTAAAAATTAAAATTACTTGATCTATTCTATGATAATAAGTTAATTTATCTAAATTTAAAATTGATAATATTATTAATTGTAAATTCTAGAATGATATTCATTCATAAGTGAATATAAATACCAAATTATCACTATTATGGATCCTATATTTCAATTAAAATAATTATTATTTAAACTAATGCTAAATTGAGGAGTAAAATAAATCTTGATTTTAGGATAAATTACTGTTTATCTTAAATGGTTTCATAACTACCTATAAGTATATTAATATTTTAGTAGAAGATGATCTATTTAATTAGATCAATTACTCTATTTTTTAATATATTTAATATCAAATGTGATGGATTAGGTGTAATAGAGAACAAATTTAATTTGAAACATTGACTTTATCCTCTACCAATAGTATAGCCAAAAGGTATATATTATAAGGTCGATATTGTATTAATAGTTTTTTTGATAGGTCTAAAAGTGAAATTTGTATGTTCATGCTATTTTTCATTTGCATTTGTGTCTATTTTGAGGAGAGTTCTTTGATATGTAGTCTATATACTAACAAATAACATAACATTATAAAAATTTCAGTACCTTTCCTTATATTATCCATCTTCTATTTATAGATATTCCTATGCACATACCAATTATCTCCATTCTATTTACACAATCTTATGCATTTATCCTTAAATTTATTGCACTTACCAAATATATGTAAATAAATTATCCTTAAAAATTTCAGTACCTTTCCTTATATTATCCTTAAATTTATTGAACTTACCAAATATATGTAAATAAATTACTCAAGAGAGACTTTTCGAGAGGGGAAGAGTAATGTGGAAGAGATAACCATCGACAAGTTAGGGCGTATGTCTATCCATTAATAAATATACAACTTCTAAACTATGACTTTTGTTTGTGCATGGTGATGGCTCAACAATAACTTAGAAAAAATAATTTGTACTTGCCAATTTTCTATGAAGGTGCCATTTGATTAAACGTGTCCAACACATTTAAATTCACACACTATCACTTGTTTTTTTAAATATTGACTTTCTCAAGTAAAAGTTACATAATAATAAGTGTTCTATAATAATTTTTTTTATTGCATAGTCATGAATTATTGTAGTTGTAATAATTTGAAAGGAAGAAATTTAGTATTGTTTTATGGAATTTTTATTTTTATTTTTTGGAAAAAAGGTATATGATGTAGTTGTTAATATATTTAAAAAAAAAAAATTATAGTAATTGTCAAGTTATTCAAATTAATGTTTATATTATACTTATTTAAAAAACAATTAATGATTTGTTAATTATAATAAAAAAATTATAATATATATTGGATAGATTAAAAATAAAATTGATCAAGTAAAAATTAAAAAATATCAACTATCTATTTTATTGTTTTGGTTAAACAACTTATTCTCTATTATTTGTATTCTAAAAACTAGATATAAGATATTGATACTAATTATTAATTAAGCTATAATATTTTCATTGTGGAAGAGTATAAATGAAGATTTGACGTTTACCCACTTTAAAAAAAGTGTTTGTAAGTCAAATGAAATTTATGAAGAATGCCACCCTTAAAACCATCACACTACGCCACAATACCCTCGCCGTCTCCCAATTATAATTGAATAAATTTATTTTATCAATATTTCAATATATCACTTGATACTCAAATAAATTGTATTTTATTTATTTTAAATTAATTATCATCTTTTGTCTAATAAATCTTTTAATTAAATTTAAATATTTCTTCTCTCTTCTATTAAAAAAACTTTCTTCTAATTTAATTAAATATTTTTAATAATTAATTTCATACATGTCATTTCTTCCAAATTTAATTAAATATTTTATTTAATTAAAGACTACCTTTTCTCAAATCATACTCAAATATTTCAAAAAAAAAAAAATATTACCTTAAATATTTATATAATAATTAAGAAAACCTATATGCACCATACATAAATAGTCAAATGAATTGATAATTCTGTTATTTATCTTCTCAATATCTTTCCATTATCTTCTAAAAATGATGATTTTTCATCATTCTTACCTTATCTCTTCCCATAAAAAAAGGAAAATTTTGCTTGCTCGCTTTCTTTGCTTTTTTCACCCGCTTCATCCCTATTCGGTCTCCCTGCTCAACTGCTAGAATTATCACAGTGGTTGATCAACTCAACCAATCAAAATCCTCGAAAAACTCTATAAATACATTAATATAAATTAACTTTGTATAATTGACTTTGTGTATACTAATTCTTTAATATAAATTAATGTATGCAATTGGACCCAATCAATCTTTTTTCACTCTATTTAAGATCAAATATGATAGATTAGGTGTAATAGAGATGAAACTTAATTTGGTACCCTCTACTAATAGTGTAAGAAAATGGGATATATTATAGGGTAGGTTGTATCTAATATAATAATAGCTTTTATGGGTGTAATAATAAATTTTGTATATTCATATTATTTTCTATTTATTTTGTGACAATTTTGAGGGGAGTTTTTTGATACATAGATATATTAACAAATGGTGTAACATTATATGTAAAGTTGAGTCTCTTTCCTTATATTATCCACTTGTCATTTATAGATATACCTATACCTACCACTTATCCATATTCTTAAGTTCACATAATTTTATACATTTTCCCCATCCACTTATTTATCACTTATGAGCAAACATATTTCTACACACAACATTCATCAAAATCTAGTTGTTTTTCTATCTTAGGACGTGTTCATGGTTTTCATGTCTTCCTCATGGAAACAAAATCATGACACCTAGATTTAAATTTTAATTATTTAATGTGATTGACTTTTGAGCTTTACCCCTAGCATCCAAGATTGACTCAATGCAATGCACGATATGTTGGCATGCACTTCTATTTAAAGAAATTCAAATAATTCATGCTAATAGTCTTATAATCAAATAATCAAATAATCAATTCCCATTCACATAATTCAATTGGTGCTCTACATGGAATCTAGTTCTGCACAAATATCCTAGAAGTATAACTATGATTAAAGATTATCATTTTCAATTATATATACACTCACAAGGTTAGACTTTGGAGAACATGTCTTTGGATGACATACCAACAACCCCATAAAGATATTTTTAAATATTGCTTGTCCACAAATATCAAGAAGCACAAAGAAAATCAAGACATATTTAACAAAATTGATAATAAAAACCTACAAATTTTACAAGACAAGTTTATAAATCTAAGAAATATTTGTGACTAGAGATTCATCCCTACATAATTATAACAAAATATTTTAAGTATCGAATGAATCACTAATTTGAATTTCATTATTTCAAATCTTAAAATACATCAAAATCATAATCATAATTATTTAAAAACATTCTTCAATTATTAAATTAAATACTTATTCTTTACATTTATTATTATAAATTATGAATACATAACTCAACTTATTTTATTAAAACTAACTTGTAATTATTTATATACATCCTATTAAATTAAAAAAAAATGATTTTCTTATCTTCACTAAGTCTCGTTAGAGTCTCTATGACAGATTTTCTACTCATGCTTTTTTATTGAATTCAATCCCCACAATACTACTTTTCATCATCTTCAATCATTTTTATTATCTAATTTTGACCAATGCACCTTTTTCCTATATCAAAAAAATTATTAAATATAAAATAAAATCCTTATGTATTGAAATTACCAAATATGTGTAGCCATAAGAATGTAAACAAATTTGTGAAGGAAGATTTCTCTAAAAGAGGAAAGAGTAATGTTGAAAAGATAACCATTGAAAATTTAGGGCGTAAGTCTGTCCATTAAATTTGCGTGCCCCCACACAACTTATAAACTATGACTGGGCAACTAAGTCCTAATCCCCCACAATAATCTCACGACTCATTTTCTTGGACCGACAATAACTTAGAAAAAATATTTTGCACATGTCAATTTTCTATTAAGGTGCCATTTGTTTAAGTTTCCACTATGTCCCTTGTCTATCTAAATGTGACTTTTTAATCTAAAAGATAGAGAATAATAACCATTGGATATTAATTAGTTTTGTGTCATTGTGTAGTGATTAGTTTTTGTCATTGCGGAAAGTGCAAAATAAAAAAATTGCATTGTATTGTAGAGATTATTTTTGTTTTTTATTAGGACGTATAAGGTATAGTTGTTCATATATTTGTCTATGATTAATCATAATAATTGTCGAATTACTCAAATCTATGTAAAATATTACACTTATTTATAATAACAATAATATTTTATTTAATTATAATTAGAAAAATGACAAAATACATTTAATAGGTGAGTAATAAGTAAAATTAATTAATTGAAAAAATGAAATATACATAGTACTTATTTTATTGTATTCCTTACACTAAACTTATTCTTGATTATTTGTATTTTTAAGATAATATGTCAAATCTAGAAACTAATTATTAATTAAATTGTCATATTTTACTTGGGAGAGTATGAATGAAGATCGTCCCTTACCCACTTTTTTAAAAATAGGTACAAGTCAAAACAAAATGTATGAAATAAACACACCACCTTTATAAAAAGAAATATAATTGACTTCCATTACAATTTTGAGGATTGGTATTATTTATTTGATGTGTTGGATGGAAAGAAAAATGGTTCAATACATATCCATTCAAAATAAAGACTAGTCAATTAATGTTGCTACCCTCTCTATCGTCAATTTACTTATTGAAGAAAATAGGTGCATTTTGCATTTTTATAAGTCAATCACTATGACATTAAAAATAAATGGTTGACATTAAGACACTTGCCATTTTTGTATTGATTGTAAAAAATTATCATTAATATTTGTTGATATACCCATAGGTTGTAATAAGAACCAAATAATTAGATAAATAATATTTAGTCATTTCTCATAAAAAATATGCACCTTTTACTTTGTCAACATTAAGAACATAAATAGATAAAAAAATAAATCGTTTGAATGGTTGGTGATTAAGAATAATAATTAGTTAACAAATATTAATTGTTGTAGTTACTTAATATAGACTAATAAGAGGTTGCATGCTTAACCATAATTGTTTGATAACTAATGAGATTTTAAAGTAGTTTAAAGTATTCATCAAGGTAGATAAATTAGTTCATATTTTGTTTCATGTTGAGGAACATTCTTTTGGCCATATAGTTATCACTGCTCTCTTATTCCTCACATTTCAAATTTTGCATCTTAAAATCAAATCAAATTTGTTAAAGAGCCTTATTATTTGTTTATGTTTTTATTAAAAATATTTTTTCTATCTATAATGGTGGAATTAGCATATCCATTATAGACCACCTAAAATTGAACAGTACATTTGATCAATTTGCCCTAATTTTTCATGTTCCAAACCTCTATATTAATTAAATATTATTATTATTATTTAATTAATGTTCAATCATCCCAATCACACATTCTAAATCATTATATCTATTTCTACGAAGGTCCAACCTAAGGTAAATAAGTATTCATAATTGTTTACCAATCCTTTCTCTCTTCTAAAAATTAAATAAATATATTTTTATTTATTTAATCCTCCTCACATGTCACATCGTCCATTTTTAATTAATCCTTCAACCCTCTCTCGATCCATCCATTAAGCGTGTTCACACACTTAATCCATGATTAAGTGGGGTTAATCTTTCCAAATCTCTATACCACCCACTTTGTCCTCCTCACCTTAAATTGTCCCTTTTGGAAGGATGCCCCCATGTACTTGGAGGTATGGACCCTTTTCCTTAAAATCATAACAGAGAATTAAAAATTCCCCACTTGTCCTCTTTAAGTGAAGAGGACAAGAATTATATTTATGGAAAATGTTCCCAAGATACCCATCCACTCACTCCCTATCCTTGCACCATTTGACATAATGTCCTTGCTTGATACAACTCAAGCTATCTCCACTATTGATCCCATCTTCTCATCTTAGTCTTCCATCCCATTTTCCAAAAATCTATTTAATCCTCTTAACACTTCAATTCTTAACACACTCATCTTTAAGAAAATAGCATTATGCTACTAAAATTCTATTATGAGAACACATCAACTAATCATGTTGGATAATGCAATCTTGGAGTGAAAAAAGGAGTCTAGCATAATATTTTATTGTAAAATTTTATGTGTATTTATATTTATTAGGCCTAAACTAAGTGTTTTGTTTGATTTTTTTGTTTTACAATTTAGTAACTAAACTATTCATATTGACACAAAATGTTGCACGCATTTCTAGCACAACCAATAGGACCCACATCACCTGGGAAAAATGCATGAAGGAAGGAGGAGAGGAAGAGGGGATAAATTTAAATGCTAAAGTAGATCGCGGAAATCAAGTTTTTAATGGATGTATACAGGCATAGTTCATTTCCAATATTTGTGCTGGATTAATCATAGTAGTACTTCGAATTACTCAAATCTATGTAAAATATTACACTTATTTATAATAACAATAATATTTTATTTTATTAGAATTAGAAAAATGACAAAATACATTTAATAGGTGAGTAATAAGTAAAATTAATTAATTGAACATGTGAAATATATAGAGTACTTATTTTATTGTATTCCTTACACTAAACTTATTCTTAATCACTTATATTTTTAAAATAATATATCAAATCTTGAAACTAATCATTAATTAAATTGTCATATTTTACTTGGGAGAGCATGAATGAAGATCATTGCTTACCCACTTTTTCAAAAATAGGTACAAGTCAAAAAAAAAAGTATGAAATAAGCACGCCACCTTTATAAAAAAATATATAATTGACTTCCATTACAATTTTGAGGATTGGTATTATTTATTTGATGTGTTGGATGGAAAGAAAAATAGTTCAATACATATCCATTCAAAAGAAAGAATAGTCAATTAATGTTGCTACCCTCTCTATTGTCAATTTACTTATTGAAGAAAATAGGTGCATTTTGCATTTTTATAAGTCATATCACTATGACATTGATAATAAATGGTTGACATTAAGACACTTGTCATTTAGGCATTGATTGTAAAAATTTTATCATTAATATTTGTTGATCTACCCATAGGTTGTAATAAGAACCAAAAAATTTAGATAAATAATATTTTAGTCATTTTTTATAAAAATATGCTCCTTTTACTTTGTCAACATTAAGAGCATAAATAGATTAAAAAAATAAAATATTTTGAATGGTTGGTGATTATTAATAATAATTAGTTAACAAATACTGATTGTTGTAGTTACTTACTATGGACTAATAATAGGTTACACGCTTAACCATAATAATTTGATAAATAATGATATTTTAAAGTCATTTAGTATTCATCAAAGTGGATAAATTAGGTCATAGTTCCTTGCATGTTGAAGAACATTCTTTTGGCCATGTATATTTATCATCTCTCTCTTATTTCTCACATTTCAAATTTTTTGGAGTAATTAGGATAATCACTTGATAATTAATTAACCATTAATTAGTTATTGTGTCCCTTATTACTTTATTCACTTAACCTAAACTTAGTGTAATGTCAGAAAATGTGCTCCTTTACATTTTCACACTATGTTTGGATCCCTTAATTAACTGGACTTAAGCCTCTAATTGACCCAATTATGTATTCAAGAGCCTAATTAATCTCATTTTCCAAAAGGGAAACTTGTATTGAACAATTGCAAGTATTAATTAAATTGCTATTACGGAAATTGAGTATGTTTCACTGAATTTGGGACTGGGATGTGCATGACTAGGCTGAGCTCTGGAGGCCCTCCTTAAGTTTAGGACCCCAATTTTTAATAAGTTTTTGATGGCATTTTTATGATTCGAATTCAATTTGAAATTGTCAGCCTTTGATGTTTAATTTTTGGGAAATTAGAAAATTATTTATAAATACAAGGTCTTCTTATCAATTCAAATCCTAGAACTTTTTGAGAAATTTCACAAGAGAAAATACTATTGTCAAAGGTGTACAAGAGAAAATTTATTAGTCTTCTATATCAGAAATCAAGATATGAAGCATCATGTCAAAGTTATCAGCATCCATGAATTTTTGGAGCTAACATTGTGATGTAGGTTTCAAGCATTCAAGTCAAGATTGAAGCTATCAAATAAAGCATCCAATAAAGCCATTCATGCAAGATCAAAACATTGGAGAGATGTATTAGATTTCAATTCTCTAAGGGTTTGGATTCAAGGGTTTGGTGAAGTGCAACATAGCAAGTGTTCATTCATCATTCCTTCCATCCATGTTTCATTTTATTTCAAGGTTTAATTATCAAAACGAGGTTTGACAAAGGAAAACCCCCATTCACCAAAAATAAACAAATTTTCCCTCTCTTTGTGTTTGCAAATCTTAGGTTGAAGAAGGATTAAAGATTGATCAAAAGTACAATTTTGAAAAGTTGTCAAAGTTGTCAACAATATTGTCAAGAGATGAAAAATCGCTTGTAGAATTTAATTCTAACTTTGACTATGAAATCTAGAAAAAACAAGAGTGTAGACCTAGGAGTAAAGGAGTATAAAAGTAGATTTTGGATCCTTGTAGCAAGACACATTCACCCTAGGGAGAATCTGTCCTAGGAGGATACTCAGCAGGAGCTTTTGGTGACAGATGCATAAATTCATAACCTTCTCAGATCTATCAGAAGTTTGTGGATTCTATTAGATTAAGGAATTAAATTGATGAATCATATTTTACATTACATAATTGCATTCATTTGATATTTTTCATTTACCCCCCAAAAGTGCATTTTAGACTAATTTACCCCATCATTTTAATCTTGTAAAGGTTTGGTGGGTGGAAGGGAATCCTACCTTTGGGATAGTGATGCATTCATTTTTCAAAAGGATCTAGTTTTCTAAATATAAGCTTAAGAGGAAGAGAAAATCTTCTTTTAGCAATATTTTTCAATAAAAATTGTCTCTTTAAAAGAAGCTTCAAAAAATTACTTCACAAATTAGAAAGGAGGGTATGACTAAATATCTTTTGATAGAGGAGATTTCTTGTTCCAAGTAATTAGTTGAATGGGAACTCAGAGAGGAAATATTTTGGAAATAAAAATCCAAGATAGATTGCATTCAAGATGGTGATAAGAATACTTCTTTCTTACCAAAGAATTGGAAACATTTTGGCTTCCCTCATCTTCACACAAGGTGATCATTCACTAGTAGAATTTAGCAAATAAATGATTACATGACTATAACTTCTAGTCACACCACCTAAAAATGACTAAATTCTACTATTTTTTTAAAATATTTTGCAACTCAACTATAAATGAGTAAATGAATGACTAACTTGGTTGTTGACTAAAAAATTCTTTATTCATACAAATAAAAATGACTAAATAGTTAGTCACACAAATAAAAGTGGGTAATTAAAAAAATATTTTGAATTGAAAAATTATTGGCAGGATACTAAACATTTCCTCTCCATTGCTACAATTGAGAAATTATTGGTGAGATGCAAATATTTCCACTGTTATCTTTTCATTAGTTTTCTATGTATGAAGAGGATTGGGGTTTGAAATTTGAGCCTTTTTGCAGACATTTGATGGAGAATAGAGAACTTCTTCAACAAGTATAACTTTAGGACACAAGGATATCGGTAATGTAGTATGACTTAGTGCAGACTTCTTCCTGTATTTTGGTGGATTTTGATTTTATTGCTTTTTCTTGTGGATGCAGTGTTTTGTCATTGGTCATTATACAAAAGATTTAACTATCATCCTTTGCATCCAATTGTGTTTAAATATCAAATTGTTGGAGAATATTCAATGTAAAATGAAACTTTAGAAATGTGTTTTGAGGAAAAAAATTCATTGATAGTAGGGTTGTTGAATATCCACAAATCACCAAAAAAATTATTCATTTTTAGGGCTAGTGATATTAAATTCCCATTTCCATCAAGATAGTGCCAATTTGCATAGTCACTTATGCTTTTCTAGGCCCTTTTGCATCATCACAAGTTTCTTGATTCCTCTTTAGGGCCATTGAAACTGTAACACCTCTCTAACTTCAATCTGGTAAGATAGTATTTTGATTTTGGATTGATATTCTAAATGTTAAATGTTATAATAATGAGGTTAGATATTGTTGATTTAGTGAAAGGTTATTATGATTAGTTATGATGATGCATGTAATGCCCCATCTTAATAACCTAAGAATGTTGCAATAGTGTAATAAAGGTGTAAATTTTTTTTTAAAAAAAGTTTAATTATTAAGTTAATTAGTTGCATACATTCATTAAGCTATGCGACGTTACACTACTTTGAGTTTCCATAAGTGACTTAAGTATTTCGCATTGCACATAAAATTAATAACATAAAGATAAACATTGCAAAACATTGAAAATTCCATTCCAGATATAATAAAGTACAAATTTGTCTCATACATTGCATTTGATAAGTTATACAATAATCATCCATCTGATGAGGTAGATCAATAATGAATACAATTACAAGTGTTGTTTTGCCTCACAGCATTTGAAGGGTCTTTACCAATGCAATTTACAAAAGTTACAGTAAAGAAGATGAATTCATAAGTTCCCAAAGAAGTGACTCCTCCATCTATGAATCTCGTTCTGCCAAGATCATGGGGACCCAATGGGTAAGGGTTTGCGTTCCACTTCCTTGACACATGTATGGTGCAGTGGGTCCACCCCGACTGCAGAGGAGATAGTAATACAAAGTTACCTAGACCCTAATCCTGAACACTAAATTTACACAACAATCTATTAGTTACATTGCTTCAGTTGGAGCGGTAGATTGTTTTCATCCTAAGGTTAGCTGGCTTTGGTGGAGTGTCATCCACCAGCGTTGCAAGGTTACCGCTGGTGACTTCTTCTAGGTTCGACCCTGCGTCTGGATTTACCACAGCGGTAACTTCTTAATGAAACCAATATTGCGCCGCCTGTGTGGAATTGAATCTCTTGAAGAAACCAGACATATCGATTTACTTTCCATTTCAGGCCTTCTCATCTTACTACTCATGGCGCTCCCAGAATCGCAAAGAGCGCCAGCATCTTTATTCGTGTTTTATTCTAACTACTGTTTTCTGTAGCGTTGTCAGATTACTAACCTCTTTGTAGCAAGTTACCACGACACCGCTTTGTGTGTGTGCCAAAAACCGCCTCCCCAAGATAACCGAGACATCAGTTTTTCTTGCGGCGGGTTTTTTCAAAAGTGCATAAGGTTTATCCCCGTAATAACAATTTATTTTAATGATCATTAAAACTTTTATCAAATGCCAGGTATCAAAATATCATATTTAACACATGCTCAACCCAAGTCAACTTAAGAAATACCTTAAAACAATAATACACCCTTTTACATAATTTATTCTGGAAGACTTAAATCATTAGAGACTTTCCCATTTTTCCCAACAAAGAACAAGTTTTAAAGCAAGTTAAAATAAAATAATTCATCTATATTAGGATATGCTAAATCCTTTCAATCAGTCATAATAACAGGATACAAAACAGCCTAATCGTATTCCAAATCTCATAATTTAATAAAAATTGCATCAATTTATTCTAATTTGATTTTCTCAATTTCCATACAAAATAGAACCATATTCTTCTCAATCAATAATATTTCTTATACAATATAATTTATAGAAAATATATTTCATATTAAAATTTCCAAAATTATACTTTCCAACATAATAATATAATAATAATACTTAAACGATTAATCATATTTATATACATATATATTTATATATTCATATATTCATACACACACACACACACACACATATATATATATATATATATATAAATATAATATATTAAATATATATATATTATTTACACAAAAATCCACATTATATATAAAAACAAATTTAATAACCATTATAAAAATTTGCATTATATTAAAAATCGCATTAGAATTTTTTTAGAAAAAGAAATGGAATTTTAAATAGGCCGCAGCCATGTCTCGGCCTCCATTGGGGAGGGTTCGGCCCTCTCCAGAGCTGTACCTCCCAATGGGAGTGGGGAAGGGCTTCGGGCCTCCCCACAACATTATAACTAAAAAAAAATTTATTCAATTTTTAATCACAGATTTTCTTTTGCGAATTTCGCCGGCGGAATTTGTTTCGTATGGCGAATATAATAAAACATTAATAAGTTTTAAATAAAACAATGTTATCACAATTTTTCAAAAGATAGACACAGTAAATAAATTCTTTACATGAAACACAGAGATTTGAATTACACTAAATTTCTTTTCAAATGCTTTCTTTTCCATAAATAAATAAAATAAATACACCAGAAGAATACCTGTTATCCTGTGCTTTGAAAATTAACTGGTGAAGATTTTTCCTGTAGCTTCCATAATAACTTCCCCGAGAAACAAAAATCCAAATCCCAAACAACCACCAAAAGTTTTCCACCAAATTGCAACAAAATATCAAAAGCTTACACCAAAAATTTCACAGAGCATCAAAATTATTTCCTGTGAATGATAGAATAACCCCTGTTGATTTTTCCAGATCCACAATAACCTCTGTGAAGAAATTCCTCAACAAACATCATTAAAGCACTGGCACACTTGTCGAGAAGTGGTTACAAATATATCTTCTCCACTTCTCGGTAATCTTGCCATTTCAAATTTTCATGCTAATAATTATTTTAAAATTTAAAATTTTAATATTTAATTTGCATGCCTTATTTAATTTATTTGCAAATTACAATTTCCACATACAATAATTTATTTAATAACTAAAAATACATTTTTTTTTTGATAAAATAACTATTTAATTTTC